>CACRXP010000661.1:303759-366750 GCA_902702965.1 Spirometra erinaceieuropaei
GCAGCCAGCTAGGGAAAAGGTCGCTTCAAGGTCCGGCATTTTTCTGACATTTACGAGTGACCTTGAGAAGTAGGCTAGAAGGAGTGTTTTGTTTACCGAGTGTGGAAACCGAAACAAACATTTTTTGTATCACGTTACGGCCTCTAGCAACACGACTGAAAATAGCTGTTTACGAAAGTGAGTGGGGATGCCGAGATAGGTGAGAGCATGTCCTTTAAACACCAATGCACAGTGTGTTCGTGAAATGGTTAATTTAAAAGGACTTTATAGCCTCTGAATCACAGCCTATTTACGGAATTTTGCTTATCTCATGAAATCTCAACCTATATTCTGCAATGAAGTTTTTTGTCCAGAATACAATACCTGGGCGATGTTAAACTGTTAGTTACCGTGCAGTAAAAGCCCTAGATATTTCAATTACGCCGTGATACCAGCCTTTAAACAAGGTTTTTTTTCGATCGTCTGTAAGACGCACACTTGGTATAAATGAATTATTAACCAATGTGGATTTTCAAAACCCTTGTAAATTGAAATATATTTTACGAAAGACATGCATAGAAAATATGCTTTCTTGTACTCGTTCGTTAACAAATCATGTCCTTGCCAAATTTTCCACTCAAAGAAAGGGCAGGATTCGAACTTAAGGTATTTCGCATTTCAGCGGTGATTTTAAATCTGGCCTACTTTTGAACCATCACATACAGTTTCCAGAACACATGCTGTATACTTTCTGCGTAAGAAAAATCATATATTACTCTTCGCTATTAAAAATGGTGACATGTGGCCCATATAATTTCACAGCGAATGTGGGCAAATAGATGCGATGCTGTATGTATGGCCAGTTCACTTTCTTAAAAAAATCTCATAATCACAAGTCTTTTAGGCGGAAAATACTCTCTACTTTCTAAACAAAAAGATATTTTGGAGTTATCATTGACATCTCACGAGATGCGCTAGATATGTCGTGGTGCCACTGGCCGTAGAGCCTGTTTTCTTTGCAGAATGTTTAATTTGTTTTTTTGGCTGACGTAAAATGAAAAATTCGTCAAAAAACCCTGAAATTGCTTGTATTTTCGCGAAGATGTGATTATGTGGCCGCACCTGGTGGAAAAAATTCAGTTGACCTACTTAATTATTTTGGGTTAATGCGATTACGTTGGCATGGTGTTGCTTTGCGTTGCGGTGTGTGTTCTGTTGACGGTCTTGCTTTTCTGTTGACGTGTCTGCCTTTTGGCCCAATACCGGTGGTCTTTCTTGACTTTCGGTCTGTCGTTTCATTTTAACTTCCGCCTTGGAGGTTTCAGGATTAGAGTTTAAGGTTGTGGTTAAGAGTTGGGATGGGTTAAAAGGTTAGAGTTAGGGGGAAAGGGTTTAGGGTTAGGGCGACTATTTCTCAATCACACAAAGTACAACCGCGCAATCTCCGTAGCTTTTCTTTTGCATTCAATTACTTGATTTCGTCGCCTAAAGGTTCCCCGGTTCAACCTGTAAAAACCCCTTTTACCGTCGGTCCCGTATTACAGGTGACTGGGGTTTGTTCCCCTTGGGTGCGGCTACATATCCACTTCTGACGGAATTTTCCAGAATATAAGGCCTCACGAAAAGCATGTAAGGACGAACACATTTGGAGCAGTATTCGTCCTCAGAAGTCTGTGAAAACGAACAACGGTGTGGAGCTGTTAATCAAAAATTTGGCATCAACGTGTACAAGAACGCGAACGCCAATCATATACTTAATTACTATCCATTATCAATACCATCGAATGCAGTGTATAGCCTAGTAGAAAAAAAGAACGATCCGTTGAGAGAAAAATATTTGTACTAGCAAGTTTTGTGATATTTTTCCTGGTTGTGTGCACATTTTATCTGACGTTTACGTCATAACAACCGACAGGACACTTCGTACTCGAAGCCTGACGACCTCGGGTTTTGCCGTCTCATGATCAGAGAGTTTGTAAAAATTTTTGAAAAAAAGACCGATCTAGGTGGCCGAATGACAATCAAGATGTTTGAGTCTGCCGTAACGGCCTAAGAAAGGTGCGGTGCTAAATGATGACCTATTTACGTCGCATGTGTTGTTGCATTTGGCCCTAGGTTTTTTCGCCAAAGGAGATCTAGGTGTTGCAACGAGGACTCTGCGCAGGACTCCTCGGTATCTGCGGACGGGTAAACGACTAGGTTACCTGATGTATCACAGCATGCAAACTCCCTTTTAGCGCATGGCTCTTCTTCCTTTAAAGATAAAGTGCTGTTTGTCTAAGAGAGAAAAACAAAAAATGGGTATTTTTAGATGCTTGGCCTTAATAAAAACCGGAGACTTACGGTCCGTTATTCACAGCAAGAGAAATGACCTACCCTGTCAACCATCAATTAGGGGCAGAACATTAAGTATACTAACGAGTTGGATATAGGTGCGTGGATACATACCGGACTGGTTTATCAGTACTGGCAATCAGGATGCATTGAATAGGTATTACATCCGATATTCAATTTTTAAAAACATCGCTCGATCTACTTAGCAGTCCAGTTGTTTATCTTTACTGTCAAATAGAAGTGAAAACATCATCCGGAGAAATACAAAACACATTAGAGGTAAGGTCGTGAATGAAAGCGAATGCGCGAGCTTCGTAAGTTTATTGGCCAAAGGTGAACACTGCTCAGATGTCAGAACCGAACTTGGCTTTTGAAGGGACGAGGCATCCATTGGCGCCTTTCGAAGGGGGTGGGGAATATAACGGCAAAATATGCGACGAGTACCCAACGATGTAACCAATCAACAACCCTTGTGAGGATGCACGAGCGCACACGGTAGCCGAAGCTGTGATTAACCCTTTGATAAAAGACTGACACATTTACAAGACAGGCCATTGGTTTGTTTTTTTGCCATTAACCAGACAAAAGCTGAAAATTCGGGGTCAACTGAATATTTGGAGCACCAATTTCCTTTGTGGCCAAACTCTTCTGCAGTAGATGCCTTATCTCATGAAATGTTGGCTAAAAGTCTAAAATGTGTTTCCAATTCGAAAAAATACCTAAGAAGGGTTGAAATACTGATTATCTTTTTGCATAAACTTAAGATGTTTCGGTTATGTAACAATCTGAACTTTTGAAAGAGTTTCCCATTGACCACTAGTAACAACCGAATTCCGTAAAAAGTGGCTACTTAAGTAACAAGAGTTTCTCCTGTTGCCTCTTGATACCCTTATAAATTCAAATATGTCTTCTTGAAACATGTGTAAAAATATTTTTTATTTTGATCATATGGAAGCAAATAGCGTCTTCCTTAAATTTTATTCTTGACGAAAGGAGTTTTTTCGGTTTAGAAAATTTTCTAATCACAAGATGTTTTAAGATCAAGAACTGGCCGACCATGAAGAATTAAATGTTCACCTTCATTAATCATTTGGCGCATGTTAACTGTGAAATATGCTTTAATATAGGAGGGTGGCAAAAATAAGGAGAAAAATTCACGCTACTTCAGTAGTCATTTTTACGAAATATGCCTTACGTCGGCTTTAAACAAAAATGTCATCCAAGTGCCCACATACTGACTTGATTGAAATATCCTAAGATTTTAGAGCAACGCTACGTATGCAATCTTTTCGAATTAAAGGCCAAATTTAGAATTTCACTCAGCATTTATAAGATGGCATTCCTACTTTAAGTTTGTGATCCCAACTACAAATCGTTATATCTGTGTGTAAACAGAAAGCTAGGAAAAAACGATATGAATGTTTTCAAGACCCAATCAACCTGTAATTGGCTCTCAGATACTGTTTACCTAGTTGTCCATTTATACCTCACTGTCCTGGTTGGAATTTGATTCAGCTGCATCAAGTTGATCTGGGCCGTCGTACTTTGCAAATAATATTATGCGTTTTTCTGTTTGCCTAAAACGAGCCACGCAATAGATGCGCGGAGCCGACACGGGAGCTAGATCGGAGTCCAACAGGCGTCATTAGAATTGCGCAGCCATAACAAACGCCATCTTTGGGGTGTGATGGCACCCCCGGCTGCCGAACAACTCCACGGCCGGCGTATAAATCCAGGCAAGTGTCCTTTGTGGACCGAGGGATGTGGTAACGCGTTCAGATACGGGTTTTCTCCATGCCAGTCCCCTGCGTCCTCTCCCACCTCCGGTCTCCTTGCCTCTTTCATGACAAAGGGGCCTGGGCGGGAGAGGAGAAGAGAGTGAGATAGGTGCTGCGCAAGTCTACTGTCAGTTTAAGCGCAAATCCCCGTCCTTACTCTCACACTGCTCTAGAGCACGTGATGAACATCGTCGAAATCGACGGTCGAATAGTGGTATGTGCTTGTCGGAGTAATCTTCCGTCGGGTCCGTAGAGACTACCTAAAGCCGTTTGACTTTACCGACAAGATATACAGCCAGCTGTGGCCAACTTAACAGCTGCATGTCAGTAGAAATCAGGACATAAGGCTGCAAACCCAAATTGTTTTTGCCAAGTACCTATGGCTGTGTTTGATAAACTAACGGTCATTAGACCCCCATGCATTCATTTAGGTATCTACAACACATTCTGATGATCAAACTGATAACTGTCAGTCATGTGCAAACTAACAAAGCAGTCCTCTTATGTCCTATTCGGCTGCGCTAGAATAAATAGCAACTAAATTAATCACCAACGTCGTTTTCTGTTACTCACAAGACTAAGTAAATCGCCCACGCCCAGATCGGTGAGTCAAATAGTACCAGAATGCAGAAACTACAGACTGATAGGCCAGACGTTGAAGAAATGTCTGTAATGTGTCCATTTACTTCTTTAAGTTTCAATGAACCATGAATGCGAATTTCACGGATTTCGCAGAACGGGCGTCGTTGTTTGGCAATGAATGCATAAACAATACAGTCGCATTGGCTTGGTTTCTAGGAAATGCTTTACGCAAAACAATGTTCGCATAAGAAATGGCAGCGTTCCGGTGACTTTTGTTTTGCCCTTGGAACTGTGATCGCGGAAATGGATATCTTTGTTTTCGACTTGGAAGGCGTGAGTAAGAATTTTTTCCTCGGATACAGAAAAATATATATAGGGGGAAAATTTTCAAAGCCAAAGCCTCGTAAGTTCTGCCTAATATAAAGCCGAAAATATAACGTATACTTACGGATTGAAATAATGTCTTAGGAAGCGTTTGTCAGATATCGAAGAACACTAAAAACAGGCAACACGAACTACTTTTAGGTTATTTAAATGTAATTACTTAAAACTTTAGGCTCGATTTGAATTTTATATGGTAATTTTCCGCTCGCAAACTTGAAATTATGCGATAAGACACAATTCGGACATAACGCGGACTGCCTTCCACGACGCACCTTCTGTGACAAAGCATACGCTCTACATAGCGGCAGTTCCTGGCATGCAAAATTTAAGATGGTCGTTAAAGCGTCATCACTTCGTCGTAGGAAAGGCAAAGATTGGACGCAATGTTCTCTGCTTAAAAGGTAAATTGGAAAATGCGCAAATCGTTTGTAAATTGTTGCTGAATGCTGGGAAAACCACATAACTTAAAAATACTATTTGCTCCTGCATTGAATAATTTAAAATGCGTGGCTGGTAACAAGTTTAATACATACATGTATGAATAACTGATGAGGTGTGCATTGCGAGGTGATATAATGAGAAAGTGAAGGCTCTTTGGAAAATTGAGTTGTACTCGTAAATTTTCAAGTCGGTGACACCGACCCGTCGTCACACGAAATGAACAGAGGGGAAAGTGCATCCTGTCGTTCGATGTTGTTGCCCTGTTTTCTTCAATACCGCATGACCTAGCGATTAACAGCGTAGCCCGATGTCTAGAGCAGAGTCCCATTGGCATTCCAACAGAGCATGTTCTAGGCATGCTTAAGCTTTGGCTCAAGAATAATTGTCATTTCGATGGCAAGTACCATCAACAAGTAAAGGGCACCCCAATGGACTTCCCATTATCGGGGCTGCTTGCAGAACTAGTCTTGAAGCGACTGGAATAGGATGTTGTGCAAACCTTCGAACCAAAAATGTGGTTCCGCTACGTGGACGAAACATTTGTTATCATAAAGACCAGGGAAGTTGAGCGATTGCATCAGAGCTTAAATAGCGTCTTCCCGGCAATACAGTTCACCCGCGAAGAAGCAACAGGAGATACCCTCCACTTCTTAGATGTGAGCATAAAAAGACTCAGTGATGGCAAACTAGCGACAAGCGTCCACAGAAAAGACTCCAGTGCCGAACTCATACTTAACTATGGGAGTAATCATCCTGCGGCCCATAAACGAAGCTGTGTCCGCACTCTTTTCCATCGGGCCTATCGCGTTTGCAACAGTGATGACTTACTTAAGAAAGAATTGGCCTACTTACATCGGTTGTTCCGCTCCAACGGATATCCTGCCAGTTTTGCAAAGAACTGCCTCAGACACCAGAGACAACTACCAAACCCGAGTCTCGTGAAGATAGAGCGTCGCAGAAATTCTATTCACTGCTGTACATTCAGGGAATCTCTGAAGCACTCTCCCGGCAATTAAAATGCTTTGGCATCTCCATTGCCCATAAACCCGCATCTTCCCTACGCGAGGCATTATGCCGAGTAAAGGATCCGATGCCCAAAGAACAACTACTTAACGTCATCTACCGCATACCGTGTGCCAACTGCCCTAGTGTTTATATTGGCCATACAGGCCGATGTCTTGGGACTCGCATTAACGAACACAAGTTTGCCCTCCGCCGACGTGACCCTCTGTCCCTCGTGTTTGCACACGCCATCGAGCATGACCACCGCTTCAATTGGGACGGCACTGAAGTGATCGCAAAGGCTAACACCAGACAGGCGCGAGAATTCCTCGAAGCTTGGCATTCTGGCACGACCAGCATCAACCGCCACGTCGATCTAGACGCTCATTACGAGGGCTTACGTACACACTCACTGTCTTGTTCCCGCACCCCAAAAACTGCTAGACCCCACTCGGTCACATAGACGTATGCTGTTTCGCCATTCCGCTCCCCCTTGCAACACCCTGAACAACAATCGAAACCCCCCTAACACCTCCAACGCCGGCGCATTGTCCTCTGACCTCATCCCGCATCACTGACCAGCCGCCCGCATTCCCACTGATTCGCAATCGCCCCCCCTCGCGTTTTCACCACTTCCAACACTGGGAGCCCCAACAGTTCTTACTTCCCTCCTCCTGCCCCACGGCCTACCATAACTAGGTGCCCACACCCTCAAACATCAGCTGTCTGTTTGTCGTTGTCTGTCCTGTCGCGCCAGCCGACCTAGTCTGCCGACTTCACTTTCCCCTCTGTTCATTTCGTCTGACGACGGGTCGGTGTCACCGACTTGAAAATTTACGAGTACAACTCTGTTTTCCGAAGAGCCTTCACTTTCTCACATAAATGTATATTGTAGAGTAGAATTGGTATGCGTTCCAAGACGATATAATGAAAGATGAAGAGGTTCTTCGAAAAAACTCGAGTTGTATTCGTCAATTTTCGAATAGGTGACACCAACCCGTCGTCAGACGAAATGAAGATAAAAGAGAGAGTGGGACATTCACACTAGACTGGTTGACGTGACAGGACAAACATTGATTGGCAGACCATTAGCGCGCGAGGAGTGATGCGGGGTTCTGAACCGGATTAACACTTACGACTCACCATAGTTACGGCGCCTGCAGTTCCGCCAACCCACCATTCTCCCTCCCCTCTAATGTGGGAAGCTGTAACTGTTTGTTCCCCCCCACCCGGCTCAGAACCCCAGCATGACACCCTGTCCGCACCACCCCTCATACGCTAATGGTTCGCCCATCAACTTTTGTCCTGTCACGTCAACTAGTCTAGTGTGACCGTCTCACTCTCTCTTTTATCTTCATTTCGTCTGACGACCGGTTGGCGTCACAAATCCGAAAATTCCCGAGTACAAGTCGAGTTCTTCCGAAAAACCTCTTATTTTTTTTCAATGTATGTATATACCCACCATTCTTGCTAGAGGGCAGGCATTCAAAAAAATATAATTTGTAGGTCAGCTATGCTCCTAAGAAAAAGTAGGACAAATTATTTAAAGAAATTTTCGACGCTTGTTCTTCAGGTCTTTTTCAGACTTCGAGAGAATGTGCGCAAAACAATTGGCAATGCAAATGTGCTCAAACCATCGATACCCTTTTAATGTTTGCGCCAATAAGCGACCCCTAGGTCAATGTGCTAATTGGTGCATGGCTCATCAGAATGTATGGCGTCAAGATAATCACGGCTTATATTGGTCGGGCAGGCGTAGAAGATGTCGTTTTTTGTCCTGAGCGAAGTTGTGTGCGCTATTCGTTGCATGCGTGACCTCACAGTCTGTTCATTGCCTGTTGACAGGTAGGCACTGAAAAACCGAAGGGCAGGCCAGTCTTCACGTATTATCCAATAGTTATTCTAATTTTTTTTCAATGTTTAAGCAGCTGTACTCAATTGGGGAGGAGGGATTTACAGGGTCTTCATTATAAGTTCATACCCAAAAATATGTCACAGGCGAAAAGACCAGTTCACGGGGCCTGATCTTTAAAATAGGAATTTCGTTCGGCTGACGCTTCGCTCTCATACTCGTCATCAGAGAAATCGAACGGATAGAACTGCAACATACAGAACATTAACTTTCCATTCCAGCATTCACACGCCTACCAAAAAGGATAGATGTGCTTTCCTCGGGGATATTTTCATCTGTCGAAACGGTTGCCTTTTTGTACTCACCAGCGTTCTTAGTGGCGATGATTTCTGTCCCGATGTTGGTACTCAGTAGTCGGCGTATGACTAATTATTCTGCCCATACATATTCTGTGGGATGAAAAGGTGGGGGGTCGTTTAGTTTGCTGTAAGAGAGCATTCTTGGTGTCTTTGAATCTAACGGCGTAATCTGATCCCCTTAAAAAGACCGTGGCTTGGGGATCGGCGCCATTTCCACTTACTGTCGATGCGTCTTGAGGCATCTACGAAATCCGTTCGTTATTCGCCCGCAACGTATCTGCAAATACAGTAGATGTGCTAACTCATAAAATGTCAACCAAGATTTCGAAATGCGTTCTCGTTTCGAAAAGATAAATTAAGCAGTGCTGTAAAACTAATCATGATGCAGCATAAATCTATAATGATCCGGTTACCTCAGGGTGTCGGCTTTCGAAAGAACTTATTTTCGGCTGCATGCAAGATCTCTACTCTGCAAAAAATGACTACTTAATCAGCATGCAATTTTCTCATTGATTTTCGATGCTCTTGAAAATTCAATTATATTTCACGGAAAACATGCATAAAAATATCCAATCTTTTACTTTTTCGGTAGAAAAGCAAGTCTTCTTCCAACTGCATACTCAAAAAAGAGTATGATTTGGTTTTAATAAGGTTTCTTATTGTGAGATTTTTAATACCGTTAAATGGCCGTTCATGAAACGTCATGTATCTGCATTTACGAATTTGGCTTGTAAATTTAACAATATTGCTCAAATCCACTGCTTAATTTTATATGGTCTCATCTTAACACCGTGGAAAAATGCATGCAATATTGTTAAATTTACAAGCCAAATTCGTAAATGCAGATACATGACGTTTCATGAACGGCCATTTAACGGTATCAAAAAATCTCACAATTAGAAACTTTTTAAAACCGAATTATACTCTTTTTTGAGTATGAAATTGGAAGAAGACGTGATTTTCTTCCGCACATATAAAAGAATGAATATTTTTATGCATGTTTTCCATGAAATGTAATTGAATTTTCAAGAGCATCGAAACCAATGAGAAAATTGCATGCTGCTTATGTATTCGTTTTTTACAGAGTATAGATCTTGCATGCAGCCGAAAATAAGTTCTTTCGAAAGCCGATACCCTGAGGTAACTGGATCGTTATAGATTCATGCTGCATCAGAATTAGTTTTACAACACTACTTAATTTATCTTTTCGAAACGAGAACGCATTTCGTAATTCTGGTTGACATTTCATGAGTTAGCACATCTACTATAGGAGTCTGTGCGCTTCATACCGTAAGGGCGGCTGTTTCATTTTCGTTTCTGAACGTCTGTGGTTTGTGCGAAACTTCAACTGCCAGTGGAGAGACGAGGGATAAATATCGGTTTCTGAGACACGAAAGTTCTCGTCGAAACTGGGGACCATTACACTTTAATCGGTTGCCGCATGATTGCGTGCGAATACGCATTTTTTTCGACTGACGACGACACTCAGGACGACTTCTCTTTTTTTCTTATTTTTTTTCTTCGTCTCTCCTCCAGCCTACTAATTCTTCGCTTTGCCATTTTTTCGTCTTGTCTCTTATTCAGAATTGTAGGGCGCGTGGAAACAGCATCGCTGCGTTCGTTGTCGTCTAATACATGATTTAGTATCAAAAGAAGAGTGGGCGTTCACCGGGAGGGGTTTATTTGAGATCCGACGTTTCGGGTAGTTTACTCGTCTACCCATCTTCAGGGACTGTGAGATTGTGGGCCGGGGCAGCGATCACACAGCAAGGCAAGTGCAAGAAGCCTGAACGTCCACCGACCGCTCTGTCAACCGCCACATCAATTTGCCTCACCCGATCTGACATTACGAACCTTCTTAGCGGGGGACAGTCACGGCGCGGGACAATCGGGGCCGTCAGTCATCACCGCGGCCGACGGGGGCAATTCAGGTCACGGTGACATGCGGGTTGGATGCGGCCACACAGGCGGCATTGGACAAAGGGCGCCATAATAAGGAGTGCTGTGCACAGGACCTCCCAGTCCCTGAAGATGGGTAGACGAGTAAACTACCCGAAACGTCGGATCTCAAGTAAACCCCTCCCGGTGAACGCCCACTCTCCTTTTGACATGCCACCTGGGAATCGGATTTTCACTACTATTGACATGACTTAGTCATCAACCAAATACCGCGCTCGTAGTTGCTATCTACTGGAATATAAGGCCGACGCACACGACGGATTACAGTAACTGATTCCTATTCCGTCACAAGAGGCCTACTTCTGTCGGCTCAGAGGATCTTACCAGCGTGCTGCATTTCAGATCGCTTAAAATATGCTTCAATCGCGGACCGGAAGTCTTTGGCAGACTGACCCTAACGGACTGACCTGGGTTTCTTGACGTCATCTCATACAGTATTTTAGCAATGATTACTTTTCAGATTGGCAAAGGTGAGAGATCCGAGTTGATTATTTGAAGAAGAGGAAGATGTGCTCTCGGGAATAGGTTAATTTAGTTACTGACGTTTGAAAGAGCTTGGTCAGCCCTCCATTGTCACAGTATTTAAATAAACCTGTTTCTGAGAGCCCATCTTCCTCTTTTTCTTTAAATTGATTAAATTGCCCATGCTGCGTTCACCTGACAGGCCTTTTACTATTTATACGTCAGGTTCTACCACTAGTTCTGCCACTGACAGAATCCGAAACGTCAGGCGAATAAAGCCCTTGTTTCAGCGATCGCTTCCTCTTCTTCCTATCAAAAAAACTTTCCCATTTTTCGACCGTTTAACATTTTTAGAGGTATTGTCTCTTTCTACACTGCTGCGTTGCCTTTCACAAAGGAGTAGCAAACAGAGTCAGTTTTTTGCTATTAGGTCGAAAATATTGCCCGGAACTCCACAGGTGTTAATGCATCTCAAAGTGCCTTATGCGAGATCTATTTGTTCGCAGTAAATGCGAACTACAGTTTTGATCCAGGGCTCGCACAAATATGATGTACATTAAAAAAAGTGCCTTACGGAGCTTAGTTTTACGTCTGCCCTAATGTCGTAGGGCAGCCAAACACATTCTTAGACGTTCACTTTATCATACACTGAACGTAATTTTAAAGCGCTGTATTTACTCCAGGGCAATAGTTTTGTGCAGACGTAGCGCGTCTTCTGGATTTGCTTGTTTTGAGATGAGTCAGAGAGGCTAATATTTCTCTCACACGTCTTCCAGGTACACGAAGTGAGTAACTGATCTCAAGAAATGTTGGCCTTAATTCTGCAAACGTTTTTGATAAGGATGGGTTACTTAAATGGGATTCTAATAATGATTGTACTATAACGAACTCGCCAGAATGTTGGCTTTTGGATGCATGTCTTTTCCGCCCCCTGCGGTTACCACATTGGGTAAAAATGACTACTTAACTAGTACGTATTTTCATGCTGATTTTCAATGACCTCCTAAATTTAAATGTATTTTATAGAAAGCATGCACCAAATGATGTGTTATCTTATTCATTTGGTAACAAACCACGTCGAACTTACATTGTGTACTCTAAGAAAGAGTAGCCCTTACTTTAAAAAAACGTATGAAACTGTGGGATTTTTAAGACCGTGCAAAGTCCATTCATACAGCATCATATTCTTCTGTTTATTAACGCTTCTCATAGAATACAACATAGTCCGCGTCCATTACAAACGTTTTTGACGTTTGCATAGGAAACTCTTAAAGGCATAGAAAAATACAGGATTTTTAACGTCGAAAACGTATACCTTGTAGACTGAGATCGCCAAACGCTAATGCAACTACTGATCTGACTCAGAATTATTGGGAAATCGTAGAACTTTTAAAAAATAAAATATAACACTTTTCGAGTACAAAGTGTGGATGTAACATGAATAAATACCAAATAAGCAGATGTCAAAACCGACATTCTTTTAATGCTTCTGGATGACGTAGAATTGGTGTGTTCGGCTGCCCAGTAGGTCCTCCAGCGTTCTTTATGCGCATGTCTGCATGTAAACGAAAGCAAAAATATATATGTACGCATTTGAAGAAAGAAGAGGTAATCAGAAATGGTCAAGCTGGACTTGTAAATTTTCAGGTTCGTGATGCCAAACCGTCGTCAGACAAAATAAAGACCAGGAAAAGTGAAATTTTCACAGTAGACCATTTGGCTTGACATGCCAGATATTGATGAGCAGACTATTAGCCGTTTATATATACGTATTTATGTGTATGTCTGTGAGCATGTTTATACACAGTGGGTGGGCTAACTCTTAAACTCTCAATCGGAATTTCGGAATACGTTTTTGTTTCGAAAAGATTAACTTAGTAGGGTTATAAAACTGATCATCATGCAGAGCATTTCTATAATTATTCAGTTACCCCAGAGTGCGAGCTTCCGAACGAACTTCCTTTTGGCTACATCTAAAAGCTACACTCCGTAAAAAATAACTTCTGGAGTGGTATGCATGTTTCCTACTAATTTTTGATGTTCCTAAAAATTCAATTTTATTTCATGTAAAACACGCGTACAAATATTCATTCCTTTACTAATAACGTAGAAAAGGACGTCTTCCTCCTATCGTTTACTTGAAGGAGGGGTATCATTCGGTATTAAAAAGTCCTAATTGTGAGGTTTTTTAATACTGTAAAACGGTCGCTCATGAAACCTCGTGCCTTCATCTCTACTCATGCAATATGTAAAGTTAACAATAAAGCTCAAATCCACTGCTAAATTTTATCAATCCCTTATGGTTTTCTCTTAATGCAGCAGAGAAAGGTATGGTTTTCCGCAGCCGGAAAATATATGGTTTGCAGTTTAGAAACCCGGAATGTTAGTGTAATGGCAGGTCGGGTTCAAAACTATTCGGGAACTGGAATCGTTTTGGAAAACTGAGTTATACCCTTCCTTCGAGTATAAAATTGGAAGAAGACGCAATTGTCTACCGAATAAATATTCATTTGCATATTTTCCGCGAAATATAATTGAATTTGTAAGAGCATCGAAAAACACGCAGAACTCAAATATTTGTTGATCTACATCATTTTGTCCACGTTGTCTAAAGTTTAAAACTCACAGGATGTTCCTTGATTGTGGAGAAAAAAATCGCGCTAATGTTGCACTTTTAGACTAACCTGTCTGTCTGAATTATAGTATTCAATAAGATGCATGATAACAAACGCGTATTATAAAAATTGAAAAGGCAAGATCAGATTTGTTATACTATTCATTATTCTTATTGTCATGTTTTTTACTGTCTATAGACATCCACGATCCGTCAAACTAGGAATAATGTTTTACTTGTTATCAGAATGTCCGTTTTTTAAAAAACGCGTGGTAGACTGAACCTGTGAATTTTATCGTGTAGCAGTCAATTCAAGTAGAAGGTTATTAGGACGTTACAAAAAGCACATTGGCACAATTTGAAAGCCACAACTGGAAAGACAAGGAATCTGTATATTGAGCCCTTGTCACATGATCGCACCCATAACGCCAAAAATGTGCAAAAAAACTGCGCAGTTAAAAGATGGACGCAATATCTCATATTTGTCAGCCTTTGTGAAATCAAAATGAAAAAATACAGATCCTTACAGACGTAACGTATATGTAAATGAACACAACACAACTAGCTCTGCGATATACAGGACATATCAAAAAATCGATTAGATCTTTTCCATGCAAATTTTTTTCTTTAGGAATAGAGATTGATAGAAGAATGCTAGTTCTGTGTATCCTTGAAAGTTAAAAAATGGATAGATTTGGCCGTCCGCCGACAAGACCTTATGTCTCTCGTGTTAGCGTAGTCCGTGAGTGTGATCTCTGTTTCTAGTGGGAGGGACTGAAGTGATCGTCAATGTCAAAACCAAACAGGCGAGAGAGTTTTTTAAAGTATTGCACTCCCCCATGTCGACCTGGACGCTCACTACGACGCTTTGCACTCACGGCTAACTGTCCTAAGACACCAGCTGCGAGTCGGTGTCCGACCACATAGAATAACATCGATTCCGCACTCCTTGGCAGAGCGAACCACAACTGAAATCCTCAACACCTCTCCCTAACTTTTAGCGCCTATCTAAACATGCTATTCATCCCCAAATGGGCGTTTGTTCTGACGATGGAACCTCGATGTGCCCCTGCTCTCTAATGTGATTATTCCCCTCGTCATTACTAATTTCGTCTGACGACGAATTGGTGTAGTCGACCTAAAAATCCCCGAGTGCATCTTGGTTTCCCGACGAGCATTATATTATTATATCATCTCGTAGTGCATACTTCCTCCGTCATGCATGTATAGATATTTAGGTGGAAGAAGGAGATAAGGCGTTCTCCTTCTTCCATTTCTTCACCTGGGGTCAGCATTTTCGCTTATATCCAGATACTTAGGTATATGCATTTATGGTATGTGTTATATATATAAACTTCTTAAAATACTTTGTCACCTCCTCATCAAACGCCTTGGAATGCCCACTTTCCCGATCGAAAACCGACAGGACGACGGGCTCGTGGCTCAATGGTTAGAGGCGTGGACTTTTAACAAACAGGTCGCGAGTTTGAGCCTCGAGTGTGCCACACTTCGGGGTTGGGTATGACTGGCTGACGTCGGCTAATAAGCCAAAAATGGCCATTCCAGTCTCCCTTGTCTTTGTCGGTAATATCATTCTGCCTATATCATGCGCCGTTGTGCGGCTGCTGGTTGGGCTCGAGAGAGTCCATAAGGCACAGCGGAACGAGTGAGTTCCGTAAGACTGATCGGTGAGCGCCCCCAAACATTATATATACATATATATGCTGGATAACTAACGTGGCGTGCATTCCAAGGTGATATAATGAAAGAGAAAAGGCTCTTTGGAAAATCAAGTGTTACTCGTGAATTTCCAAGTTGGTGACACCAACCCGTCGTCAGACGGGATCAACAGAGGAGAAAATGAGATCGAGAGATTAGGTCGATTGGCCCGACAGGACAGACGACAGACTGACAGCCGATGCGTAGGAGGGGTGGGCAGCGAGGTATGATAAGCTCTGGGGTAGGGAGAGGGAAGGGAAAACCGTTAGGGTTCCGTGTTGGAGGTGGAGGGGGAGCGGGCGAATTGCGGATCAGTGGGAATGTGGGCGGCTGGTCATTGGGAACAGTTATTCCGCTGCCCATAAAGGAAGTTTTGTCCGCACTCTGTAAAATCGAGCTTACCTTATCTGCCACAGCGATGAATTACATAAAAAAGAACTGGTCTACTTACATCGTCTATTCAGGTCCAATGGATATCCCGCCAGCTTTGTGATTAATCGTCTCAGACGCCAGAGACATCAACCAAACCCCGATTTTAATGGAGAAAGAGTTAGACAAACCTTTTTATTCACTTCCGTACATTCAAGGAATTTTTGAAACAGCCTCCTGACATTTTAAGCGCTTTGGCATCTTAACCGACCCCCACAAGCCCGCATCGTTTGTACACGAAGCATTATACCAAAGAACAAATAACTAACGTCATCTACCGCATACCGTGCGCCAACTGCCCTTATGTTTATATTGGCCATACAGGCCGAAGTCTTGGGGCTCGCATAGGCAAACACAAGTTAGCCTTCCGCCGACGTGACCCTCTGACCCTTGTGTTTGCGCACGCCCTTGTTGGGGCGCTCCAGTTGGGGCGGTACTGAAGAGATGGCAAGCTGACGCCATACAGGCGCGAAAATTCTTCGTACGAATAACATCAACTTCCACGTCGATCCAGACGCTCACTTCAACGGTTTACGTACACGGTTACTAACTTGTTCCCACGCCCTAAACACTGCTAATCCCCATTACGTTTGCTGTCTCGCCACTCCCCCTCCTGCTCATTCCAATACGGAGCCCTAAAACAGTTTCTGATTATGAGATTTTTCAAGACCGTTAAATCCCCATCCATAAAACATCAGATTCCCGCATTTACTAGTGCAGCTTGTAAAGTTTGCACTATAGCTCAAATCGATCGCTAAACCCCATATGGCCTCCCCATAATACCGCATAGAAATGGACGATATTTAATCTATCAAAAATATAAAAAGCTTGTAGTTTGGTAACTCTAAATGCGAGTGTAATTACAGGTCGGCTTCAACATTATCGGAACAGTTTTTAAACCGAATTATACCCTTCTTCCGGGTATCAAATTAAAAGAAGGCGTAAGGTTCCCTTACATATGTCAAAGAATAAATATTTTCACGATGACCATTACGCAGACAATATCACCTTCTTTACAGTAATATCTGATGACGTATTCAAACTGACGTCGCGACCGAAATAACTGCACCGTAAAGAGTTTAGAGCTTCTGAGTCGCCTCCTAGACCATTAGAAGTGACAAATCGGGTCTGATATTTTGCAGCTTGAAGGAATGGACAGTCGCCAATGCCAGCGCGGAAAGTTGCTATCGAGCTAAAATGAATAAGAACAATGTCCTTTACTAACCTGATGCTGGTCGTAGGATTTTCAAAGTTGTTAAACTGTGTTCGCGTTATCTGAATCATCGGGAGAATTTCCACATATCAGGCGTCCATCTGATCCAAGCCTGCGGGGACAAAGAAAAACTAAAAAGACTGAACCACCATTCTCAAAGGGAGTCACACTGGCCTTGTCTCAAATAAACCAGTTAGCAGTTGCTGTGGCAAAGTTGCGAGGATTCTTCCGAATATGCGTAGCCTAGGGACGTTTTTCGGCATCCGTGAACTAAATCCAGGATCGTTGCGTTTGATCGTGCGCTGTTTTTAAATCGGAAGCATAGTAGAGAAGGTCAAGTAAAGACTAGGCTTAAACTACTGTAGATGTGCTAAAGTATGAAATGTCAGTTGAAATTCTAAAGTGCGTTTTTGACTCGAAAAAATTACTAAGGTGGGGCTGAAATATTAATTCCACTGCAACATAATTCTAAAGCAATTCGGGATGCGAGCGCCTGAACGAATAACTTTTCTGCTGCCTGCCAAGATCATACACCGTAAAAATGGCAGCTTAATTAGTGTGCGTCTTTCTCATGAATTTGTTATAGCCTGATAAGGTCAAACGTATTTCAAAAATACAAATAATATATTTGTTCGTCCACTAATTTAATAGCGAATCACGTCGTCTTTGAATTTTATGCTTAAATAAAGGATGCATTTGATTTTAATAAACTTTTCCAATTCCTGAATTATTTTGAATCCGGGCTGCGATTACACATACACTAGGGTTTTCAATCAAAAATCTGTAATGTTCCATGCACGGAAAAGTAAAAATCTTTATACGCTTTTAAGAGAAGGCTATATAGGGTTCATCATATTAGGTAGTGGATTTGAGCGACATTGTAAATTTGACAGGCAACATAAGTAAATGTAGAGATACGATTTTAAATAAACCGGAATTTTACAGTCTTAAATATCTTAAAAATAAAAACAATTTTAAAACCAAAATATATCCTTTCGTCACGAAGAAAATCAAAAGAAGACGTAAATTATTACCTAATTGGTAAAATAGTGGATATTTTTATGCATATTTCCTAAGAAAAAGTAATCAGGAACTATTTTAAGGCTGAATTCTGCACATCACTTAAGCATAATATCTGAAGAACGTCAGACTGGAGGGGTAGGATCCACGGCGACAACGAGGTGGCTTAAATGCACATGACAGAGTTACGTTGAGCACACGCAAAACGTAATAGTGTCCCAGTGCAGTGTTCAGGAATTTATTTAAATAATGTGGATCACGGAGAACAACGATGCCGATGCGGATATAACTTTAACAATAAGAATTAGCGGAAATTTAGGTAAATGTCCAAACAGTGTTGAACAATATATAATAATCAAATATTTATCCTTGAAACGCATAATTTAAGTATGTAGCCATCCACAAGGGGCATGCTACTAAACCGCGATTATGTCCCTCGTAAACTATCTCATATGTTTACTGCTGACATTGAAATATTTAAAAATAAAAGAACAATTTGGCAAGCGCGATTGTGTTTTTGATAAATTATTTTTACAGTGGTTAGGCGTTCCATTGAGCACTCCGGAAGACAGTTTGGTGAGCTTACTCATGATTTTTGATAAATTATCATTGGACCGGTTCATTTATATTTGAACGATATACAACGTAAAACGTGTAAGATATAAGCAAACCCGATTACGGTTAGTCTTTTCGTACAAGTAGAGTGCATGAATGGGAAAGAGGGACAGGGAGGAGGCAGTAAGTAGCATTGGGGGTAAAGTAGAACCTAGTCGCATGGGGAGACGGGTGGAACGGGGCTAGAAAATCGGTTCTGCAGATAGCGTTGATGAAGAATTTAAAAGAATTAAGAACCCGCTTGCCGAGAAGGCGTATGCGAACGGATTTATTATAGGGAATCTTACCGCACAACCGACAAAACGCATAACGCCGAGGGTTAAAAAGAAAACTGTTCGTCAAAGTCCCTTTTAAGGGGATGCGGAGAATGAACTCCTAAATGTCGCCTTGATTAATCTATTTCACGGACCTACCCATCAGCAAAATGTAAAGTTTTACTCTCGAAAACACTCCATTTTTCGAGGGGAAAGGTGAGTTTGGGTTACCAAACCAGACCACCTCGCACGAGTCCGAGCCTAATTACAAGAATACGAGAACAACTGCCGGCATGGCTGAGAAAGGGGAAGTTAGGAGCATACGGAGCTCCATCCTGTCGCAAATGGTTGATTTTAAGCGTCGCGTGGACCCCAACAAAGCCTTATTTGTAATTTACAAGCTCCTACCTTGCTGGGCCAGCGCTTGCTAGCAGCAGCTGGAGTGACTGCTATAAGGCTGCGGAGGCCAGTCCTGTGCGCGTAGAAGTACCTCTTATATGCCCCGTGTCTACAATGGTAAAAAATCGATTAGTTACATGCATGTCTCCGATTTTCGAACACGTTAATGCCTTTTTCCGGGATGGTTCGTAAAACCGGATAGGATGGAGGCCATTCGATGCGACGTTTGTCCTAGAGGTTCCCTGCACCTGCCTTGATTTACTCGGCCTTCTGTTTCGAGGACGTTAAAGTTAACCATGTGTCCTATTTGTGCGACATTAGTTGTTCCTCAAGACTTTGGATTAAGGTACTCGCAGGCCAGCTGATGTTCGCGTATTTCGCGTTTGCTATCGTAACAGGGTTTCTTAAATGCACAGCAGATACGCTATCTATTAGAACGTTGGTAAAATCCTGAATTGTGTCCCCGATTAATGCGGACCACTTAAGTTGGATCATAAGAATAATTATCGCGCAGGACAATCATATGGCGTTCTAGTCATGCCGGGATTCCAACTTTCGAACGAGCATTTTCAGGTCACTTGTTAAACCTAAATTTTAGAAGACAAGGACTTTTCGGGTATTATGAAGTTTTCCTGTTCATTTCAGATGTCCTTACGTATTCGAAAATGTTTCATAGAAAACATGTGTAGTCATTCTCGAATTCTGTACTTGAGGAAGGAGTATTTTCGGATACAAATAGGCTCGAATAATGAAATTTTGTAAGACTGTGAGACATCTACTCATTAGCCATGGCATATGCACATTTATTAATGCTGTCTGTGAGGCAAACACCATAGTTCTGCAAGATTCTCTAACCTATGTATGACATATTTTTGATATGATATATAATTAAAGGATTTTCCTTACAAAAAGTGTACGGCTTGTAGTTTGCAAACTCTGAATGCCCATGTAGAGTTATGTCAGATTCAAGAATATTCGGAAATGCAAAAGGCTTCCTGGACCAAAAGGGCATGCCTTCTTCAATCAACTGAGAACAGGAAATAATTTTTTCACATCTACCTTTATAAAATGTTTTTGAATTCGTAGAGGCACCGAAAATCAATAGGGAAACGTCCTACCACATAAGTAGTCCTTTTTACAGATCTTGCCAGCGGTCGAAAAGGAAATCTTTTAAAATTCAGCATCTAGCGTGACGAATTATATGCAGATTATGCCAAAAGATTATTCATATCACAGGCGTACTTAGATAATCTCTCTTAATCAGAAACATGGTTTCAAATTTCGACCAACATTTCATGAGATAGGTCATTAATTGCAGTGGCATATCCCGCAGCTGCGCTGACTTCGGTAGACAGAGATCGACCATAAGCTCTTTTGGTCACATCGCACGCGGCGGGTTGTTGAACAAAGCCCATTCCGAGTGCCATGAATTGTCACTGAACATTGTCGGATATAAAAAAATGCCGTGTTTGTACCATTCGCGCAGTGTACGTACGTATGTTTGTGTTTTTACTGCCTGTTGTTGGTTATGACCAACTGACGGAACGAAGACGCATATATTTGACAGATTTCTCTATTCCTAATCAGTGCTACCTCTGCTTGGTTCTGGAGACGACATCGACCAGGCAACATTTTCGGTGGGTCATTTATAACTCGATATACCGTGGGAAACTCAGATAACGTGATATTGTTAAATGGAAGCACTGTCAACACTGTCAGGTATTTAACCTTGCTCAGATGATGGCAGAACATGCACAAAATAGTAACTGGCCATCGCTCAGCAACTTTTCACTACGTCTGTATGCAAAGACAGCGAACAACTGCTAACTGAATCTAAATATGGAAAAATTGTGAAACCCGACATTTCAAGGCACATTTCGAACTGGCATTTGAGGAACTGCAGACTGACGTCTCACAGCAAACGCAGGGAGTATTTAATTTGTCAGGAAAAGTTGAGGACAGCAGTTGATTGCTTAATGACGAAGGAGATAGACGGTTGATCCGTAAGAAATAATTTTTTGATAAGTTGCCTGTAGTTTGTGATGCAAATGACGAATGACGGAAGTCTGAAAAGTTCTTATTCTCGCGGAGAACAGCTCCGAATGCTAGGACAAAGCGATAAGTGTAGACGCGCCATAATTTTCCGCGAATGTAGGGGTTTCTCCGTCATCATTATCATTAGACCGTGAGTAAATGTAAACTTCGCAACGATAGAATTTTGAAATCGCTAGACATTTAAAGCATTTCCAAATCTTGAAGGAATTACTTGTCCGGTGCTCGCTATTCAACATCAATAAAATCTTAAACGCATGAATTTAGGGTAAGCGTTGTCCACTTACCATCTGCTGCGGAATTGGAACATACACATATGATACCAAATAGCCGCTGCTCCAGGCATTGATTTTGCCACCCTACTGTTGTAAGTCGACGGGTGGTTTGGGTTAATTTTCCAATAAAATCCACAAGGTTAGGCTTGCGATATTTGCTAGGAAACTAAGGCTATTTGTAAAAAGCTTAATTACTTAGTCCGAAAAGAGAATCCGTGTGGCGCATCTTAATTTATAGCGAGCTTTACACATTTCTGGTTGCCACAACCGGCTAATCACTTTCTATGTAAGCGGCTGCTATCCACAATCTTACTAACTGGTTCTTCGTTAAGTGAGCCGGAAATCATCGCAGCTGTGCCATCCTTTCGAAATAAGGGTTATTTTATAAATTGGCTCTATCACTTAAATCGCGCATGATGTACTTCACAAGATTCCTACTCTTAGATTCTCGTGGAATTTTCAAATAAATAACGTCTTCAGCGTATGAGGACTTCTGTCAGTCATTAGGTTCTTTTTTAACGGAGGTGAAATTGGGGTGCAGTTGAACAAAAATTATTGATATCCGTGCCTGACGATCCTTATGATCATGAAGGCGTATATAAATGTCTTCTGCCAATGCGTAGCTGACATACTACTGCTACAACGTGCAAAATTCAGTAATCTCCTTTACTCTAAACGCCCGTACTTCATTCGATATCGTAAAGTGACCTATCTCCATCAAGAAGATCACTCAAAAAAGGAACACAACTTCGTTTTCGTGAATTAATACATGCCACACAGCAATTCTATGTGTTCTGGAAGTATCGTTACTGCGGGGCCAAGCACTAACTACATGATCAGCAAGAAAATATGAACCTCTGTGCGCTAGATTTTCAACAAGGTACCACTATCTGTGTCTTAACTAAGCCCGAACCGTTTAACCGTCATTTATTCGGAATTTAGAGCAACGCCACCCGTACGATAGGAGAGGTCCACATTCTTGTGCTCTCTAAAAAGCACTTGTAAGAGTTCCAATTTAATTGCCGACGTTACTATAATAGAACAAAAAGTACAAGGTACAAATAATGACTAAAGACTAAAAAGAGTTGTCTATTCAAAGCAGGTATTCGGTGGCATTACAGAGTCTTAGGGAGATTTGGGAATGATCCAGACAGCACACGTTGTAGAATCTGAGAGGAAGAAAAAAAGGTTTAAGGCAACTACACTTCATTAAATGCCTGTTACCGCTCCGTCGGAGTCGCGGTCATAAACGGCGAAAAAAACGAATGTTTGATCTGTTTTTCAGAATGAATCTAACGTTTAATAGACCGAAGTGCAGCGGGTTTAATAAAAATTTGACGATTAAACAATCTGCTGACTTCTGCACCATAGTTAATCGCCCGCCTATGGCTCCCCTCCCAGTTCGGAGCCGATTTCCAGCCGTCTCGACCAATGTCCGTTTTGTAGTCTGTTGTTATTCAGGTCCTTCAAGGTCCTTTTAGTGAAATAATATGTTGTTATTCAGACATCCCTCGGCAAGTCCGGCCCCGGAGCGACTTACTGACCGGTACAGACATTTGAACTTAGTTTAAAAACTTAAGGCCTGTTAACAGTTGTCGCCCGTTTTTAGCCGTCTAGAAGGCAAGGTGCGTCCTGAAATTGGAACATTTAAAAATCTTCCACTTCTAAATGAGGGAAGAAAAATGACTGCAATCACTGATAGTAGGAAGACCGTAATTTGCACAGACTGCCTAACTGTTCGATTCAATTGAAAAATTTTTAGGTCATTTTGGAAGAATGAGCCTCATTTGGTGCACAATTTAAAAAAATAAAAACAGAAGGTTGAAAACATCCGGGTAATCATAAGTGTAACAATAGCGGAAATGCTTGCGGGTCAAGAATAATGACGACGGCTGTGGGCCGTGAAAGCAATTATGCATCATAATTGTTGAATTTAAACAGGAGCTTAACTGTTTTTTTGCGGGAAATAGAAATGTAAAAAAGGATGAGAATGTTAACTTAAACACAACGTCCTAAATGAAAGAAAATCATTCTTCGACAACAAAAGCGGATGTGTTGACTGCACCATATGGTAAAAAAACGTTGTTCACCACGTGTAAGTACAAAAACAACTAAGTATTCACATCAGTTTAGGTCTAGAGGATATGCGTTGCAGTCTGTTAAAAGTACTACCTTTCCATCTAGATGGATAGTGAACCCGGAGTTTTTGAAAGGAAACGCCCGTTTCTAGTCACTGGTTAGAAACGTCGCCCACCAGTGTTTCGTCGCCAAGCAATCACCTCTAAAAGCGTGATAGAAATCTAAAAGTCTGAGTCTTAAAAACCTTTTCCCAATTCACGCTAGGGTACGTAAACGAGGCCAACCAAACTCCTCCTAGCTGCGTTATGCAGAGGCAGGAAATCCTCGAGAAACATTTTCCCCTTTCTGCAGTATTGTAAACCATTCAAAAACGTACGTAGTTTATTCAGTTAGACAATATGCTCGAGAAGCAAAACCAGAAAAACTGAACAGCCACAGGATGCTTTAAGAAGGCTGCGCCTTTTTATTTCAGATCTAAGTGAATATTCCAGACAGTAAGGTACTCACAGCAGACAACGAAAGTGGGGAAAACTTATAAGGATCACTAAACCATGATCTTTGCATAAAAGGCAACTAAATTACAGCAGATGTGCTAACTCATGAAATGTCAGCCAAAATTTCGAAATGTATTCCCGTTTCGAAAAGAGAAATTAAGTAGTGTTGTAAAACTAATCATGATGCAGCATAAATCTATAATGACCCAGTTACCTCAGGGTGTCGACTTTAGTAAGAATATATTTTCGGCTGCATGCAAGATCTATATTCTGCAAAAAATGACTACTTAAGCAGCATGCAATTTTCTCATTGATTTTCGATGTCCTTGAAAATTCAATTATATTTTATGGAAAACATGCATAAAATATCCAATCTTTTACTTATTCCGTAGAAAATCACGTCTTCTTCCAATTTCGTACTCAAAAGAAGAGTACAATTCGGTTTTAAAAAAGTCTCTAAATATGAGATTTTTTAATACCATTAAATGGCCGTTCATGAAACGTCATGCATTTGCATTTACGTATGTGGCTTGTTGAGTCAACATTATTGCTCAAATCAACTGCTTAATTTTATGAACATCGTATGGTCTCCTCTTAACACCATAGAGAAATGCATGGTTTTCGTACACATAAAATATACAGCTTGTAGTTTTGAAATCCAGAATGCAAGTGTAGCAGCAGATCGGGTTCAAAATTATTCCGGAATTAGAAAAGATTTTTAAAACCGAATTATACTCTTTTTTGAATATGAAATTGGAAGAAGACGTTATTTTCTACCGAATAAGTAAAAGAATGAATATTTTTATGCATGTTTTCCATGAAATATAATTGAATTTTCAAGAGCATCGAAAATCAATGAGCAAATTGCATACTACTAAAGTTGCCATTTTTTGCAGAGTATAGATCTTGCATTTCAGTTTATTTGATAAGTTCTTTTGAAAGCCGACACCCTGAGGTAACTGGATCATTATAGATTTATGCTGCATCATGATTAGTTTTACAACACTACTTAATTTATCTTTTCGAAACGAGAACGCATTTCGTAATTTTGGTTGACTTTTCATGAGTTAGCACATCTACTGTACGGCAGAATGATATTACCGACAAAGACAAGGGAGATCGGAATGGCAATTTCTGGCTTATAAGCCGTCGTCAGCCAGCCATACCCAAACCGGAAGTGTGGAATACCCGAGCCTCGAACTCGCGACCTGTTGGTTTAGATGTCCACGCCTCTACCCACTGGGCCACGAGCCCGTTGCCCTCTCGGTTTTCGATCTGGAAAATACAATCGGTGCGCGCCCCCTACCATCATCCACTGTACGATTGTCATGCAGAGACCGAATTACGCAGTATACTGCCAGCCGTCCTAAAAGGGCAATTTCAACCATTCATTTGGCTGCCAAAAACATTAGTTTGTATTCCTGCCATTTTTTGGTCCAAAAGCCTGGATAACCCGTAGGCCAGCTTTCGAAAGATCAGAGCAATTAGACCTATAAATATCATTACTAGTAAATAATCTTTACGTGAGTTTTTTCTAACTTCGACCCTTTAGGGTGTTCTGTGTGATTCAGAGGTAGGATTTGTTGAATAAGTCCATGTCATCCTTGTTATAAAAACGGAATCGGGTTATCTCATTGATAGAGGATATGTGAATGATAATTAATTTGCAAAAACTAACACTAAATAATACTAAGCCCAGTACTTGGCTGAAATAAAACGCCGTCCGCAGAGAAATCCCTAGATGTTTTTATTTATTTTCCTCCTTTGCGATGACTTTGGATTTGAGCAGAATATTCGTCGAAACTAGAAACCGAGAGCCGGAGTATTTTTTTGCCAAACCGACTTCCCCACCTGAGCCAGGATCGAGGCCAGAGTATGCAGGGAACCGTATCCCATGTCCTAAAATATGTCCGAAGTAGTAAACAATTTCTTCAGTTCAGACGAGCACATATCCTGAGATATAGATCACATGTCGAGGACCGATCGAATTAGTTGTAAAAGCAAAGGACGAAAGACACCGGCTGCTATCCGATTGTTGCGAGGAGATTCGATCAACGGGTTCCGTAATCCGAACGGTCCTAAGTTTAATTGTGTAGAAATCCCAATACCATTCATTAAGGTATCAGTCACAGAGACAGTCGATACGATTTGCGAATACCTATCGGCCAGTTTGCAGGAAATGGGAGTGCCAACGAACACACTCGAGGAACTATTATTCGAGTTCGCAACGAATGTGCAGTTCCTTTTTGACAGTTAATTAGGCCACTGTCTTCATTGGCAAGCTTGAGGAGTTTCACTTACACGACCAGATCATTAGGTTAAAAACTACTTTGCTACATAGATAACGTCTTCGCAATAGCCTCACATATGCTGTAAATCAGACACATTTATCGAGCAAGACGGCTTCCCTGATTAGAGGCCCTTCTGAACAGAAGAACTAATAGCCGTTTTTCGGATGATAGTACATAGGAAATAAAACTTATGTCATACAATACGGCAATTTCTGCGCGTTAGGATACCCTCAGAAAAAACGCAATCTAGTTTGTTATTTGACGGGGCGTGCCGAAAAAATGTGCTTAACATATCACATTGACGAAAAACATAGAATGGTCAACTACCTGCATCGTAGGAATAACATTTTGACGAATTCATTGGAAAGAATACTATTGAGAAACCCCCATCACACTGGCGATATACAAAGAACTCCGTTCATCAAAGTCCTGTTTGAAGGGGATGTGGCAAGTGAACTCGTGAACCTTCCTGGCACTAGGAGCCTGTTTTCCACGGAGAATGTAGGGAAAGGTTGCCAGTTCAGACCACATGCATGTGCATTTACTCCTTTACCTGCTCCTATAGGTGAGGTTGTATTGGTCGAATGAGTAGGTACCTATCCAGAAGGATACGGGACTACCCGCCGCCTGCCTGTAAAGAGGCGAGTTTAACAGCATAAACAGCGCTATCCCTACACACCTTGTAAAGCCTGAGCATCATGTGAACCTCAGCTGAGCTGACTTTGGGATTTAAAAGGTTTCACAAGGTCATCGTGTGATAATAGCGGCAGGGGCGACTGCCATCAGGTCAGGGAAGTTGAACTTGTACGCGCAGAAGGAGCTCGCGCGAGTCCCGCGCTTGCCGTGGCCGAAGGTCAATAAATTGTACATGACACTTTCCACTTTAGGGTAAAGTAGTCCCATACCGACAGCACAGGTAGTAGCCAAAAGCTCATAAACGCGTGTTTCGCCGATATTCTGCCGCTGCATGACACAGCTGCGAGGAGTTCGGCTCGTCAGTGGGTTCCCCCTTATTCCCTGTCTGCTTTCTGGTAGGTACTCCAGAAAGCAGAATATCGGTGAAACACGCGTGTATGGGCTTTTGGCTACTAGCTTTGCTGTTACTATAGAATCACCTTACCCTAAAGTATACCACTAGCTGCCTGTTGGTAATCAATGAATATCATGCAGTTATCCGCTGTGGTTGTTGGACTCCGGCCCAAATATTCATACATAAAAAACTTTGGTCTGAGTTCACAGACATTAAATATACTGATTTACCCCAAGCCCTTAGTTAATTTCCAAGGAAATAAAAAAGTAACATTGCCCATCTTCCGCTTATCCCCCATTGCTTCCTCAATCACTGTTTTTATTACCTCCTCCCCTATTTCCATGCCGTATTTGCACGAAAAGATGAACTTTGATTCATTTCGAAAGCACACGTGTTTCACTTGTGTTTTGTTCTTATATAAACTTCCCGGTCTGACGAGACTGTATTGAAGGCCAATGTGTACTCGCTGACTGGTTTTCGGAAACTTTTTACAGCAATTTTCGCAATTTTTAAATAGCTTCACTGGAGTCTAAAGTACTTTCAAGCGATTGTACGTCTGAAATCGTTATTTTGTGAACTTTTTCCGCTTGCATATCCTGAGTTTTGCAGGTGATTGTGAAAATCGAGACAATGTGTAATCACCAAAGGCGTGTGGATTTGGGAAAAATGCTTCGCTGAAGGGCAAAACGAACGTTCTTGATGAAATGTCAATGAACGAGTGATGTTAAACTGTTCTATTATTTGGGCATTCCTGTTTGAAGTGGAATTCCCACCTGTCTGAGATGGACCGGACTAGTTGTCCGAATGACTAGGAGGGACGCGCAAAAGTTCTGCATGGTAAGGCAAGTTTAAGTAAGACTCAAACGTGAACGGCATACATGAGAGATTTCCTGCAAACGCTAAAATTCCCGTCACTAACAATCCTGTTATCCAGTGAGACATCAAAATCATCGCAAAAGGATGGGGCTTAGGAGCATAGGAAAAATGCCTTAGTAAGATTGGGGTATGTGCAGAAATCCTACAAATCCTCTTATGAGGAAACTGTTTTCAAAAGTCACAAGATATTAAGATAGGTTAGCCGCAAAAATTCCCCCAGCAGTCCTCAAAGGTTCAGAATATGACTAACTCACGGGATATTTTGTGCGCGGTCTGTAAACGTCAACAGTCTTTTGATCAAATACCAGGAAATAAAGTCAGTCTTCCAGAAAATTCTTTTGTTTCAGTCAAAGCTCCGTCGTTTGAATGAAATATTTAGGAGTTAGCGTTTACGAGACTGTAAGGGTGTCTTATCTATGAACGGAAGTAAAGTCGCTAAATGTAAGCAGCCGATGAACCCTTCCAGTCAATACAGATGTTCCAACTATTCTATGCTGCCTAATTCTGCTTTAAAAGTCTTTCCGATTTTTCTTCACAACTTTTAAAGGGGTGAGGTGTTAACTTTGAATACCTTATGCCAAAATTCAATGACCGTTTCGTCTATCAGTAGTAAAAGTAAACATGACTTGCGTTACATGTCCGAACATAAATTTGAGTATAAATTAGAAAAAAAACAAACGTGATAGTGCGCGCACAACGTTGACGTCCACATGAGCAGTTACTCTTGCTCATGGCGTTAAACACGATTCCATAGCAGTAAGTTTTTCATTGTTTAAAAGCATTAATTTTGGAAGTGCTTTAAATTCTAGTTGCGCCCTTCAGTACGACCGCGAGTCTTAAAACGCCTCGGCCAGGGCAGGCAAAAATGCACATCACATGATTGGTCAGCTTTCCAACCAAGGGAGAACCAATAGTCCTGCTTCGACTGTATTGCCCCCAAAAAGCTTGAATTGCACTTGCGTGTGCGTGTGTGTGCGCGTGTGCCACTTTTGTCCTTATTCAAACCACCCAGTTGTCTAATGCTGGACATCTGGTAGTGTGTGTGGGCGGATCATTCACCTGCCCGAAGAAGTGACTCATTTGAGCGCCCCCGTAGAATCTCCAGGCTGGAATGCGTGCCCAATGCGCGTCCGCCGCCCACTGGAGTTCATGCGGTTGTGAAACCGGCCAGGACAGAGAGGACAGCGGCAGCAGGAGTCACCTCTGTGGTGCTGCATCGCCTCAGGCAATGGAGGGTGTTCTGCTGACGAACTGTAACAAACAGTCGCTTAACAGTCCTGCGACCTCCAAGGACGACGACTTTACCAACCATGTGCCCTCAACCACCTCCGACTCCTCCCAGGTGGACATCCTGAAGGAATACAAGGTGTCCAGTAGGTATTCGACTGGTCCGCAGCAGTTTCAACACATGAGACGCGATTTTTACTCACCTCGGCCGGCCGCCACGTCACATTTTCCCTCCAGTCGGTTCCTCTACCTGTGGTCTGGCTGGATAAGTCTTGTTAGTTTGTACAACCTTTGGATCATCATCTACAGGTATGCCTTTGACGAGGTGCAGTCGAGCACAGTTAAAATTTGGTTCACGCTTGACTACACTGCGGATTTCTTCTACATTCTGGACATTCTGCTGGGTCTGCGGACACCGTTTCTGCAGGACGGAATACTCCAGCGAGACCCGCAGAAGACGCGGAAACATTACATGAATTCTACGCGATTCTACATTGACTGTCTCTGCTTATTGCCCCTAGACTTTTTGTACCTTTCAATAGGGCTCAACTCGTTGGTGCGAATATTTCGCACAGTAAAAGTCTACCGAATTTGGGATTTTGTATATAGAGCCGAGCGCATCGTCAGGAGGTCTAGTTTGCTTCATGTCGCCAGGTGGATTTTATTCAACCTTATTTTTATACACTGGAATGCCTGCCTTTATCGCTGCATCATGAATTCTGCGGGTTTCCATGAGGACCTTCGAGGTCGTTCAAATATTCCTCTTGTCCATCACGACGGAAACGTTGGACCGGCATCAAATGACACCTCAAACGTTCCGTGCGCCTTTGCCAGTTATCTGCATTCCCTGTTTTGGAGTTTACGCTGTATGATCATGCTTCATCCGATTCCCGCTAGAGACGACTTTAACGAGTTCATCTATGGCTACTTCGTCATCGAGGCCCTGATCGGTGTTCTGCTGCTTGCATTGCTTTACGGAAAGATAAACAACGCTATAGGCAATTATGACGCAACTCAGAACGAATTTCAGGGTAAGTGAGTTGTGTAGTGCTCTGGCATTGCGATAAACCACACACAGCCTATTTATATTTTATGTGGCGCATTTGAAAGAGGTCCACATGCTGTAAGTAATACGGTGCAAGCAGAAAGCATTTAAGCGGCCATTTATGGCGCATTTGCAGACATGAACTAAATTGCACGAGAATAAAAACTTAGATCTTAAAACGTGTCTAGTGGTATTCTTCTTGAAGGATCAACCTCTGAAATGTACTCATGTTCCTTGGTCTGCCAGAAATTCAAGATGGACTTTGAGCGCCTTGTTGCTGGTCTCCTGAACAAAACCTATGTGCACAATTTGTGTTTTCGCAATCAGTCAGTTTAGGTAACCACAAGTGTAAATCCCATTGTTCAATGTAAAAAAATAGCCGGAATGTCATTACTGTAGACTTTTACTAGGTGCATTCCGGGTTCGAAAGAATGACCATGTGCCCTAGCGATAGACCTTTTTCCGATATATTTTATGGAAACTATCATTCAGCTGATCACTTCAGCGACCTGCATTTGGCGAGCATTAAAATCCTCACGGTATTGATATTAGCCGACCAAACTTTGTATCGATGCGTTTTAAAACCATCCAACCGATTGCACGTCATCCTGCTTGCCAGCGTAACCATTCGTGAGCTACAGATGATTCAGCAACCTCTGTTTTATTCTAATTACAATTAACCTTCATCGATATCTCTTGTTTAAATTATCGTGTCCTCGTCACAGGGAGGTTAGTATGTCAACGCCTGTCACGATTTCAGCCTTGCTTGTCAGATAATTGACTTTTTAATTCAAAATGGAGACCGAATACGAGATTTTGATTTTTCCAGGTGTACGGTTCAGACATATTCAATTCATAGAACACTAACGCGTCGCCGATTTTATGACTTGTGGAGATTCCAGAAATAATGAAAAACCACATCTACACCATTAAGAGCTAGTTGCTTTAATTAATTCGAAATAATAGTCTAAAGGAGTAGGCATTTCAATAGATAAACAGTTCATGAACTTGCATGCCTAAGGACGACGATATATTATCCGTGTTTGCCAAAAATGGGACTGCAGGCGACAATTAAAGGGCTATTAGTTGAAGGCTGTCAGATAAGGAACTTTATCATCATAGGTGATGCTGGTAGGTCCAAAACCAAGGGCTTTTAGCGTTGACCTATGATCAAAACTGTTTTGTGCTTTATCTGTCGCAGGTTTCCTGCGCATTACCATTCCACGCGCAAGTGCTGCTTTCTCCAATGTGTTTAAATACGCAAATGACACGTCGTTGGTAATAATACGACAGCTCTTTAACTTAGATAAAAATGACCGGCTATGTCTTTGTACGAAATCTCAGACTTTCTATTCTAACAGTCAGACGCCTAGGGAAATCTAATTGGGCCGAAACACGCTGAGAAATTGGTGCGTTCTGTTGATGTAGTCCATAAATACAGGCGACTGTTCGCATGATAAACTCTGTGCAAAAGAAAATCTTAACGGCATGTGCAGCAAATATGCTAACTCTTGAAGTGTTAACTGAAATTTTGGAATGCGTCTTGGACCCGGAAAGCACACTTAAGTCGGATTGCAACGCCAATTAAATGCAACAGTTGCAATTCAGTTGCTTCAGGATGTCAGCCTCCGTACGAACGTCTTTACAAATGACTGCGAAAGCTGCACACTGTAAAAAATGACAGCACGCCTAGTGTGAATTTTTTTTCATTGCCTTTCGATACCCGTGGAAATTCAAATATATGTCAGAGAAAACACACACAAAATATCCGTTCTTTCTTTTATGTGGTTGCAAATTACGTCTTGTTCAAATTTTGTACTTGACGAAAGGATATATGTCGGTTTAAAAAGGGTTTTCAATCGCAAGATTTTTTCAGACTGTGAAATGCCCCTTCATAAAACATCGTGTGGCTACGTTTACTAATGTTGCTTGTAAAGTTTATAATCTGGTTCAAATTCACTGCTAAATTTTATGAACACTATATGGTTTGCTCTTAATAGCGTATAAAATGTATTATTCTTTGTACATGAAAAATATACAGCATGAAGCTTGGAAACCCTAAGTTCAAGTGCAATGGTAGGCCGGGTCCAATATCATTCGCAGATTGGAGAAGTTCTTTAAAACCAAATGATACTATTTCCTTAAGTAGAACATTAAAAGAAAACGTAATGTTCTACAAAATGGACGAAAGAATGAAAATTTGTATGCGTATTTCCAGTGAAGTATATTTCAATATATAAGGCCATGGAAGATTCAAGAGCAAAATTCACACTACTTAAGTAGTTATTTTTTACGGAGTATGGTGTTTGCAGGCAACCGGTAAGATGTTCCTGCGGAAGCCGGCATCCTGAAGTAACTAAATTGTCTTGAAATTATGTTGCATGGTAATTAATATTGCAACCCTACCTAAGTAACCTTTTCGAGGTGAAAATAAATTTCAAAATTTCGGTTAACATTCCATGAGTTAGCACATCTGCTGTACTTCGGTTCAACTCCTCTGAGCGCATGAATAATTATATGCAAAGATTACTCAGGTAGTTTGATTACCAACACCTCCTACTTTGGTCCGTCAACAGAGGCTCAGCTCTTTGGGAGAGTGACTACCTGCTTTCTTCTGATTGGTCGGTGTGTGTGGGCGCCTGGATGTAGGTCGGCCTAAACGACTGCTTGTACGCCCTGTAGCTCAGGCGTCAGTTGCCGCGACCAGCGAAGCAGAAACGAACCGAGAGGTTGCCGTAGAAGTTTTTCGAAGGCCAAGGCGCCTATCACGCAGACGTACATGGCGCTATAGAAACCAAGGTCACACAGGCACCTGGTCGTTAAAAACAGCTGATTTTGACGCGTATACAGACGCCCCCAGTGACATCATAGTTGACAAGTGTACCCTCTCCCATGGCAAGCTGAAGCGGGATAGCTAAATGTCAGACACAGTAACCACCTAAGATGATAGTTTTACATCCGTCTGTCGAATTCTTTTTAGGTGGGGAAATATCACGCAAGGCTTTCATGCAATGATATACGTTCAGGTGCTGGTTTATCTGTTTAAACCCTTTCATGGTAGCCTAAACTCGGGAGCTTAACGTTGGCGAAGACATTAGTTAAACAATGAAATGTGATGGGAAGAAAAGTGGAGAATCAATAGAAGACCCCAAAGTGAAAGAAAATGAAAAAAAACGCTGGGTATTTTTATGGGAAAAAAACCATACAGGATGGAATAAGATGAAATCTAAGCTGCTCAAAGAAAACAAACATCATAGAAAAAATGTGTTTATTCATGTCGATATACAAGCGGAATTATAAACGCTTAGCGCTGTAATAAAACATCTATTAAGAAATGCAAATTTTATTTCAGTCAGCTTTCTGAGGTGTTTTAAACAAGAACGAGGGTGAAAAATTATGGATTGTGGTCTGGTACTATAAAAAATTCGCCTTGGGAAAAGTGCAAATTTGCCTTTCGGGCTGGTTGATATTTTTGCTTTCGAGGGGTCTCATAGCGTCAAACAACAGTTGCGCGCGTAAGAATAGGTTTGATTTAACTAGATGTCCAAAGTCTTTGTTAATTCTTGAAAGAACCAGGGCACGTTAACAAACATTTCTTGTACCTTTATCTTACTCACTAACATCAACAGTAAGAATATGATATTGCTCCTCCAGTATTTCATGTTTTGAGCTAGTCAAAGTATATGGAATACATCATCTTTTACTGGAAGGTAAACGTACTCCCATCTTACATAAAAAATTATGCAGTTTTGAATTACCTGGAAAAACTAAATTTGGCAACCTTTGAAAAGGACTTTCAGTTAGTCAGCGCGAAGAAAGTGATTTCTTCCCTAACCTGAACAAATGCATTTTCCAAAAAAGATCTGGCATGGTTGTTTATGACTTTTTTTTTATCTAACGAGGTAATCCTACTGAGAACATAAAACTCCATGTTAGTAACCTCACCTAGGCTGAAACCAGCTTAACACTTTCGCAGTGACCTCACGTCAAAGAAACATAAAAACCACTGCACAAAATTATTTGCTAAAATGACGCATTTGACAATTTATTTTCCCTCTGAGGTTGTTAGTAGGATAAATCTGAGCGTTTATTAACATATTTTTGCATTGTGATACCACCCGCTTCAAATCCTTCAGTCTTCCTTCTTGCTCCTGAGACTGGTTCCGGTAGAGTTATGAAGTCAGACATTTTTACTTGCATGGCTGTAGGTCAGCTGGACGAGTTCAAAAGTTTCCTGATTGATCGAAAGGCTCCCGAGGCCCTGCAGCGAAAGGTCATCTCCTGGTTCGATTACCTCTGGCGTCAGAGCAGAATACCGGATGAGCAGAAGGTCTTCAGCCATCTGCCAGATAGTCTGAAGGCAGAAATCGCCATTCATGTCCACCTGGACACGCTGAAACGGGTTGACATTTTTCAGGACGCTGAGGAGGGCTTCCTATCTGAACTCGTCTTGCGTCTGCGGCCTGCCCTCTACTCGCCTGGTGATTACATTTGCAGGAAAGGTCAGATTTTATTCCTCTTGACTGCCTCCATTACGACCTTTCATCTTAATTTGAACCCATAATTTTCGTTGATCTTTTGACATTTACAAAAAATCTTATTTTTATCATTTTTCTTCAGCTGTTACATAAACAAATATCCTGTCGACTATAACAACCATCAACAATTTTAGAAAAAGCAGGCCACTAGATGCTCAACCACTTTGTTACCAACTAAGCCATTGAGTTTCGATAGAAAAAAATAAGAGAGTTGAATCATCATTTTTTAACTCGCACCTATGCGTATTTCGGTTATTGCTACTTAAGAGACGGAGTGCGCTTCTGTTGTAAGAACATCAGTAGTGAAGTAAAGCGTACTTCAAAACTATAGCAAAAACATGAGAGAACAAAGGTCTCGCAAAATTGAGAGAAAAACATCTGGATGACTACCAGGTTAGCAGACTGGACCGCAGTTCTTCAGAGTCGAGGCATTGCCATTCTATTGATCTCGCAAAGGCAGTAATAGTATAATGGCAGAATGTTTACGTTGATGAAAGGCGCCAGTTCGGGATTCATAGAATGACCTGGGCGATATGAGACAAGATTACTAAACTCAATTATCTTTTAAAAAACCCGATTATTGGAGAGACTGTTCCTTGCAGCCCGCTGCCGTACGAAATTGAATATTGACTTAAGTATTACTGCTCCCACACAGAGAATAATTCTGTTGTGTTAAGAATGGGGATGCAGGCTAAAAGATTCACGAATGCCGGAGCCACAGAAACAAGCAACCGATTTGTGCCCGCCAGTCCGTATAATGAATGCAAGTTAGGAAATAATTACTTCAGGATGCTCCAATCCGAGTTTTCTCTTAGTGGAAACGTCTAGGAAAACGATATTGCAAACAAACGAAACATCGAAAAGCCCAAACATCTATACACAAGAATCGTCCGCTGAATTCCGAGTAGTAAAACGACAATGCGAATTGAAGTGATCGAAAAGATAAAAATTCCAGCGTCGCTAGACTGTGCGGTAACCAAAGTTCAAGAATCGAAATATATAGCGAAGCATGCCCTTTTTAGGAAAGCCAGAACTTGTCATCTTCAAAATATACTCATAGCGCCACGGCGAGCACACCGACATATAACATGTTTATTAGATTTTGTATGAAACAGCAGTATACACGTATTGAAACCAGATGCCATAAAGTCGGTGGAAATAATAGTAAAAAGGAAAGTGGTTCAAGGATTTTCTGCATGCAAGCCTAATTCCACGAAACTATGGGAAATCCCAGAAAACGATTAGAAAAACGATTTATTAACACCCACAATACCTTACAATAGACGTTTTGGAAATAAAATCATGAACGATGCACTGTTACTTTCAAGGTCATCGAGCTGGAGTATAAAAGCAGAACTGACTGGCAGAATCCATCCATGCAACGAATTTACGCGACTTATCTTAGACATTTAGATGGCTGTATTTCATGTGGGATAAGGATTGACAGGCGGTTATCGCGACCGATCTTAAGGTGAGATTTTTTACTGTCAGAATATGTTCCAAAGCAACTAACAAGAAATCCAAAAATGCCATGTAGTTAGGAAGACTGCGAAAATGTCTTTCCAAAACCGCCTAGCATTGCTGATGACGCAAGTGAATTTCGAATTGGCGGTATGTTTAAATATTGTTAAGAATATTTCGACCATTGCGACATGCCAAAAACCTTAACTTACATTTTGCAAAGAAACTTGAAAACAATAATGCCGTTTGCATGAAATGAAATACAACAGAGAAGAATGCGTTGTTCTGCTCACGAAGATGCTTAGCATGGAATGCGATGTCAAACATATGACTGGTTAAATCGGCTGTCTAAAGTATGTTCTTCTTGCACGAGATTTTTGATGCTTGAAAGTATCCAATCATGTAATGTTTTGGGAAAAAGTTATATACAGTTCATCTTTATCGTTCATTTTGACAAATAATAAGCGATATTAAAAGGCATTGTTGACGGTGTCCGTTATCCGTAAAAATAATTTTTTATTCCTTAAACTTTTTAAACCCATATTTAGCATTTGTCTAACGTTTTTAACCCTGCAGACGATTATTCCATCTATGCGCAGGTCATGAACATGGGTTGAAAATATTTTTGGTTTATGTAATGCATGCTGCGAAATATCCAACTAAAGTCGCACGCTCTAAGGTTCATGAAAAAGCCTTATTTGGCCTTTTACAGCTCCTGCCAGTTCAGTTGAAACCTAGAAATAATATGAACACGGATTACTTTTTCAGTGTGGGTTGTTTAACCCGTTGGAAAATGTTCGTAGCGAAGATGCAGTAACAACACTATCAAATATACATTAATCAGCTTCAGAACGTCTAAAATGAACGCATCTGCTTAGGTCCGAGCTCCATTAACGTTGGGCCACCTTTTGGGTCATCATTGCATATATCTGTTTTTAAATCTGACCGTAAATCACTGTCTTGTTCCCACACCTCAACATTTGCCAACCCCCACTCGGCCACATAGACGTATGCTCTTTCGCCATTCCGCTCCCCCCTTACGACACGGTGAACAACAACCGAACCCCCCCCCCTAACACCTCCAACGCCGGCGCATTGGGCCCTGACCTCATCCCGCATCAGTGACTAGCCGCCCGCATTCCCACTGATTCGCAATCCCATCCCCCCGCGTTTTCACCACCTCCAACACTGGGAGCCCTAACGGTTCTTCCTTCCCTCCCCCTGCCCCACGGCCGACCATAACTAGGTGCCCACCCCTCTCACACATCAGCTGTCTGTTTGTCGTTGTCTGTCCTGTCGCGCCAGCCGACCTAGTCTGCCGACTTCACTTGCCCTCTGTTCATTTCGTCCGACGACGGGTCAGGTGTCACCGACTTGAAAATTTACGAGTACAACTCGATTTTCCGAAGAGCCTTCACTTATTCATATATATGCATGTTACATGATGTGATCCTCTTGCTGAAGACATTCCCACTAACAATTGGGTACCTATTGCTACAAACCAAGCGAAGGTTCCAGATAAAAAATTGTAGATCCTTTCTTAAACCCAAACCGGAGATGCGCAAAGTTGCGACGCATCTTTATATGTTTTATGTGTCTCAAATCTCTCCTAAAGGTCAGAACCGTCGTCATATGTTCCCCTAGCAAGAGCAGATTAATCCTGTATTTGCGCTACCCTAAGTTGAAAGCAGCGTTAAAACGTTTACTGCATCCTTCAGCGTTTTCACGCTTCTCCTCTCCAGGACAAATTGGCCGCCAGATGTTCTTCGTTACCCAGGGCAAACTTGAGGTTCTGGCAGCCGATGAGGTCAGCGTTATTGCAACTCTCAGTGCCGGCAGCTACTTTGGAGAGATCTCCATCTTGAATTTCGGCAGTATCGGCAATCGACGCACGGCTTCCGTGAGATCAATAGGTTACGCGGACCTATTTTGCCTATCCAAGGAGGACCTATGGGATGTGCTGAGAGAGTATCCAGCGGCTAAGGAGAGACTCGAACAGGTTGGACTTAGCAGACTTCAGGACGCGAAGGCCCAACTTCAGCTGTCGGCCGCAGACGGAGGTGAGGTGGTTACTTAAAATCGCACAGAAAACTTGTGTATTTGCTATTTTTCTATAAAAAGCCAGATAGCCTGGCAATATGATTTTTATTTCCAATAAAAACGAAGAGACGTGTCCCCGGAAGCAGTCCTAAAGAAGAAAAATAAAACATATCGGGGCTTTCTCTTATACCGCCGTTGATAGTTGTTGGGTAAAAACATGAGAAAGGCGCCATCGCCTAAACAAGAGCTTCATTCGACTGTGTTTCGGACTCCTGTCCTAACCCACCTCGTGAGACAATAGCTAATACAGATAGGTTATGCAGGAGAGGTTGCAGTATTTGTAGGATGCAGTTGATATGCTACCTCAAAACTGTGCAAATTCACAGCGTCTCACCCTTGATCAGGGATCATTGACTTACTGTGATAGTTGCTCGATGACCGACATTCGCGCAATTAAAGGCCGCAGTTTTGTCACGTGAGTGGGACGTTGGTGTGATGATTGCTCCGCCATCCGGCCTACCGACACTGGCGTTCGGAAGGCTGTTAGCCTGTGCGCTTCCCGCTTGGCTACTGAATATAGAAGTGAGAGGTCATTATACTTGTTAATATACTGGAGCAATCATCACACCAACATACGAAACCTGTGCTGAAACTGCAACGATTAAATATCCGAATGTCCGTAATCGAACAGGGATCACACTTAGTGCAATGACCCCTGATCAGGAGGGGTGCCGTGAATTTGCACAGGTTCGAGGTAGCATGACAACCGCATCCTATAGATACTGCAACCCCTTTCGCACGGACCAATGTATCTGCCGTGGTCTCTGGTGGTGGGTTATCGAAGGAGTGCGAAACTTCAGGCGAATTAAGCTCTTGTTTCAGCGATCGTGCCTTCTTCTTATTTTTCTTCTTCAGAATTATTCCTGCTAGCAAAAATGCAGAAATGCACACGTAGACAGTTTTCTTTTGCACTTGGTAGCCATTTGAATTGTATGTCTGGGCAAACTGTCAGATTTGAAAGTGGTCACATGTGGAGCTCAAAAGACCCCGTGCAAGGGCGACAACGCAGTTTGCAGATGAATTTTAAATTTTAGTGTGCGCGAGAGCATAAGTACAAGTCGGAACCAGCGTACAGTGAATGCTCAAACTGACCTGCTATTCACCGATTTAATTCTTGCATCGTAGCATTAGTAGCGATAAAAGATGCTACTGAGAGGAAACAATAAATGCATCAACGAAAAACGTTGGAAAACTACGAGAAACGGTACATGGCCGCAAAACTTACGCCACAAAATTTAGAATACAAGTAATGTGCTTTGCTATCTACCAGGCGACTGCCAATATCGACTGTCAGTTGCAGGCATCGGTGAGACGTTTAAGTAAAGTCGCAAAGCAATTCCGTCTAGCAGTTTTTTATAAGCGTCTTCATTAAGAGCTCACTCACACGTTAGAAAATGAAGTAATTCATTATGATTAATTACGGTGCCCCACAACGAACTTGCTAAGTGCAAATAAGTTCAGCGCAGATAACGTGGATATGGGCAATTTCCTCCCCTGGAAAACCTTAATTTGTTAAGTATTTCGACCATCATGAAATTTCATTATTACAGTTGCAGCAATTCCCATTGTGAAATGCAAAAGACGATTTGGCGAGCATACGTCTGCTTTCGTTAAATTCTCTTCAGGCCTTTCACAGACCTTTCCAGCGACTGATACCCGTGTACTGTTTTCCACCAGTCCCATCCTACAGAGAGGGGACAACAACAAACTACCAGCTCAGACCATCGCTATGTGTATTTACTCCTTCACCTGATCCTGTGGGGCAGAATATGTTGGTCGCACGAACCGGCGTTTGTCCGAAAGAATATGAGAACTTCTTCCAGTATAGTTAGGAAAGGGTCAAATAAAGAACATCAGCAGCTGGATCCTCGTGCACATGGTAGACACAAACCACCGTGTAGACACCAGAGAGACCTTCAGGTTGAGTTACAAAGTCCCGTCAAGCTATTCAAAACTACTTGGGCAGCGCTTGTTAGCTACGGCAGAGACGGCTGCAATCAGGCCACGCTGGTCGGTCCTATGCGCACAGAAGGACTTCATACATTTCTCACAGTTGCCATGGCTAAAAGCCACTAAGCCAGCCACCCGCATGTAATTACCTTCGCCAGGACCAACCTTCTCCCTGGCGCTAACTGGAAGTGTGCTGTTTCACTCTACCCCTTCCCTCCCGACTCCTCCCCAAACCCGAGCTAAGGCTTAATTATCTACTTGACCGTATCTTTTAACCCATTACTTTAATAGCCATATAAATGTACAGGCCTGAAGAAAATTTATCGAAAGCAGACGTATGCCTGCCAAATTACCTTTTACATTTCGATATTGGGTATCTAGTAAACAGAGATAAGGGTTATAATTATAGACACGCAGAGAGTCTGCAGATCTGTTATCTGTTGGTAAATAGTAATCTTGGATAGCTCATGTTTGGGTCAACAAATCGAATTGGTACAGTCTTGCATTATGCGTGGACGCTCTGGAATTACTTTGTGCCTGTATAGTTGGAGCTAATCCCAGAACGTCGTAACAGCTAAAATATAGTATTAGAAATCTCACACATAAATGGAGCACCGCTGCTTAACTTTTATGTTTTTCTTTCACACAAAAGTCGAAACACTTTTAAACGAATAGCCAAAAGGAAGATCTGGACTTTTATTTATGTTACGCTTTCCACTTCCTGCTGTTTGACAAAACTTAAACTTCCCAATTTTATGTTTGTTTGATGGTGACCAAGTCGTTTTCAATTATATGCGCATTCTAGATGCATACCGTATGTCATATAGACGCTATTAATTACCGTACTAACTGTAACCAAAACTTAGGTAAATGTCTATTGCACAGAACCTGTAACGACTCCACCTTCAGCTGCAGCATATTTTGTTGAATAATCGGAGCGTTTCAGTACAATGAAAGCCACTGCATATTAACTGCCTTCGGACGTCTAATATATTACTATTTTTATACGATACCTTTCACAGTCGATGTGGATGTTCGGTAGAACGTCCGTCAACATGAGCGATAATAAAAGTCCCAATAAAAAGCCAGAAAGAAGGCGAGGTCGTTGTTGGAACGAAAGTTACATTCATCTGATAGTGCAAAACCATCTTCGGAGGTCACATAAGGTAATGGCACTGTTTGCGCAACCTCTGCTACCATACTCCCATGCAAGCATACTATCGTTAGCGTTGTCTGCAAATGGCTGAATTGTGGTGCAATTATTTTTCTATTGCCGGCAGCCGAGTGGTTAATAGCTGGGATTTCATCACTGCGTTGGCTATTTGTGCGATCATTACTCCGCATTTTGGTTCACCGCGAGCGCCTCTAGGAACAGTGTTTGCGCACGCCCCTAGTAGCTAATTATTCTCTCTAGACAGTTCTAAGCGCACACAGAGTACGGGAGAGGTCGTTGCGTCTGCTAATCGTTCACGTACGAGAGGACCATAATAAAAACGTACCGCTGCGCTCGCGGTTGTCAATTTTTGCGAGAATTTCAACTCTGAATGTGCAAACAGACGCTGTTGAATGGTCTATGGCAATTAGCGTCTCATCTCTGGACTAGCAAACAAGCAATCAGAGTGTTAAGTGTAGTCACATGTGCTGGATTTGAAAGCAGCTACGTGGGACGGATATAAAGTGGCATAGCAGCAGCGTCGCACAAATGCTGCAATTCTGCGCATGCTTAAACGTTATCAGCTGTTCATAGGTGTTTTGGCAGATTTTGAATAATTCATATTGACCCAACTGTGAGAAACTCGGCGCCTCTGCAGGATTCAAACCCAGGCAGTAAGGGGAAGGCTTTAGTACAGCCAACATTCAATCTAGCTGGGCTACGAGGCGCCGCCGGACGACGCGAGTTTAATCACATTTGGGTCAGGTTACCCGCCCAACCTACTACAACATCTGAAATCCACCAAATCTGATACGGTACGTTTACTGACCAAGCAGGATTTCCTATTCAACTAGAATAAACCAGATGACTACCATTCACACGTAATTTATAGAGGTTTTGGCAGATCTTGAATAATTCATATTGACCCAACTGTGAAAACCTCGACGCCGCAGTAAATTCGAACTCACGCAGTAAGTGGAATGCTTTAGTATAGACAACGCTCTAACCAATTGGGCTACAAAGCCCTGCCAAATCTGCCAAAAATCTATGAATTACGTGTGCCTGATAGCCATCTGGTGGATTCTAGGTGAATTGCTTAGGAAATCCTGCTTGGCTAATCAACTTACTGTATCACATTTGGTGGATTCCAGACGTTGCAGAAGGTTGGGGGGGCGGGAGGGTAACTTGACCCAAATGTGATTAGACACGCGTCGTCCGGCGGGGCCTCGTAGCTCAAGTGGTTAGAGTGTTGGCAGTACTGAAGCCTTCCCCTTACTGCCTGGGTTTGAATCCTACAGAGGCGCCGCGTTTTTCACAGTTGCGTCAATATGAAGTATTGAAAATCTGCCAAAACATCTATGAATTACGTGTTTCTGGAAGTCATCTGGTGGATTCTAGGTTAGTTACTTAGGATATCCTGTTTGGGTAGCCAACTAACTGTATCACATTTGGTGAATTCCAGACAATGCAGTAGGTTGGGCCTCGTAGCTCAGCTGGTTAGAGTGTTGGCTATAAAAAGGCCTTCCCCTTACTACGTGAGTTCGAGTCCCACTGCGGCGTCGAGTTTTTCACAGTTGGGTCAATATGAGTTATTGAAAATCTGCCAACACTTCTATGAATTGCCTGTACCTGGTAGTCATCTGGTGGATTCTAGGTTAATTACTTAGGAAATCCTGCTTGGTTAGTCAACTTGCTGTATCCGACTCGATTAGGATACTGAAACGTTTGGCAAAGAAATGTCTTGTTCCAGCTTTCGTGTCCTCTCAATAGAACGAAGAAGTGTATTTACACAAAAGAGACTACTTAACTTATTCCTTCATAAAACTTCTTGCAGTTTCGGGTAGTCGTCTCTTCTACACATCGTCAGAGACTGAGCAGTCATGCAGACAGCTTTCCTTTTATGGTGCACTTTGATGCCTGGGCCACCCATGCCGCCTGTGTGGCTGCATCCGACCCGCATGTCGCCGTGACCTGAATCCTGCCCATCTTCGGCGATAAGTGACGGCCCAGATTGTGCCGCGCCGTGACTGTCTCCCGTCAAGAATCTCCGTAAAACAAGATAAGGTGGAGGTAGATTGATGTGGCGGTTGACAGAACAGTCGTTAGACATCCAGGCTTCTTGCACCTGCCTTGCCGTATGATCATCACCTCGACCCACAATTTCGACGGCGTCAAAGTTGAAGACGTGCCCCATTTAGGCGGTATGGGTTGCTTCCTCCGACTTTGGGTTCAACCTTCGCAGGGCCAACTTCTGCTCGTGCATGCGCATTTGCAGCCGTCAGCCGGTTTCCCCAACGTAGTTACACATTCCGCAGCTGCACTGAAGTCGGTAGACAACAGCCGACATCTCCTGCTTAGGGACTGGATCTTTTGGCCGCATCAATTGCCGGCGGATTGTTGAGTCAGGCCTGTGGGCAACGCCTATTCCGAGCGGCGCGAGGGATCTGTCTACGGCTTCGGAGACCCCTTTCATGCATGGAATGCAACCATCACTAGCTAGAGATCTGCGACGGCTCTTTGAAGTGCCATGGTCCCCTCTGTTTAAATAGTGGCTTATGCGCTAGAGCGTTTGATGCAAATCTACCTGACACAGGGTCTGAATTCACACCAATGTTCCATTCTCGTGATGGATTTCTTATGTTGTACCATAGTGAGCGGGATAACTGACCAAAATGTGATCAAACTCACACTTTCCAGTTGAGTCTCATAGGTTAAGTTCTTGAAGCGTGGGCTGCACTCGAGACGTTCCCTTGTTGTCGTGGGTTCGAATCCCACCAAGGTGGTCAAATGTTTCACAACTGAATGAAACTAATATCCCCTATCACTGAGGCTGAAAACAGATGAATATGTCAAGACCGAAACATTACCAAAACTAAAATCCAGTTTGGTGCGAAATTAACTGACAGAAGGTCCAAATTCACATCAACACCGAGTAATTTTTCCGATTTAGACGAACGGGCGAGTTTCAGGGAACAGTTCAGAATAAGAAGACACGATCACTAGGACAAGAACCTTATTGGCCTTACGTTTCGGATTCTCATTCGAACCCATCATCATGGACAGTTGCAGATAAACGTATTTGGACTACAAATGCTGCAGAATTTAGAGTACGTAACTGCCGTGTGGCCACATGCGTGCTATAGTTAACAGTTCTGGCAAGAGCTGAAAACCGCTTGAAGCTCGTGCTGCTCGAATCATGGTTCTCGGACCCTCAGTCCATCAAGAGGTACAATGGCCCACCGATACCATGTTCAGTGCTGACCGGGTTAATCAGTCACGTGGGGAGGGCGCGAATGCGGGTACTCAACTGCCCTGATGTTAACGTTCAAATTGCCGAGTTGTCATCACGTCAACCTCCAACAAGGATGATCCAACTGCGGCAATTAACGACACGAATGAGGACTGATGAGCCATCATCGCCTTAAATACGACTCATAGCGGTGATCATGAGGACTGTGAACAATACTACGCGTGTGGCTCCACGGCAGCCACGTGCTATAAATAATGCAGTCATTGTGCTTTCACCACCTTTATCTGCAAACGTCTCTAATGATGGGTTCGAGCAAAAATCCGAAACGCCAGGCCAATAAACCTCTTGGTTCATTGATCGCTTCTTCTTCTTCTTCTTCTTCTTCTTCTTCTTCCAAACTTCATACTTTTGTATTTTCAGAATCTGAATTACTGTCGATTAGTAGCCACCTACTGCACAGAAGAGATATACGATGTTTTGACTGAACACTGTTAACTGATTCATGCTAATTTAATGTTGTGGCAAAGTAAAATAAGTCATCGTGCTCCTTTATATGAACCTCGATAGTCCCAGTGAGATCCAAACCGCCCAATCGACGCTGCAACCACTAAAATCGACGTCTGACTCCTGGTGAGGTCGCCGAGCCTTTCAAAACTGGGCAACATATTTTTATACTTTTTTGCTATCTAGGTTTGTTAAGTAGTTGCTGCCTAGGTAGGCTGATTCCCCTGAGGTTCTTTAATGAACGTCATTAAAGTGACCAGAACAACGTAGAAAATAACGTCAAAAATAGACTGCGTTATTTAATTACCAAACAATAATGGGCGAGAGTTATGGCAGAGCTGTTATTTGCTTGTCGTATCCTGTGTGTATTGTCTTATCTCCGATCTCACTCAAACTGTGATAAAACAGCCTTAGCAGCTTTTCTCGACACAAGACACGATAAAAGACCCCCTCCTCTCTTGCGGTCTTTTTGTTGACTGCATTTCTCCTTTACGAATTCTTCAACGATAAGTGTTTAAGCAGATTTTGAATAATTACCCGATTAATCAGTAAATCCCGATTGTTCAGTCGGCTTGCTGTTTTAGATTTGGTGGATTACATACGTTGTATCAGATAGGGCGAGAAACCTCACAAAAGTCTGACCAAACTCACGCCTCCCGGTTGGCTGTACATGAGACGTTCGTTTGTTTTCGTTGGTTTGAATCAAACCGAAGTTGCCATATTTTTCGCGGTTAGGTCAAAAGAAAGTTCTTAATCAGTGAGGCCAAATACAGAACCGCAAATCAGAAGTTAAACATTTCTATGGTTAAAACCCCAAGAAGGTTGAGGTTTTTTGAGCGCAAAAATGCAAACTGGAGATGACCATGCCCAGCCGGTGAATATCATCTACTTTTCGGCAACGAACATTTATTCCAACGGCTGTGTTCACAGGTTAGTTCGTGGTGGGGCTTAGTTTTAGCGCATACATTATACTAAATGAAGGCCAAATAGGAAATTGCATGTACGTTTTACGACTTTTAAGCAGGAGTTTAAAATAACAGTACAATTCGAACTCGGTACGCGTGAAACATTTTTAGACGCATTTATTTTATTTTTATGTAAGTCTCCCTTTGAAATGACACTAAACTCTTTGAAACGTAGCGAAACTACTATATTCGTACTGAGATATTACAAGATTTTCTTAGGCAGCACAAGGTGTCTACTAAATAGCAATTCAGCCACCTTCCGTTTGGCAACAGGGGCATGTAAGCGCACATTTTCTCCCAAACGTCCAAAGGGTAGTGATTGATTGTCGGTAATTCCCATGAGAACAATTGCAGAGTTCACGGATGATGATGGTAGTGTAATAAATTTTTTGTAAATTGAATTTTAAATTAGAATTAGTATACGTCAAGTTTATTACCCGCACCGTATCTTAAATGTCAAAGTATAATTTCTGCATGAGCTTGTTATATGACAAACTGAAAACGACGTTTAAGTCGGAAATTACCAAAGAAATAAAGGTCCTCCCACACGGACTAAGAGCATGCAGAGCCACCGAAAAAACGTCGCACCAAAACTTATACGCCAGTTTTCCCTGGTTGCAAAATATTAGACGAATATAAAACTTAGATTTCAATCATTACGATTTAGAATTTTATATAGCAAATAAACACGCACCCATTTTAAATGACCTCTGACGTCTGTTGCGATTCATTCATTTTGTCACTCAGAACGCAGACTTTAAAAAAAGGAGGCGTAATCAGAGACACAATTTTGCCTCGCTCCTTCGCGAATAAAAGTCGAAATTCCGGCATGCAGACTGACTAAACCCAGAAACCCTCCAAGGCTAAAATAAACAGAGAAACCTAAACTGACTAATCCGGCAGGGATGACAGTCCCTGACCAGACTTCCCCTCCCCCATCTCCCCAACATTCGCATGACAAGCACCGGCTCGTTTCGTTGAGGCTACGCCGACGACCTTGAGAAGATAACTGTCACCTTTGCAGATAGGAAAACTCCTTAAAAGCAGTTTGCATGACAGCCTTGATGCCTCCGAGAGGAAAACACCGGTCCCAATCGATAAAGGTTGCAAATAGGATTAGCGTCACAAACCACCTATATTTATTCAAAAAAGGACAGCCATTGTAGACCTAATTTTAGTAGTAGTAGGCTTAAATACTGTGAATCGCATTCCAACAAAGGAAATACGGATGAATGTGCATTAGTTTGTTATCATGAAAATGTTTTATGGTGTTACTTAAATCAAAATCCGCAGAACCAATAAATCACTGCACTCAAAAATATGCCATCAAGTGTAGATTAATATTTCCAAATCGCAGGCAGCTCGTCAAAATGGGCTGAAATAATTTTGTAAAGTGTTCATTATTATTCTTTGGTGTCGACACGTTTTCTTGCGTACAGAAAAGCCAGTTGTGAACATCTTCGTTTGCAAAGGTGTTTTACCAGATCAACAGAGCTGTGGAGACCGACGCCAGCTTAGAAAGCTTCCAATAAGATCTACGTCCACGGATCGTGGCAAGTACTGGCCCACAAATTCTGATGATTAACCTACACGTTCTCAATACAGCTGTAACTGTATATGAGAATACGTCATTGTTCCCGAAAATGTTTTTTAATCGCATCGTTGGCGACGGAGACTGGCTACCAAAACGTTTGTGGTCTTGCACCGGATTGACCGGAAACTCTGCCAAACGAAGCGAAGAGGCGGATCTCAGAAAAAAATCGTGAAGTAGGAGGCCCGATCGCTGGGACAAGAGCTTTGTTAGTCTGGATTTTCGGATTCCTGCTCAACTCTATCATCGGAGGCAAACGCGGGTACAGATGATTCACGCACAAGGGGCTGCAGTATTAATAGGATGTAGCCGGCATGCCACCGCATACCTATGACTACTCACGGCTCCTCCCTTTATCGGGGATTGTTGCGCTTGGTGTGATGACTGTTTGTTGACCGACATTCGCGTCGTTAATTGCTGCAATTTCATCACGTGCGTTGGATGTTGGCGTGATGATTGCTCGACCATCTGGCGTCGGGAACAGCATTCACCTGTGCGCCCCCCGCGTTGCTAATTACTCCGCCTAGGCAAAGTTTCAGCACCGAGTATGGAATGCAAAGATCACTGCACTGGGGGTCAGTAAACCATGACTCAAGCATCTCCCGGCTCACGCAGATGTCACCTCTAGCGAGAATTTCGATCTCGTCCGTTTCGCATGTATGCCAGGAGCTCATCGAATAGGCCGAAACTTAAAAGCTGGCATCATTTATCCACACCGTTGCAGCGTGTTCGGCCATTCTCGTTCGAAGCTTTTCGGTTTCTCCGACGTAGTTGCTTTGTCCGCAACTGCACCAGATCCGATAAACGACTCCAGACGTTTGTAGCCCTAGCAGTGGGTCTTTCGATTTCATTATCTGACGCCTTATGATTAACTCCGGGCAGTGTGCAAATCCAATCCAAAGTGATGCAAGAGGGTGGCCAACAGCTTCCGAAACTTTCTTGACATACGGAAGCGCTCGCCAAAATTTGGGGTCCGTGCAGTATGGCCTTTCGTCCCTTTTGCTTATACGTCTGCGCTTTATCCGATTAAGGGCATCCTGTCAGTCGTTTTTTATTGGATGACGCAACAAGTACCGATTTCCAGAGTAGATTTTAACTAACAATTTCAAACGCTGCCGAGGTAATTACTCCAAAAGCTGACTGCCAGTTTTCCTGGATTTTTCTAGGCACATTACGGAAATTGTTTTCCGTTTGCAAACCATTCCTGGGAGAAAGAAAGATAATAGTCAACAGATCTACATGCCTACATTTGTTGACATAACTATGGTTTTATGTGCTATTCGCACGGGACTTTTTAGAGAAAGCATTTAAGTTCGAAATCTTATTCAGACTTAATTTTTAAACACTGCGGTTCTAGATTTGGACGAATATATGTCACTTAGCGGCATGCGATTGTGAACAGCTCCAAGTTGCGTTCCTTTTCGCGATCGGGGGCCAAATACATTGCCAACAATGACAAGAATCGCCCGCAAAAGACGGTTCGACTTTCGAGATGTTAAGAGACAGAGATACATCTGTCTTGATACCGGATCTGCATAGTCGTGTTGGAACTTAGAAGAACATCTGCGTGGTCCTGCGACACGATGCTTTGAATAAAAAAACCACTAATTTCCATCCTGCAACTAGGACGAATTGTTAACCGGTGTCCTAATGTGAATGTGGATACGTTCGCCCGCATTCAATGAAATGATAACTCGTTAGCCTAATTAGTGGAAACATTAAAATCATCCAGAAATGGCCTACAGGATGCCGTTTCAAACTTCGAATTAGGCAGCACCAAGAGTGGCAAAGTTGAGAGGTCCGGGGTGGTGATTTGGAGAAAAGATGGGTTCGCCGGGACGAGTGTATTTGGGTGTTGTTTTTCCGGCTAGCCAATCTTTTTATTAAAAGAACCCAGAGACGTAATGTTTGTGGATGATGACGGCAGTTACAGAAGCTGGATGCATTCCTGCAATAAGTGAAATAACCCCTTTTTCGCATGATGCTAGACCATCCCAGGTATATTTATTTGATTTCGTGCTCCGTCTTAGCAAGAGCGGAGCGGTGTAATAAAAATCAAGTTGTTATACCACGGCTAACACTTTAGCAATTCCGTTCCAAAATTACAAAATAAAGCATCTGCCATATAAAATAACGCTACTTTATAAGGGAAGGTTGAAAACGGCCTACTAATCGTCAATCTCCTTTCAATTACTTAAGCAATACTCGTCAGTGCGCGGAAATTATCGATTTTTGAACAACGGATATAATATTGCATTATTACTGCTTATATTTTATAACACCAGGACGATTTCGAAAAAAAGAATTTTTTGGAAAAACTTCACTTCTTTTTTAAAACAATATGATGACTTTCATGTTGCTCTTGGATATGCTGAGGCTAAAGTCAGGCGTTTAGTGATTTCGATAAACACACTCCGTTTCAATCAGTATGCTTTGTCGAAACATGGGAGAATACATGCAGTAGTATCTAGGTCGGATATTAACATAAGAAGTTCCCTGGACATAAATGAACGTCTTCATCCGACCAAAACTGCAAATATTTTTGTTGATAATCAACTAATCTGCAGGTAAAGGCGACTTCTTTGCAAATAAATAAAGGTAACATGCAAAAGGTACAACCCGAAAAAATAATTTGAACATCTACCACTCGCTAGTGACATCTAACACGCCATAAACTTTATACTTTTTAGTGACTCCGTCAGTTGTATCCAGTGCTCTCTCTATGGCCGTGTGTTCGGTAGTGAATCAGCTACAACGGCAAATAAAAGGCTCTTTCGGCGAATCGAATGTAAACGAACTAACACCAACCTCTCAACATTTTAGGTGCTCAGAATGTAGACCGTAAACACCTAGTCCCAAGAAAAAATGAAAATGAGCCTGCTTATGAGGGATAAAGGGTTTTCTGGTGCGAAAAAAGTATGTTTTTGTTATGAAATGTTGGATGAGTGTAGTAGTGGATCGTCAGAGTAGCAGAAGCACCAGAACACGCGGCATTTATAGGGCTTATCGGATAATCATCGATCGATGACGCAGACTGGACATGACTCCGCAGGGCTCTGTAAGCCAGTGCCAGATTGAAAAATCAACGATCAAGGCTCGGGTTGCAATCAATTCTATACCTCCGATTTCGACGTGGGAGATTAGTTTGGCGCTTGATAGTTGAAACCCGTCGCCTCGTCGCACAGCCAGCTTATGTTAATTCAAGCGCGTTCCGAGCATGGGTCCAGTCTGGCCTGTGTAGTTACATTGTCAATTTTAGCACGGGATGCAATAGGCTACTCTAGATTGCTCCTTGGACTTTAACCGGTCTTTACTTGTTTGGCTCCGCTGTGCATGAAAGCTTTAGGACAGTGTTGCGGTACTCGACCAATCTTCTTCACTTTTACACAGCTACACCTTAAACACAAACGGTCGCCTTCGTTTGTAGGCCCATTTATGTCTTAAGCAATCATATCACTCCAACTAGACTTGGCAGTTGCCACCTATCTCACACAGCATGAGGCCAAACAGTAGCGAAGGCTTTGCTCAACGGTCCGAAAGTTAGGGCGGTATGTAAAACTTGGATTTCGTGTGCTTCTGGCCGGAGAATCCAAAAATAGGTTGGAAGTGCGATTATATTGCGCTCAAGCATGTAAGAGTTGATAGTTGTGGTACTGAAGAAATTTGATTCGATGAGTGCCGTATACGCTCTGTATCTGAATCTTATTCTGCTCTCTTTCGGTTGATGAGATTGAAAGAGATCCCTAAGCGTGAGGAATTTAAACAAAAGAATTTGTAGTCCTCAACTGTCCTAAAGTCCGCCTTTACATGCATTGACATGCAGCGCTTATTTTATAATTCGAGTCCGGGCTTACACAGTGCATTGCACAGACTGCCTGTTAGCGTTTCCGTCTAGAGGATCAGAAACTTTAGTAAGTTTTTGCTTGTGCCTTTGATTCTTTTAGATTGGTGTCAGATATTTTTGGGGTCGAAAATAGAAAATCCTCCTCCCATTTTGGGCAATGCTCGCGTACTTTGATCGCTTACCTGGCTTATTTGCCTTAGTCTAACAAATCTGGCAACCAGAAGCCTGGGGTTGAATATAGTTCCTTTTTAGGCGAGGGTTTATCTGACAACGGCCAGTTCAGTTTACGCTAGAGGGCGTGACTAATTAAGGACTGTGCATTGTAGGACGGTACAATTAACATTTCCTTTTTTCGATTAACTTTATCTGGGGGGAATGTGGGTGTTGCATCTTTAAACCCCCATTTGTGACAAAGATGGGAAGGATGTCAAGAATTCGGAAAGCGGAAGCATTAAATACATACAAAAGAATTACGAAACATATGCAGATAAAGAAATAATTTCAAGTTGTAACGCTAAGTAATAAATTCTACTACATGTATTGCACAGTAGTCAAGCTATGCATAACTGTGCTATAGAAAAATTGGCACAGTTTCAATTGTCTGAAGGAACTGCAGCGAATGCTACTATTCGCATGCAATATACTTGGGGCAATAAAAATAAAGGAAAAACAATCGATGCAGACATATGGATATATATAGCATACCACAACAGATTTTTAGAATTTTGCCGGCAGAGTATTTAAGGAATGATGCAGAGAGAGATTATATACCCCGACATACCTTCTGTTTTCTAACCATTCAATATGTGTGTGCAGTACTGTAAGGCCGGAGCGAGAACTGCCGTTTTTACATGTATATCTTAGAAAATTTCACCGGCCTCGGAAGTCTTCTTTGTTTTCAATACGCCTTAGTTAGAAGCCCTTGAAATCGCGAAGTCCTTTGCAAATTTAACGTCATTCGGTGGGCGTATATTTAGTGGATGGGAAGGGCAATAAAGACAGGATTTTTCATACTCGCATGTCAAAAAAATTACTCTTGGACAAACGAAAACAGTTTTGTTTTGACTAAAATGCAAATAGGGTCGGAATGGAAGTCTACTTGGATTTTTTGCGAGCACTACTCTGAAATTAGTTACTGCTGGCAATTTGGCCGCTGGTCCACTACCAGAACTCAAATTTTGCATTCACTATGAACGAAGTCCTTTTGGGCAGTTTATCTGTTCAGTTGATTTTCGCTCTTGTTTATGCCAACCGCGGCTCACAGGTTGAGCCATTTTTCAGGCAATCCGTTTGGTTTAAATGCACAGACTGGGTCAAATATCCGCAAACGCTCGCACTCACTGAATTAAGTTTGCTCGAATACGAAGCTTATGGAGAGGAGCGATAGTATTGCCCATTAATTATTCGAAGTTTATATCATACAATCCTCTGTTAATATCTAAGATTTTCGCCACTTAGGTAATACACGGCAGACGATTAAACTCGGTCAATAACTATCTGAATTTTGCGAAAACGAGCAGATTAATGAGTGGGCTAAGACCCTCAATTGGGAACCTGCTCCTACATTCACGCCCTCAATTGGAGATAGTGGACATAAATAAGGATATGTCTGATTCTAGTCTGTCCTACCATTCTCTGATTTTTTTGTTCTATCGAGCAATAGGATCGAAGGTTTGGACAATGCATGTGATTCCTGACGCCAATGACAATGCACTTTATGAAAAGATTGTGTTTATTACTACCTGACTTCAGCAGACTGTACCAAAGAAAATGTTTTGGACAAGACGTCTCCGCAGGCTACATATTAAATCCAAGAGGCAAGGGATTAAGCAGAAAATACGGTTTGTTTGGCAGGAGTATGGTTTACGACCGGAATTACTCACTCCTGTAAGAATGTGTGTTAAGCAGAAGAGCTAGAAATCTGACAACTTTATGGTGTCACAAATTTGAATCCTCCATATTATCACGAATTAAAAGGGGACACAATTTTTATCATTTAATGATAATAGTAAATTGATCTAATACGTCATTGAGGGCATCGTTAAAACGAATTGCATGGCCATATATTTAATTTGATGAATACCTTAAAGCATGCTAACCACCTACAGCGACCGTCATCACGAGATCTTTCTGCTTCTCTTTCCGACACGTACAAATAGATGTCGCCAGTTATTTTCTTTTGGCGCATTTGTTCACCGGAGTGGGTAAGCCCGGCCATAAACCATTCACCTGCCATTGAAATCTTTCTCCTCAACTGCAAAACGCACTGTAAAGAACATGAGTGAAGTGAAAACTTGGGAGCAAGTTAAGTTCTGCAAACACACACACTTTCGACCATCCATCACCAGACCTGTACAGGGTAACAGGTTCATAGCAGTCAATAAAAAGTAGGTATGAGGAAGATGGTTGGGGTGATCAGAGGTCAGAGGCTTAGAGCGGTGGAGGAAGAAAGTGCCTTTTAAGACTGCGGTGCGCGATATGGAGGCCACGAGTGAAGCCAAATGCCAGGAACACGTACAAGTAATCCCCCATGACATCCGGATGACGTACGATGTAATTTTGCTCAAACCCGACCTTGCGCCACGAATAAACAACGCACTGACGTAAAGAATATTCACATTCACTGGCGAAAAAAACGCAACCCAGAAAAGGTTTTCTTTTGAGGGGCCAACCTGTTTTAGATCAGACAGTCCTTAGACTCACCCATAATTGATTTAAACCTCACGTATTCTCAATCATAAACCTACTTCAGGTCTGACTTTCCAGTTAATTAATCCCATAACGAGGCTAAAAGCAGTGCAGGACTGCTGTCCTGTACGGGCGGTGGTTGGCGCAGACTGTGTAATCCTTCTTTTGCCCATAATTATTCCTCACTCAATCAATGTTGGCGGGAGCACAGAACTAATATACCATTGCTAAACACAAAGAAACAAAACAGAATCATTCATTTAGAGCTACTCACAGATGACCATGAACATCTCGAACTGCATTCGCAGGACTTATGTTTCTGACCAAGTACTTAAATAACTGGCCAACAATTAACTCTAACCGCAGAATTAACTAACAAACGTTCCAGTTCAAATTTACGTATCTTCGACCAGATCTACTTGATTTATTCAGGTGCCTGGATAACAGCACGCTTTGAGTTTTGTTGGTAATACAGTAAGTAATATAACTCATGAAATTTCAAATGACATTTTGAAAAGATTACTTAAGTAGGGTTGCTAAATTAATCAACATGCAGCATAATTCTATATTGGTCCAGTTACCTCAAGGTGTCGGCTTCCGAAGGAGCTTATTTCCGACTACATGCAAAAGATATAATCCGCAAAACATGACTGCCTTTGTAGCATGCAATTTTTCAACTGATTTTCGACGCCCTAAAATGCCAATTATATTTCATAGAAAACATGCATATAATATTCAATCTTTTACTCATTCTGTATAAAATCACGTCTTCTTCCAATTATATACTCAAAATAAGGGTATAAGTTTTTAATTATGAGATTTTTAAATAAAACCTCTTGTATATGCATATATGAATGTGGCTTGTAAAGTTAACAAAATTTTTCACATCTACCGCTAAATTTTATAAAACCCATATGGTTCTCTCTTAATACCGTAGAGAGATTCATGGTTTTCCGCACAATGAAAATATACTGCTTGGAGATTTGAAACCCTAAATGCAAGTGTAACAGCAAGTCGGGTTCAAAAGTATAAGGGAATAAGAAGGGTTTTTCAAAACCGAATTATACTCTTCTTTCGCGTATAAAATTGGAACAAGACGTGATTTCTACCGGATAATGAAAACAGTTAATATTTTTATGCATGCTTTCCATGAAATATAAGTGAATTTTAAAAGCATCGAAAATCAATGAGAAAATTCCATCCTTCATTGTCAGTCATGTTTTGCATATTATCGTTCTTGCATGCAGCCGGAAATAAGTTCCTTCGAAAGCCGACACCTGGAGGTAACTGGATCATTGTAGAATTATGCTATTTAAAAATTAATTTTACAACCCTACTTAATTAATCTTTTCGAAACAAAATTTCATGAGCGAGCCCATCTGCTGTATAACTTCATTGCTGTCTCTCCCCAGAATCGGAACCCAATACAATGGGTTTGATGGTATTTTCTTATCTTGATATACTACGCCATATTTAGCCCTCATATAACGTCGTCTCTAGCCAGTTGCCAAACTCCCAAAGTGTGAAAATGTATTTTTTAAAGAAGAAAACAAATATTTTAAGATGCATGCTGCCTGTTATTCACATATCTCCTTTATTCTGCTTCGGGGAGTCAACTGAAGGCAGGCGATGTCTCCATGCCTGTTTACGCCTTGAATAGCTTAAAAGCGAAAAGGCCAAATCTCCTCCATCGTCTGAGTTCTGTTTATGTTACATGAAAGCGTCTAAGTCGTACACTCACTCTATATTTATCCGCCCTTGGGGTTTTCTGGAAAGACAGCATGTGTCTTGGAAAGACTGAAAATTGCTGCTTGTGAATGTGGCTGCCAGAAGGCAAAAATGCGTTTTAATTGTTTTGAGGAGAATATGCACTTTTAAGACTTTTTTCTGTGGTGTTATGGAGCATGAGATAGCTGCATAAATTGTTGTCTGGCATTTGATATCACGCGGTTTTAGAATTATGGGTGGTTAGCAAACTATAAGTCCCGCCCAAAACATGTGCTAATGACTAAGGCACGTGCTTACTCAGAAATGTATAAATACACAACTGTGTTCAAAGTAAAATACCACAAAACAATTTAGCCAAATGTTTGTATTGATTTACTGGTTCTTCGAGATTAAAAACTGTGATTCCTTGATACTAGTGGAACCAGATAGAGGCTTCTAAGGAGTTGTTTGTTACGCAGTCAAAAAGCAAAGAATTTTTGTGCAATACTTAGTCTTTTGTTGGAGCTATGGAGTCACCTGAATCTGCAAAGTGGTTACAGCCCGAATATTCAGCATAAGAGGTTGGTGTACTTAAGCAATGAGCCTACAGACCCGCTCCCCATGCAAGAGAAAGATGTGAATTTCATTTTAAACCAAAAGTTACAGAATGCAATCAACGAAAAGTGCTCTTGGGCCTATCTTATAAAAACTCTCCGGCTTTAAGAAGACCGTTCCGTCCCAAGTACCGACACCGACTTACGAATACAATCAGCACTGTTGACCGAACAATAAATTGGACACATTGAAAACAAAGTTTGAGAGAAATTATAAAGCCGAACTTTGATTCCTCTTCTGATCAGACAGAAATCCACAGATACGTTTTGACTTAAACATCAAAGCGACTCGTCCCCTCGTTATCCGGACTATATTGAATAACAACGAATTCCGCCAATATATAATAAAGCATAGGTTTTTTCCGACTACTGTTAATTTGGTCGGAGGCCACTGTAAACATTTGGAGAAATAATTTCCGTGAATGGTCTCCATTTTTTTTCAAGTTTTCAAAAGAAAAGTATTTTAAGCAATGAGACTGTACTAATATGCGTGTACCAGCAGAATTCGTGGGCCAAGAGTGCCATCCGGCAGATGTGCTAAATCATGTAATGTAAATCCAAATTCTAAAATGTGTTTTGACTCGAAACGATTAGTTAAGTGGGGCTGTGATATTAATTACCCAAGCAGTATAATCCCATAATAATTCTGTTAATTTAGGATGCCGGCAGTTGGACGAAAGTCTTTCCGGCCGTCTAAAAAACTGCGTTTTGCAAAAGATGATTACATAAGTAAAATAAATGTTTTAAATTGACCTTCGGGGTCTCCATATATTCAGATATATCCCATTGGAAGCACGCATAAAAACGTTTAATACTTTAATTATTTAGTAAAGCCTTACGTCTTTTCCAAATTTTATACCTGGAGAAATGATATAATTCATATTTAAAAGATTGTAAATTGATTAATAATTTTGAATCAAGTGTTTAAATCTATAGGCTGTTGATCTTCCGTGTGTCGTAAATTACATATTTCTTCACGATATTAAGTGAAAACACTATGGGGTTCATGAAATCCAGCAGTGGATATTGGCCATATTGTAAAATTTACAATAAATAGTAGTAAGTGCAGGGTCACGATGCTTTATGAATGAAAAGTTTAGAATTTCAAAAACCCCATAATTAAAACCTTTTATAAACCGATTTATGCCCTTCATTTAAGTAAAACATTTCACGAAAACGTAATTTTCCTCCAAACAAGCAAAGGACTTGATATTTGCATTCGTATTTTCTGTGAACTACAGTGAGATCAATAAGAGCATCGAAGATCAATGAGAAAAATGCTCACTAATTCAGTAGTCATTTTTACAGAATACAGGTTTTGCAGACAACCGTAAGGACATTTATTCGAAATTTGACATTCAGAGGTAACTGAATTATCTTGGAATCATTTTGCTCGGCAATTAATTTTGCAGTTCCATCTAAGTAGTCTTTTCGAGTCGCGAAGGAATTTTAGAATATCGTTTAAAATTTTGACGGTTAGCACATCTACTGATCCATTACTTCCGACTACATCAGGTCTGCTTATGCATCGCAAATGATGCGACGTTACTGGGTCGAACGTTTAGGGAAACGGTCAAGTTTAAAATGTAACTTTGGACCGCGAAATCTAGTTGCATTCAGGTGACTGAGAGTCGGCCACCAAGTTCAAAGCAGACCAGATGTGAACTTGCACGCATTTGCGCAAAGCACTTACTGGTCGTGACTGATAAGAGAAAAACAGAATTTTTTTGATGTTTGGGAACCCTCTCATTATCAAGCACACTTCCCGAATTTGCAGATAACTGAACGATTGGAGAACACAGATGCGGAGGTTTTTTAGAGAACCATATTCGCAACAAAAGTATATGCAAGCAATCAAGGGTGGTGCAAATGGAAGAAACCAACAGATTCTATGCATGACTAAAAGAAACTATTGCAGCTTAAACAACTCTTTGGATAACAAGCGACACTGTACAAAAAAGTGCCTTCATTTGCTTCAAGACTCACTGCAGCAACCTGTAACAAAAGAGGAAATAAAGGTGGCTCCATACCCATGACTATGAAATCCACTCTGGGCGATTTCAGACAAAGCGTCATAAGGGATATGTGCGGTGGCATGTGTTCTGTGAAATTTCTTCGACAATTAATAAAAAATAGCTATTTCCATCGTGCTCTCTGCGGATGGTTTCACGAGAATACAGCGATGATATGACATGTTTTGCCGTAGTTGAAGCAAGTTTCAAAAGCAATAGAGCAATTTGCTGCGGAACATGATGTAATAGTTGTTTAGCCACCATGCGCAGCAAAGCCACGATAACCATAAACCGATTAAATCGAGGTTAGCGGTCAGGAATTTTATCGTACCCCGCGCCTAAACCGTCCTCGCCGGAACACGGGACAGCTTGCTCACACCTCCGGCACGGGTCAAGAAATTGACATTTCATACACTCAGATGGCTGCCCACGCCTGAAATAAGGAAGGGTAGCTATATAATGAAATCTGGGTACCGAATGGCAAACCACTCAACCGATGTGTTTATACGGTACCGGCGAATGGAACGCTATGCGGCCACCCCCATGCTCATTGCCTGTTTGGTTGATGGTTTTACCTCAGCCGACTGACTTTTTCAGAATATCATAAACTTAGTCCAATAAACAATTATTCATCGTTGCTCTATTCGTCCTCTTCTTCTTCTTCTTCTTCTTCTTCTACTTCTTTTTCTTCATCTTCTTCTTTCCTAATGGAAATATCTTACTTCCTTTATGCAAACGACTTCTGAATTCACAACAGTGAGCGTAGCCGATGTGCCAGGTCAAACGATCTACCAGACAACCTTTCACATAGCTAGTTTCAGGCTGCTTTACTATCAAACGACTGTATCACTTAAAATGTTTGCAAACCAGACGCCGTCCGCCGACAATTTGGCGTTACCTACAGGCTTGCATGTTTATGCCATCGTGCATCAAGTCATTTTTAAGTAGGGATATAGAAATGACGTTCTAGATTCAAGACTCTGTCTGTCATCCTGCAACTCAACCCCTATTTAGGCAGGTGCTGGCTTATGCAACGACCTGTTTAATTGTTAACGCAACGCATGCATAACACGATGTACACCGATCAACATGTCGAACTCTTGCTCAAACCCACCATTGCGGACAATAGCAGATACGGGTTCGAGCAGAAATCCGAAACGTCAGGCTACTAAAGCTCGTGTTCTAGCGATTTCTTCTTTTTCATTAGGACTGCTTCCTGAAACTTGTCTCTTCGTTTCTACTGATGTATTTTATTATTTTCCCCCCCTCTCTCTCCTGCACATAAGTAATGAAGCAATTGGAGTGACATGAAAGGCGACGTCTATATTTACCTCTCTCACATACTGTAACATGGTAGCTTTTAATTCCTTCTTATGTGGATTCATGCATTATACCTTCTACCCATTACGGATCTCCTTTAACGTCTAAATTTCCCCGTAAATGTAACGTTTGCGCGCATAAACGTATGTAAAGGTGGGTCTTACTGTCCTTTCTCCCACCCAGCGCATTAGAGGGATATGCTTTAATAATAAACGACTCAAACAGACTTATCGGAGCGCACCAAAGCGTGCATGGAACTGATTCTGACTCCTTTTGATTCAGTGGAACAAGTATCAGTTTTGTGGATAGAAGACAGCAATAAACCAGGCTAACCGTGTCTGAAAGATAAAAGTTGCATCTGCGAGAGCTTTGAAGCACCGCAAATACTACCACTGACCGGGAGACAGTAGAGCTTTTGTAGGCTACCGCTCACTACCTGAGGAATAGTCGTCCACTACATAAAACCAGAATTTCAAAGAATTGGCAGATTTTAAATAAATCATTTTGGAATGGCTTTTGAGAAGGCCGAAAGTCAGTGGAAACAGACTTGCGCATGACCTACGCAACTATCTCCTCCTATCCCACCTGTGCTCCCTGTTAAGAAAGGGTCCTAAAAATCGGAGGCTGTCATGATGAAAACCCGTACCTAGGCGTACCACCGTATTGTCTGGTTCACAATATACACTGATCATGATTTTGCAGGAAGTTAGAGCATACGCGGGGTAGTCTTGGATCGCACGGGGAGGCAGTGCCACCAGTGTCACAGTCTTTCAGCCTCTCAATCTACCAAAAAACACATTGTGCTGACCGTGATGTCGGTTGGGAACCGCCTAATCCTAGGCTTTTAGCTCACCGTGATAGCTCTAAAGAGGTCAGATTGGGTATCGCGAGGATAATGGGCTGGGTCGTTGATCTGACTCTCTTTTTCCATTCGCATGCCCTAGCCATTGCCTGAGCTGGTCGGTCATCTGATGCAGGGAATGGCTGCAATAGTACAGAGAGCTAGGGAGCTCGTCTGCGCTTGCCACATGCACAATCGGGCTTTTCAAATGCACACATCAGAATAACACACTCACAAGGCAGATAGTACGTTCCAATATCGCATTTGGCAGATTAGCCAGAATGGATCCGAGAAGCACATTTCTCACTTACGTGGGAGTTGCCGGTGACTTGCGGTGTCAAAGGTGTTTGCGCGTAGTTTTGTGCTCATGTCTGCGGCGATTTTCCACAGGTTTCCACGAATGCGCATGCGGCCGAAAAGGTCTATGTGATAGCTAAATGTGCAGTGGTAGTGTAGACAGTCTGGACGATGACGTCTGGTGTGTGTATGCGTGTGTGCTTGTGTGTGTAATGTGTGTGTATTGGGCCCCAAATAGGCCACAAGTTATATGCGCTGGACAAAGACGGGCGTTATATCGGAATCTGGCAAGCGTTATTTGTACGCAATAACAAATGCCAACAGTCAAACGGTGCGCTGGCAGACCCTGCTGTCGGCAGTTGCCGCACAACTGGACCATTGCCAGCACCCCATGGTTTTGTGGTCAAAATCCTAGTCATATTTTTATATACCCGAGGGTGCGGAGTGGAGTGCCAAGGTGAGGATCCGACCGAGCTATCCACCTGCGGCCTCTCTCGTCTCCGATCCTCTTGACTCTGTCTTGAAACCGGACTCAGGCGGGGGAGGAGGAGAGAGTGTAGGTAGATGCAGCGCAAGTCTACTGGCAAGATAAACCCCTGCGTAAGTCACCGTCCCTGCTCCCACCGCTGCTGCGGCTGTGGGGCGCACGGTGGACATCATCGAAATCGATAGTCGAAATATCGTGTGTGTATTAATGCTCTATGCATTGGTTTGCCAGTCTCGATGCGGGGATTCTCAAGAGATCAAACGGCTAGACGTACAGTGACGGTGTGTGTAGGATAGGTTGGGGAGTTTAGGATCGGTTGCCAGTGTGATGTTCCTAATTGGGAGAGTGCTCGTCGATGGGTCTGGGGAAAATAAGGTTGCTAGATCTGCCAGATGTGTTGTATGTATCGGCATCACAGCGTCACCCGCTGTTGTGGATACGCATGTGAAAGCACAAACCCATACTGGTTTCGCATGTGAGGGCAAAGTGTAAACAATGAAGACGAATGGGGAGACTGTATGCGGGAGTATGTCGGTCATCGAGCGATGAATTTACAGGTGACCTGCCACAGCGAAGGATAATAATACCTATATAATATCAGTATTTTATTAAATGTCTTGTGCGTGCCGTATGCCAGTAAGTCGGTCGACAAAGTGCCAGGCTATTTAAGGTGCCTTCATCCTTGTGGTCACCAAGCACAAAACCAAACTATGCTTGCACTCAGAGGTTCATTCCTGTCAGTGTCTGTACCTTCTGAAAATCCCAAAGCGGTTTTGGCGGAATTTATGTCGGGATTGCTAGAAGAAACGCAAGTGATGAGAGATGGTACAGTACCTGTGCTAACTCATGAAATGTCACGAATTAACACAGGTTAACGCCTTTAACGCAAAATCGGTAAACACTAC
>CACRXP010000662.1:0-12035 GCA_902702965.1 Spirometra erinaceieuropaei
CTTAACTTATATTGGATGTGGGCTTTTTGAACGGTTGTGCACAATTGGGCATAGGCCATAGTACGAATTGAAATATATGTGACGAAGAACACTACTTCACCGTCTAACGCCTTGTTCATACTTTCAGTTATTACTAATGTTTGTTATTTCCTTCCATCCTCAATCTTTCAGGGTATGTGTTCTTAAGCCCACTGTCACAGTAATATTTTTAAAGATTATATATTTTGGGGTTACAGGATACTATTCTAGTAACACGGAAACTCACCATAAGCCAGGACACGCGTGTTTCGCAGACATTCTGCCACTGAATGCTACAACTGCGATGGGTCCGGATCTCCATGCATCATCTTTTGGTCCGCGCGTATACACCTTAGAATATGCTGATCTACTGCAAGTTCACAGTTTATTTCTGAGGAAATTAAAATGTCACTAACTGCCTTATGCTAGCATAGTTATCTTACATTGAACATTCTGTGTATCGTTTAATTATGGTTTTCGAAGGCGATGCTCATTACCTTTAAATGTACTGAACCGTTCTGAACTTAACTCATTCCGATATCAGTCAAGCTCCACATGGATACTGACCGGTTAAACGTCTTTTAAATCCAGGCTGTTGCATCCTAAGTCGACGATTTTTGACCCGACGTCTCATTTACTCCGTTCTTATCCTTTTTTCACCAATTTGCAACACATGCTTGTGAGACTGGCTTGCCTGAGGCCATTTGGTTTGGCTCTCTTGCCCCTTTTAGATAAGCCTTACGCTACCCATGTTTTCTTAGAACTTTCAGGGCGAAATTTGTAGATATGTGGTTATATGCTGGTGTTATTCAAGTGGCTGGCATATGCCACTGATGATATTATCAGAAATCTTTTAAACCAAATTTTAGATAAAATTATTCATTTGAAAAATGTTCTACCTGATTAAAAGTTAAATGTGTATGGCTATTTAAGGGGAAGTTTTAAGTCTTTACATGGAATTCACTTAGATTAAGACATTTTCAAACAAAATGTGGGAGGTCATTCTAGAGAATTGCATATCTAAATAAGTGGAAATTCGATCGTTGGGTCTCTTAGATCTTGTGGATCCTTGTAATTTCTTCGTTATTTCTAGTGCTTCGGGGACGAGTTGATTTGTGAGTAAAATTTTCTTGAAAATATCTTGGTCATTGGTGACCTTTAGTAGGAAAATTTAGACCATTTGTAGTCTTCTGTTTAAGAGGGGTTGAAGACCGCATTCATGATATTGATCAAAGCATTAACCTTGGCTGTCATCTCAGTTGGACAATGATCTAGTAAAGTGTCTTCGAATAGCTTCTTATTTTTGCAGCTATCACAAGGAATTATGCCAAGGAATACTGAGGAGTAAGACAAGTGAAGTAAAAAGCAAATTTTAAAATGTTGTATTATTAGTGCATTCAAGATGAAATTTTTAGAAATGAATTTACACAGTCGAGTAGCTTTTGATGGTATTTGATTAACGTTTTTTGTGGGCCGAAAATGCCCATCAGGTGGTCTACCATGGTGATTGCAAATTAGTTTTTTCTGTTGCCGTTGTTCTGCGAACACTGCGATAGCTTTGGGTATCAAATTGGTTGTCTTTTCTTAACACAGGTGCAATGCTCGAGTATTTCAAGTGCTCTGGAAAGGTTGCGCATGAGAGGAGTGGAGCGAATAACTTAGATAGAAGCATTGGGGCATGCAGCAAATGCCTTAGAATATTTGGTAAGACTTTGTTCGTCATATGGGAGGTGGCGTTGAAAGTTGCTTGATAGGGCACGCTCTGTCATCTTGGTCGGTTGAGGGCTCAGTTCTTCCTCCACCGTATGATTAGCTGCGAAATATTTGTTGAATAAATTTGCTGCCTAGTAAGTGTTTGTTATTACTTGCTCTGACTCACTGGCTGTAATGTGGGGTCCTGACTTTTGTCGATTATTTGCTTGTTTCTAAAACAAATTGGTCTGTAGGTTTGAGGACTCTGTGAATGATGTTCTGTTGCTTTAATCTTTTCTGCTTCCACCTTAGCAAATAGATCGTGAAATTCTTAAATTCATCAGAGTTCGAATAAACAACTTAGTTTTGTAAACAACTCAGAGTTAAACAGAAATCTGCGAAACCGAAACGCATTTATAGGTCCAGATTTGACACCGATTCAAAAACGTAAACTTCGGGAAACAGACACCAATTACAAACACGGTAATCAGCACTACGGTCCCTCGACTGAACCTCAAGTAGCTACTTCTGGCACTAATAAAAAGAAATGCACAGGCCAGCGATACCAAAATAATAAATCCACAGCCTCCGTAGATGGACCTCCAGCAAGTACTTTTGAGTCTAGTCCTCAGGACAAGAAACGCATAACTGCAAAAGCAGTTAAGAATACTGGACAGAAAAAAATAAGGGAGGGACAACAAAACAACACGGTTCAACTAGAAGAGAACGATGACGCCGATCCCAGACCCAGGCATGTGACACCACCAGATAGCAATATAAGTTTTGTTACGTCCCCAAAAAACGATTAACCTGTACTAGAAATTGACCGCCAAACAAGCCACACAAACCAAAAGGACTTATCAGCTCAATTTCAAAGATAAGTGAAGCTCTGCATTTATCTGGATATTCTTAAGTAATTAATGCCTGTTTTTACTTGAGTCCGTTTTAAAAGTCGCCTTTCTATATAAGGTAAAATTTTTTCCCAATTTGTTTGACAGTCTGGCAAAATAGTCGTATTTTGTAAAAAATCCATTGTAGTGAATCCTTTCCCTACTACCGCTTTCTAGTTTTCGTAGTTAAAAAACAGTAATACTTACTACTCAGTGCACGTTTCCGTACGTTGGCAACGTTTTGATCCTTCTTCTGTAACGAAAAACTTTTATTTTGTCTGTAATGCCCCGCAGAGCACGTGCTAAATGGCGAAAGCTTGCGACCTCCCCACCGTCTCTCTGTGCTAAAATCGTGACTGAATACATGGCAGACGCCAGCGTATGTTCTTCGCCGTCTGCAGATCTGATTAACTCACAAATCCCTTTAGTACATGTAGAACCTCTCGACCCTTCAGTCGTCCAAAAATACGCCTCTGCTAGTCGTAACAGGCCATCAGCCGGCGAAATAATCGATCAGCTGATTTATGGAGACATAAACAGCACTTCTGAAAAGTGCTTGAACAAGCTTTTAAACTTATTGGGGTAATAAGTTCGGAAACTTAGGAACGAATTAAACGCAAGCATAATTTCGTACTGCGAAACATTCCGAGCCACTTATCTGCTATGGAGGGAGCGCATTTGTTCCTACAAAGTTGTGGCTTGAGTTTCAGTGTCGCACAAGCTAAGCGACTTCGCTCGCTTAGTCATAATGCCCCGATACTAGTTACCCTTTTCTCCATGATAGAAGTCGATTTTATCTTGTCGAGTAGGGAGATGACTAGAGACTTCTGCCGTAAATGGCGCTGCTCCGTTTCGCCAGACCTCACACCCCTGCAGCGAAACCAACACCAAGATAATGACACCTACTGTCAGTCTGAATATGTCCTCTACAACACCACCTGCGGCATCTGCAAGTCACGGCATAGTCAATTCCGTAGGGAGTTCGACTACTTTTAATGCTGACCTCTTTAAACCCACCACCACGCCTGGTATAAACACGCCTCTATCGACTCCCTCAGCAACCCCTAGTAAGCCTAAGCATGTGTCTAAGTCAAAGGCAAATCCAATTGTTGTCTCAGCCACTCGGACACCCAATAAATCCAGCACCATTATAAAATCTTTTCCCCCACAATCGGCGAACAGTGCCTCAAATACCCCGACTCAAAACGTAGCGGGTTCGCAACTGCCCCCCAGCCCTCATATCAAGGCAGTTAGGCCGAATATGCCGATTTTCCCACCGTTTAATAGACCTCTTGTTCCAATGGAAGCATGGCGTCCCCCACCCCCTAACTTGTTTCCTCCACGGCCGTTTTACCAATTTATTCCTCATGATAATGTCCATACTGAATCAGTTAATTCATCCGATCCTCAGTTTCGTCCCGGCGGGAATACGTTGCAGTATCTGCCCCGCGGATTTCCAGCTGGAAATAAGTTAGCTAACAATAGTTACCAGTTTACCTGCCCGTCATTCCCTCCCCCAAGTCCTACCCCTTTTTATCCACGTCAGAATTTTTTGATGCCGCAAAATTTTTTGCAGAACCGGATGGTTGCATCCGGACCGTTTGCTCCGTGGGCGACCCAGAACTGGACGATGTAGCCCACCTCCCTCAAAAACTAACAGCCTTTCCCTTCAAACTTTTTGTTTTAAACGCCAGATCCTTGCTTAATAAGATGCCTTTGCTTCAGACTCAGGTGTTCGTCCATTGTCCTGATATTGTTTTAGTAACTGAGACGTGGGCATCAGCCTCAGTAGCTGACTCCGAACTCTCTCTTCTAGGCTACAATTGCATTCGTAATGATCGCCAAGATAGCCGTGGTGGGGGCAGCTGCGTCTACGTTAAGCAAACACTTACATTTTTGCCGTTGGACTTCCCGCACTTCTCCGCAGTAGAAGGCAGCTGCTGGCTCCAGGTTGCACTAAAAAATAAGTTCTCCTTACTCGTTGGCTGCGTCTATCGCCCTCCCAACGCCAATGACAATTTTGATCGCTTACTCTCACAGGCATTTCACGCTGCGGCCGACTTAAGCTTTAAGTATCAACTGGTTGCGGGTGACTTTAATCCCCCTGAAGTCTGCTGGTCCCCGCCTTCAGGCCCCAGAAGGTTCGATGACTTTCTTGAGGCTGTGGATGTCGGGATGTGGACTCAGGTTGTTGATTTTCCCACCCGAGGCTCAAGTATACTTGACTTAATTTTCTGTAGAGGCTGCTTGCCATCGACAGTGTCATCCCTAGGCCCACTCGGGGGCCCAGACCATGACATAGTTGTTTCAACGTTGAAATTCGAGGCTGACGAAATGTCGTCCTAAAAGTATAACTTTTTCCGCGATTTCCGATCAACTCGCTCAACCGAATTATTAACACACCTTAATTCCTACGACTGGACTGAGTTCTTCCTTAGTTCGGATGTAAATGTTTGCACTGCAAAACTGTACGAAATTTTGGATCCGCTTATTTCTCGTTTTGTCCCCCGTAAGAAAATTATTAATGTTGGGGAAGAGATTTTCCTACCTTTACCCTTTCGTCGCAGATTGCGCAGGCTTTATCGTCGTTTCCATCTTCAGAACGATGTTTCTGTTCTGCCCTTGATTTGTGATATTTTTGATCGAGCTAAGAGATTGTCTGAAGAAAAACAGCTAGCCGAAGAGGTCCAGTTTAACGAAAACCATTCGTTAAATGTCTCGAAACTTTTCTGTAGAAAAATACGAACTCAGAGAAAGACGCAGTATCCCATCCTTCGAGACGATCTCGGAAATCCCATAGTTGATGCCCAGTTAACCGCGGATAGCTTCAATGATTTCCTGTCCAAAACGTTTATTGAAGACTCGACCACTCCGCTTCCGACCATCCAGTCATTGACCGGGGCAGTTCTAGAAACTATAACTTTCACTCTGTGGGATGTGACTGTTGCGATTCGGCGTTTTCGTCAATCTTATAGTCCAGGCCCTGATGGTGTCCCAGTAAGCATTTTAAAAGCCGATGCAAACACGATCTTCCCATCCTTCTTATGCAAGATATTTAATCTTGCTCTTGAAAGTGAAACTTACCCTACCTTGTGGAAGAAATCACACATTTTGCCCATTCCTAAGCACGGCAAATCTACATCATTTGATGACTTTCGGCCAATAAACACCCTCCCTGCAGTTTCGAAGATCTTAGAGACATTGATCAAGGATAAGATAATGTGTCACTTAACACCGAATAACTTACTGAGTGCTGCTCAGCATGGATTCCTCAAAGCTCGATCTTGTGACACCTGTCAACTCTCTTTCTTTGACTATGTTCTCCAATCTAGGGACTATGGTTTTGCTCTTTAAACAGTATATTTCGATTTCACTAAGACTTTTGACCGTGTTGACCATGCTCTTCTTCTCTTGAAATTGTTCTCTTTCGGAATAGCTGGCAAACTTTTGAATTTTATATCCTCTTATTCGGGCACTCGCACACAACGAGTTAAGATTTCCAATACCATCTCCAAGCCCACACGTGTGAGGAGTGGAGTCATCCAGGGTAGTGTACTCGGCCCGCTTTTATTTTGCCTTTTCGTTAATGATGTATCCGATTTATTTCAGAATGGTAAGCCTTTAATGTATGCCGATGATCTTAAAGTTGCATATCGATATAGGCCGGCAGATCATGACATCGTGCTTGAGCTCCTAAAGAGCGATCTACAGGCTTTCGCCCAGTGGTGCCGCACATGGCGCCTTTCCCTTTCTTGGCATAAGTGCTCAGTCATGGTGGTAGGCGACGACCGCCAACCTCAACTGAGTATTGAAGGTCACGCAATAAATGTGCTCGGGGTTATAAAGGATTTGGGCGTATCATACTCCAAGAGTTTCAATCTCTCGGAGCACTGTGCCTTGATAGTCTCCAAAGCACGTAGAACGACCGGGTTTATCCTCCGAAATTTTAAAACTAGGGACATTAGAATGCGCCTTTTCAACATGTACGTTAGACCTGGTCTGGAATACTGTTCGTTTTCATTTAGCCTCATGCGTGCTACTGAGCGGAAGAAAATAGAATCGGTTCAACACTTTTTTACTAAGAGAATTTTAACCCCAGAACACCGACATTTGTCTTATCAAGAACGTTGCCGGCTTACAGGCCTCGATCCTTTATGGTTCCGTAGATTACAAAAGGGACTATTTTTGCTATTTAAACTCTCATATAATCACACATTTAACCAGCTCACCTCTTTAAGACATCATATCCACCCACAACGTAACAGTCACCGTGAGGTCTTCTTATTTCTGCCTCTGGCACGTACTGTTAAATATCGTCGGTTCTTTTCTGTAAATGCAATTGCTATTTGGAATAAACTACCCATGAGTGTGAAAACTCTGCAAAATTATCCTTTATTTAAGAGAACTATTACTCGATTTTTGCATTCAGAAAAGCTCCCACAAATTTTGGGTGCTGAATCTACTGATCGACTGTACCGTAGCGATGGCGTTTGTGGTCTCTGAACACTATGACCGGTCTCACCAGCTGTTCCTCAACGCCTCTACTTTGACTATCCCCAACTTCATGAAAGGAATTTGACGTCCGATAATCTCCGATACCGTGCAACCTCCCCCCTTCTTGACGGTCAATATTCTCCCACCGCCGGCAGTTTTTTCTCCTGAGCCCTCCAAACCACAAAAACCGCCATCAACTATATTTTTATCCCTTAAGCTCAAGAGTTTTTTTCACTGCCGGTCGGATTTATGTTTAATCGCTTCCCTTGACAATGCCTGTAAACTGGCATTAAATAAAAATTTATTTAATTATTTATTTAACCGATTGCTGGACCATCTCATAAACGCCAACCTCATTCCCTCCTCTCAACATGCATTTTTACCTAAAAAGTCATGTCACTCCTGCCACCTTACTTTTTTGGAATTCAGTTACAGCAATAAAGACGACGGAAACACAGTGGCTGCAACACACTTCGATCTAAAAAGGCTTTTGACAAACTCCCCCATAAAAGACTACTGATAAAGCAAAAAAGTCATGAAACTAGGCCTCCCCTTCTCGATTTTCTTAAATCCTTTCTTCGAAACCGATATCAAGTGGCACAAATTCGAAACGTAGCGTCAGAACCATCCCCTATTACCAGTGGAGTACTTCAAGGCACTATCCAGGGCACCCTTCTATTTTTCATATATATTCACGACTTATCGTCCATATCAGTATCAGCTAAGACGCTTTTATACGCGGACGACCTTAAACTTGCATATGTACGTAACAGGAACACAGTTGCCAATATTCATAGAACAAATGAAACTGGCCTAAGAAAACTCAGCGAATGGAGTAGTTAATGGCAGATGCCCTTTGCACCCGAAGAATGCCATCTCCTTATCTTTGACCCACAAAAACGTCCCCCATAATTCTCGACGATAATGAAATAACGGAAGGCCCATCAGTAAAAGATTTACGTCTCAGCTATACAAATACCCTTGATTTATCGCCCAACGTCCAACAAATATGACCGAAAGCCACTCGCCTATGTGGATTCATATGTAAAAATATCACCTTAAATTCACTAAGAATACGACTTTTCAAAATGCATGTTTTACCTCTCCTAGGTTATTGCCTAATTTTCTTCGATTTAATGCCCTCAGACGACCGAAAGAAACTAGAACGCCTTCAGAGACGTTTTACTAGACCTTTGTCCAGAAGTGACGACATCCAGGGTTTATACTTAGGACTATATCATAGATATTGTCTTCAATCACTCTGGATCTGAAGACTCCAAAATGGTCTAAACTTTTTATTCAAGGTTACCCGCGACCGAGATATTCTCAAAATGAATTTACTAACAAACCAAAACGTCCCCAGAAAAACCATAAATAACGAAGATATTATAAGGATCCCAAGTTTACAAAGTCCAAACGGTCAGATGTCTACACCATAAGATATATCCCCAAGTAGAATGCTCTTCCAAGTTCTATCCGGAAAAGTCGAACCCTAATCGAATTTAAAATAAAAACTAAGAAATTCCTTTCAAATAACAATATACATTTATTTTTAAATAAAATAGGTCATTTTTCAAATCAATTCTTTGGTATAAAATTTGATCTCAAAAGGGCTCTGATGATGCCAACCGCTTGTATAATACCGGAACATGGCACTAAAAACAATCGAATTTATGAAAGATAGCATCAATGATAAACATAGAACGGATAGTAATATTCATTCTTTCCTCCCTTTAGCGTTTTCATCGGCTATGTAACCTGACACTAAATATCCCTTCAGGAGTTAATAATAACATCCCTTTCGATAAAACCCTACATAGTTGCTGTACGTTAGTCTATAATAAAGTCATACTAAGCATATATACAACTATATTAGATCATAGGTAACAGTCTACCACTACTCCCATAATGTCACAATCACAAGAACAATATGATACAGGATTCAATATTATCTTGACAGCTTTGATTGTAACTTATCATTGAATGTTTCTTACTCCTGATATATATTCATCCTTTCCAGCTCGTACTCCAGACAATTATGGCAAGCCTCCTGAAAAACACGAAGTAAGTGTGCGACCGTCCCTTTACAGCTGCCCAGATAGACTGACAACGACTAACTAGTGTAGCGGCCGAGGACGTCAAGGGTAGCACACAACCAGGCAACGGAATACGAGAAAGAGATCCTGGCTTGCGTTGATCTGAATACGATTTTTAGTAGTTCACGATACGCATCCATACATAAAGGAAGAAGAAACGACCAGTGAATGAGAAGATATAATGAACAGAAAAGGGGATTGGAAAGTGTATAAGGATAGTTAAAAATACAAACATGACTACTTACAACCATTGAGTGAACTGTCTGGGTGGAGAGGCGATACCAACATACCAGCTAGTAAACCGGTGGGAACGCAGCGCTGTGGGCAACTGCAGGGATAGGCCGATGGAGGTGCCGACGTGGAGAGCAGAACGGTGCGAACGGCACGATACAATACGGGGGAGGGGTCGGCGGAAGTGAGAAGGAAGGGGCACCGATCATCTTCACCAGTACGCGATTACGCCATCTCCATCCTAGGTCCGCGCGCAAAAAAGTGTCACAGCACTCAAACAACCCTGCTCAGATCAGGGGACGTTACACTAGAACACACCGAAATTTACCCAACTGGAAAATACTTTCAAGGTCAGGCCGATATCAAAGTTCTTCAATTTCCATGAAGGACATATTATTCATGCCTCCGCAGAAACTAGAAAACTGCACAATTCAATTTTATATTGTACATATCGTTCTTTCATAAAACTTTTGTGATTATTTTTCCTTGGAACTCGGGCTTTTAACCTAAAACAAACTCCCAAATTCGCACTCTATTGGCTAAACAGACACCCAAAACAAATGAAGTCAAAGTGCAGTCGAAATGGATAAGTTTGTTTTAGGTTGTTCCTGTGTTCAAGGGGGACTGACAGTGCCCAAGGGGCGCTATAATAAACCTATTCTATTTTAGTTTAGTTTTTTGGAAAGGAAGTTCGTGATTAGCGGTTTTATTATACGGGGATTTAACGTATATGAAGGCATCGAGAATCGTAAAGTGAGTGGAGTATAATTGTTTAACTCCTTATTTGAGGATTGTTATTAGAATGTAGAGGCACCAGTCTAATGACGCAATATGGAGTCCTTGTCAAGATTTTTTTGGATTTATGTGGGTTGTATTAAAACCGGATGCCAATCACGTGTATAGAGTGAGCACTGATATAACTCTTTTGTGATCTCTTTCAAAATTTACGCAGTAGCAATACATATAGAGAAATCGGATGACAGTGGTTAAAATAGTTCATAGTACATTATTTCCTCGGCTATGTTTGTGGACTATTTTAGTCCATTTGTAGAAGGCAACTAAAGATAACAATTTCCTGGGGTCAATGGGCAATGCCTATTCTGACAGGTCACAAAAATCATAAAACCACCTCGGAGACACGTTTAACGTAAAAAATAGCCCTCCAAAATTTGAGTTTTCCTTTTTTGGCAATCGTCTGTCCGTTTGGTGCTTGCTCTGCTTGATAAACTGGCTTTGGTGACCATCGGCCCGAAGGAGGTCATGGAGGTGTTGTTGTTCAACTCTTTTGTCGGCTGGTGTGCTGCAGTGTGTTTTAACTCTTTAGTATGGAGTACGAACATAGCTGCGTTTGTGAGAGTGGGCGTGATCGCTGTTGCAGTGTAATATTTGTCGTCGTTGCTTCTGCAATAGGCTAAAGGGAGGAAACTGTATGGTTGTTGGAAGGCACGATGATGTATGTGTGGGAATTAGTGTGCATTGGTTATTGTGTGGGTTAAGTGTGTGGGTTAGTTTTGGTTGTGAGGTAGACTAACTATGTGGTACTTGTATCTACATATGATTTCATTAGGCAAAGTTTTGAGGTCTAGGAAATTAGGCGAGTTTGTGGAAGATTTAGAAGGCCAGCCGAGGGGCAGCCGTCTCGTCAAAAATTTTAGAAGGTTCGCCTCTAGCCCCTATAAGGTCGTGCGCGCCGATTTATCCGTATTTAAATTTCAGGAATTTACTCCTTATTTGGCTCCTAATGAAACTTATACATATAATAAACCATATGAGCACAAACTAATGAGAATATTTCAAGTTTACGTTCGTTTGACTTCTTCACTAAAACATGCATCCAAGCAATCCCCATGGTGGATTTAGTTTCGTGTACAACTTGACGGATTGAGAAGTTATAAGTACGGCCGAAAATTAACCACGACACAATCTCTTCGTGGCCGCCTCCCCTCGAGCAGCAGGACTCCGATCTCTCTCTCTCTCTACCTTTTCGGTCAAGGCACTTCTTCCTCCATTAGTGCGTTTTGAACATTCCTCGGCCACACTAGGTCATTTTTGTACCTACGTTTTCTCCCCCTAGTTTTCTAACATACATACGTGCCGTAGTACAATAATTACTAGTCACTCCAATGTCCTCCAATGTCATTGATCATATACTTTCGTCGGGAGGGTAACCTACAGGTTGTCATTAGGTGCTAAGAAGGTTGAAGTGCCAGAGGGTTTTTGGCCTATCCCTATATCATGCAAGTGGATTTTGGGGAGTAGAGGGGTTATTACAAAACATTATTCATTTCTAATAACAGTTTGGAGAATTCATAGCAATGCTGTCATGCTTCGTTCGTTAGGCAATCAAGATTTAACATCCGCTGGTTATTCGGCCTAAAGCATACGATATTTTAGGTAATGATACCTGCAACTTTCGCCTCAAAAGTTATAAGAAAACATGGGTAGCGTAAGCCTTATCTAAAAGGGGCAAGGGAGCCAAACCAAATGGCCTCAGGCAAGCCAGTCTCACAAGCATGTGTTGCAAATTGGTGAAAAAAGGATAAGAACGGAGTAAATGAGACGTCGGGTCAAAAATCGTCGACTTAGGATGCAACAGCCTGGATTTAAAAGACGT
>CACRXP010000662.1:12139-28746 GCA_902702965.1 Spirometra erinaceieuropaei
CCCAGTTGTGTGTGTGTTTTTGTGGAGCGGTGGACTTGTGACCTGAGAGCCAGTCTGTTACGGCTCAAAATTAGTGATATGCGAAACTCCGACGCATGTGAGGGTTGTGTGCGCTTCATGAAAAGTGTCTCTGAGTCGACGAAGGATTGGTTATTTAGCCTTGAGGAGTGACGGCCACGCAAATGCTAGACCACGTGCCACCCTTCTGGGCCTAAAGGTCTTTAGGCGTCTGCTATGCCACAATCAGCTAACCATGGCCCCTGAAGCCTAGTATGCACTGACTGTTCTCTAGCATCCCGCTCCTTGATGGTAGATGGGCTGCGTTTACGCTGGAAATACAGCTCGTAACCATGGCTACCCAGAAATCTTCATATTTCTGACTCGTAGTGGTGATGTTGTTGGTTAAAATCCTGGTCATATGTTAAATAGACAAGGGGTGTGAAGCAGAGTACCAAGGTGAGGGCTCGGCTCGCCGTCGACATGTGCCCTCCCTCGTCTCCGGTATTTTAGACTTCGTCTCGACAGGGGGTTCAGCTGGGGGAGGAGAGTGTGTGGTAGATGCACAGCAGGTGTACATTCACCATAAACTAAATCACATGTAATTTACCGTGCCTGATTCACTTTACTGTGGAGCACACAATAGACATCATTGACCAGGAAAGTTTATTTCATCAACTCAATTTTTCTGAAGGGCCCTCGTAAGCGTTCAAGCTCATACTTAGAGCAGTATTATCTACTGGAAAGTTTATTTTTGTGGATATAGAAAAGATGTGCAAAATGTCGTAGTTTTCACTCGAATACCGAAAAGGTATGCATTCTGGATTCGAACCGGGCAGGAAACGATAAGGATTCCGCCCCGCTACTCCGTACCACGGATGCCCACCATTACAAGCGTAATCAACGACTTGAAAATTCGTCCCAACAGACATAAATAGGAAATGTATGTAATGGTTGTTAAAGGATAGCTTTTAAGATGAATCAAGTGGAAATAGAGTTTAAAAAGTTGAAGGAGCTTGTGAACAGGTCTCTGAATTTTTTAATCACCCGAATATTCAGTTTATTGTAGTTTATTGTGTGAAATTTGCTTAAGCCATGGAGTTCCCCATTTACAACGTAAACAACGTGTTCAACGTAGAAAAATATTCTTGGCTGAATTATTTCAAACAAGCGCATAGTGATAGGAAAAAATTTGAACGGATTACATAATGTGAGCTCGACTTGTCATCTCTCTTGGTCATTTCGAAACATAAATATGTCCATGTTCCTTTTAAAACTTTGTATATATTGGTAAATCAGAACATCTGCCTGGAAGGGTGTTCCATGTTTTGACCATTCGAACAGAAATGGAGAACTTCCTCACATCCAGCCTTCCCTGCTGAATGCTCAGGTTTAACGGGTGACCTCGGAGTTTGGTCGTGCTAGCAAATTCAGAATGTCCTCGAAGGTCGTGTTGCAATCCAGCCCCTTTACAATGCACAATGCTTGAAAGAGATACCCGCGAATTTGCCTGTAACTCAAAGAGAAGAGTTTCCGATTTACAAAGCGGATTGCATAAGGAATGTAGCTTTGACCTCTAACCATCTTCGTTGATCTCCTTTTAACTCTTTCGAGGTAGTTTTGAACTTCAATTGCCCACGGTCTTCAGGCTTGTATGCCGTGCTCCAAATGCGCAGGATTAATGTTCCGAACTTGTTTAAAAAACATCTCCGTCAATATCCATAAACGCACACTCAATGGCGTACAGTACGGACAATCCTATGTATGTTTACCTGCGGTCTATCTTCGTCGGCAGGACACCAAATTACATTCCATATCTTCATGTCATCGGCAAACATCATTGCTTCGCAATCTAAAGCTTCTGCTGCATCGTCCACGTATATAAGGAAAAAAATGGGTCCCAATTCTGAATCCTGGGGAACACCACTCCCGAAGATAGCAGGATCTGAATTTCTTTGACCGATGCACACAACCTGGTGTCGATCCAAATGAAGTTTTCGATCCATTTAAGGAAGTTTATTAAATTTACGTAACAGCCTCTGGTGTGGCACAATGTCAAACGCCTTCTGCAAGTCAATTAAGGCTGTGTGGACCGCGCGCCTGTCGTTGAGAGCTCGGGTCCAGTTTTGGAGAGACTGTAGCAAGTTTTTCATACAGGATCTTCCTTTCCGGAACCCATTTGATATTTTGATAGCAGGCCGTGAACTTCAAGGAAATGCGCCAGTTCACTCATTTTGATCCTTTTCATAACTTTGTGGAGAATACATGTCAAGCTTAAGGGACTGTTATTTGTTGTCGATGCCCTGCTACCTCCTTTATATAGTGCAGTTATATGCGCCAGCTCCCAATAGATAGGAAGTGTTCCAGAGTCAAATGACGTTTGAAATAGCATCGAACAAGTCACAGAAAGCTCACTGGCAAGTTCCTTGAGAAGCTTGAGTGGAATCTCATCTGGTTCTGGCGACTTTGATTAGTTCAATGCCTCTAACTCTCTTCGGGCAACGCATTTTGATAATAGTATATCACTAATGCTTGGGATCGTCAGTTCTTCTGTGGAGGAAGGAAGGAACCTTGACTCGTTTGTATAGACTGGTTGGAAAAACTGCGAAAATTACGCAGGTTTGTTCCTACTATCACCAATCTCAACGCCATCAGTAGTCCTTATTAAGCAGGTTTGATGCCTGTTCATTGTACTCCATCGGAAGTAGCTGTAGAGTAATTTTGGTATCTGTGTTTCTTTTCGTAGCAATTTCTTTTCGAATTCCCACCGCGTTTTTATAATCATGTTTGTCAGTCTGTTCCTCTGTGTCTTGTAAGTGTTGAAATATCGAACTTGCACAGTGACGCAGTATTTTGTCCACAATTTGTGCTTCCTGTTGATTTCTTTCTTAAGGTTGCTATTAAGCAACCCAGGACGTTTGTCCAGTCGTACACTAGTCAGTGAGCCGTGGTTGTTGATGAACTACAGAAAAACATTCTTGAAGAGCTCCCAGTCATCGTTGACATTACCCGTAAACAATGGGCACTAGTCGAGACCGGATAAGTCTACACTTATTTCATTGAAGCTTTCCTGCCAAACATTGCGTCTTTTTGGCTTGGAATATCACAGATGGAGAATAACAAATAATCTCACATAAGCACTACATGGTCACTTCGGCAAAGGGGCGGCATGGCGGTGATCTCGTCTATGGTGTCTGTTGTTTTCGAAAAGCCAGATCCGGGCAGTTTGCTCTTTGTCCTTCACGTGTTCTCATTGGGAACATTACATGTTGTGTGAGGGACGCCTTTAATGTTTTGTCTAGCAGACGTTAATCGAATGCCGATTTTGGACCTGACGCTTGGAGGGTGTTACAGTTCGTTCCTGCTGCTTTGAAGTCGCCCATGATCATGATGTTAGGTTCATTGGAAAATTTCTCTAACTGCTCCAGTAGTTGAGTGTCGACGATTTGGTCTTTCCTAGGTGATCAGTAGACAGTGAGGACATCGAGACACGGGGAACCAGTAGTCTTGATGGTCAACCAAATAGCCTTCGTGCCGCACGCAAACATGGTGGTGTTTTCCGACACTGACAGGTCCTTGTTCACATACACAACTATACCACCATCCTGACGATGTTCTCTGTCCCTCCAATAAATTGGGTATCCTGGCAAAGCTAATTCGCTATCACTAATATTCCCGGACAGCCAGGTCTCGGTTACTGCTAAAACAGCTGGAGACAGCTATGCAAGACAAAGTTTAAGTTCGTCCAGTTTCGAGATGAAGCTTTGGGCGTTTGTGTGCATGCATCTGAGTTTTGCACCAGTCGAATTTATGGATGCATTTATCAGTGTGTTGAGCATTACTGCGTTATCTCGAACGCAATGTTCTCTAGGCTCTTCCGTTACCTGATGGGTTTCACTAATGTCCGTTGCTCCAGTCAGAACATTGGACGTTAAGGGCTTACTTGGGTTTTTGCCTGCAGTGGCTGTTTCCACGAATGTGTCTTGTTAGCTGAGTAACTCCCGTCGTTCTTAGTACTACTGGCAGGTTCCACTGAAACAGCATGTTTTTTTCAAACCACCTTCTCCTTGAAGATAGCCAGATTGTGTTCGCCCCTCCCCCCTTCAGTCTCGATTTTAACTTCAAGACGCGTTTCCGTCGTTTCTAACGTTCCGCTGGTGAGTAGTCCGGTTAAAAAGCCCTGTTTGACTGTGTTGCTGAGGTCGGTTTTTTGGAGAGGATCAACTTTATTTTCTCTTCGTTCTCCAGCCTAATTTTTAGATGGCGATTTTTTAGTGCTACTGTCCTGTCTTCACTCCTTTGTACTATCTGGAATGGTTTAAGGACCTTTATTTCCATGTCTGCCTGGAGTAATTGGTTGATTAGACCATGAAAAGGAACAAGGTCCTCCGAGGTACGGTCTTCAGGTCTGACTGTATCCGATTCCGACAAGCCCTGAATAGCTAGGCACTGCTGGCTGTCACGGTCCTTCTTACTTTGTATTTCCGATGAATTCTCTGCATGTGGGCGAGGACGATTTACGGAGTCGTCGCTTGGACACACTTTTGATGTCGGACGACTGCCCCGAGCAATCAATCAGGGCTGGTTGAGACTTCAGACTCCCGTTATGGCGTTTTCCTCTCCGCCCTACTCACGCGTTCATGCCTTTGCATTTAAATGCGTGCTCTGTACGGTGCTCGGGGTGGTTGCGAGAACAAGAGGGCAGGAAAAGACTGGATGACCTAATTATATCGTCTCTAGACAAAAGAGCAATCGGGTCACTTGCAGCAAGAGGCTTAGGCGAGATGGCCTCCGCGCCAGGTAATTTTTTTGTGACATCGTTTATGTAATCTTGTGCGGGGATCGAGTTTGCCTTGTTTTCGTTGTCCTACTGTTACAAGCATCTAAGGTTGTAGCTACTGAGTTGCAAACCGTGTTTAGAAACGCCCCCGAATATATATTTTTTCGAATTTTTTGCGTTTTCTCTTCTTTTTTGGACTACAACACTGGAAACGTTTTGGTTATCGAGGTTCTGTTTCATGAGTATCCATAAATCATCAAGCTCCATTCGAATTGTTTTACTCTGAAATGGATATATGCGCACCCATCACAAGGCTCGTCTTCTTACCTTATACTTTTCGCGGTAATTACGCTTCTGGCAGGCTTTGCTGGTCGTTGGCCGGAAGCGCAGGTAGAGCGAGCGCAGATTCTGGATGCGAGGGATATCTCACCAGACCTATCTTCCAAGGAGGTATCGTTGCTAACCGTACTTTTACAATTAGATTGTTGAGAATCCATAAACTTCGACGTGATATAAACGGTGTAAATTCGCTTTTGATGTTATAACAAATACGTCGGATTGTATATGACGAACTGAAATGAATATTCAGAACTCAGTAAGCGAAAAACTACTTAAAACTGGATAGATTTTTCGAAGTTTAATCAGAAACGACGTAGCCCTTTTCAAATCTCGCGGGACTTGAATAACTGCAGACCTTGGAGCATTTTGAACGATTTTTTTGTTGACCATAAACAGCCGCAAGTTAGCTGCGTCGTCATTTGAACTGTACTGATAAACAAATTGAACTTAATTCAATTTCCTGGCGAATTAAGACGCGTGGAAAAATATCCCAAAAATGCACAAAGCAATCCTGTACTAACGGTTCCAGTATCAGTGTCAGAGACGGTTAATGCAAAGTGGTAACGAAGTCTTAATAGTCTCATTTGGAGCACAGAAGAATTTTGTTGTGCTCAGTCGGGCTCGGGTCAGATATATTTTGAAAGATTGCAGAGATTGATGCAGATTAGTATGAGGACCATCCTGTGTAATTACTACCCAGAAGGGCAGTATGTGGCAAGTAAGACCTATGACAGGCAACGCCTTAAATACCAACTGGATCGGGGACCTCTACAGGAAAACCGCTGTGGCTTTCGTCGTTATCGCGAACCACCGACATGATTTTTGCCATCTGACAAGTGCAGCAAAAATTCCAGTGAACAACTGAGTGAGGCAGGGTTGCGTCCTTGCATCTACGTTCTTTATTCTCATGTTCACGCCGTGCTAATTGATGCCTGTCGTGAGTAACGTCCTGGCTTCCGTGTCGACTACAGGACTGTCGAACAACTCTTCAGTCAGCGGCAGATACACTTCTAGTCGCGCATATCCACAATTTACAACCACAAACGTCTTTTCGAAGACAGTTGCACTCTCAACATCGCCACAGAAGTAGACATGGAAGTGTGCCCCTTGACCACTTCCTCACGTGACTCCTCTGCTGCATGTGTGATCCCAGTCTGAGACTACCAAACCGCGCCAAGTGTTGTGGCCTTGAAGGCTGCCGACCGGCATCTCAAGTCAGTCCACGCAGTCTGTCCAGTTCAATGCGTTTGTGCAGAGTGGAGAACTGATGGGCTGAGAGCCAAGCTGTCATGGATTCAGCAAAAAATGACCTATGGCACTCTCATGCATAAGAGCAATGCGTGTATATTCTATGTGTAGTGCCTCTCTGTCCACGGCTGACTGGTTGCACTGTCCTTGAAAAGCGATGGCCAGGCTTCGTGCAGGGTTGCGTGTCATCCCTCTGAGGCTTAAGTGTCGTATGCGTCTGCTATGCCATGGTTCAACTGCCCGCGGCTGTTGCAGCCTGGTATGCGCAGGCTGTACTCTGGCACCTGATTCCCTGTAGGTGAATGCGTTTGCGCTCCCGCTGGGTGTACAGGTCGTGTGCACGATTTTCCAGACATCCTCCACTTTCTGAACACTTATTTTGTTATTGTCGGTTTAAGTCATGGTCAAGTGTGTTTGTAATGGACCAGTAACTGCGGTGGCACGCCGAGGTGCGGATTCAGCCCTGCTAACCATCTGCGCCCTCCACCTTCGGTCTTCTGGACTCTGTCTTGACACCTGGTCTACGCGGACGGAGGAGAAGAATGTGGGGTGGTCTCTGTGTGAATCTGCTTTCACCATAAACTAGTTTACTCGCAAGTCGTTGTGACTTCTGTACCTTGCTCGAGGGCACACGGTAGACGCTGCCAGCAATAACGATTTTATGTCTACTATAGTTTAGAAACAATAATGTTCTTCATAAACAGGCATTACTGTTACAGTAGAGTAATGCGTCAAAGTGTCTGCTTAAATAACGGCGTAATTAAAACGTCGGTTGGACATCAAATCTGTATTGTCCCATGGCATGTAATTATTCATAAACTACCTTCGGTCGTGCGTGATGTCTACTTGCAGAAATTCCTCCATATGTAATACATTGCAATATTTTCGATGTCAAATGTGTTTGTAAACCTCGCAAGTGACCGTAGTTTTGAGCTGACTCCATATAGTACATTAAGCAGATCAACTGTTTATCAACAGAGCCACCTAGCGCATCACCTACAACCCTTAAATGCATAATAACAAAGAGCATGAATCAGCACAATGTAAGAGTTGCCTTAAAATTAAAAGACTATTATAAGCAACTTAGTTGTAACTAACATTTGGTTTCACCAGGCATCGACCAAAATTCTGAGATAGTTAATTTGTTGACACTATCGCCAGTGCCATGCGTCTGACGTGGTGCACCTTGGTGAATTACTGAACCCCCTTGTCCCGAATATTCAGTTCATGATAGAAGCTGAAACAAACAACCAACTTTCCTTCCTCAATATTCCTGTGCGTCGTTGTGCAACTGGCTAATTTCGAACTGTAGAAAGTCCTAGAAAACCATCTCATAGGCCGCCATCTTGTCAAAAGTTCTGGAAGTCGACAAACTTATCCCTGTTTATACGACAGGCACCTAGTCGCAGAACAACCATCAGCATAAGACAAATATTACAGTGCAACAGCGATCACGCCATATCTCACAAACGCAGATATATCCGTACTCCATACCAAAGAGTTAAAACAGACTGCAGCATAACAACCGACAAGAGTTGGACGACAATATCTTCATGACCTCCTTCGGGCCAATGGTAACCAAAGCTAGTTTATCAAGCAGAGCAATCACCAAGTGGACAGACGATGGCCAAAAAAGGAATACTCGAAGTTTGGAGGGTTACTTTTTACGTTAAACGTGTCGACGAGACGATTTCATGATTGTTGTAATCTGCCAGAATAGACTTTGCCTATCGACCCCAGGCAAAAACTAAGTGTCACAGTTCAATGCAGGCCAAAGTGATACTGTCCCCCAATGAAACCTCAGCAGATGTCTAGCAAATACGTTGCAACGATGGAGACTGCAACTTCTTTGAGGAAATCGAACGGGAACTGTAGACTGGCCTACATGAGCACAAACTGGCAGCTCGAAGGCTAGACTCAAACTCTAAGCTTGAGACTAACACTGGAGAAATTGGTCAGAGTGTAGACTATAAAGGAGCAGTCGTCTTATGTCAGGGCACTTCAAGGACAGAACGTCTTACACTTGGGGCTTGCTGCTCAGATGACAACTCTGTTAACAGGCATCTAGAACTTCCTGCGATCTAGAATGTCCCACGTAATTACATACACCAGGACTAGGACAAGACGGCCGCAGAGAGCTGAAGGATAATGTGCAAACACGGCCCGTCAACTGGTTCACCTTTAAAGATAGGCACAGACGCAACCGACCCCATTTGAGGCGACAATGGACAATACAGGAGGCCACCAACATTCACAGACGACGGTCAGAAGGTCAAGACAGCGAAAGAAGAGGAAAACAGATCAGCTCAATGTCAAATAATTTGGGCGTTTATTTAAAATTCTGGTCAATGTTTGCACAAACGCTTGACTGGCGGAGGGTCGGTCAAGCTTCCCGAGACGTCACCATGATGACCCGATGAGCACTTTGTTTTTCTGTACTGTGAAATTTCTTGAAAATAAGAATTCCTTTGTTAGTACCCATCGTGGCTTTGTCGTAACCACTGTTGTAGAACAGATGTGCATTATTCAACGAAACTGTGGTGCTGCTGTTTTGACGACGACAGGAGTGTCCATGTCATTGACATCCACTTCAAGAAAAGCTTCATTACCCTCAACATCGCCCGTCACTTTGTGATATCCGATAGGCTGGGATAAAAGGAATATATTAAACTGTGTAGAGAACATTCTAAATGGCTGACAGCTTTATGTGTGTGAATAGACTGCAATTCATAGGAGTCATGTTTGCCAACGACATTAAATTATGGCGGGCGATAAACTGCAAGGATGATGAACGGATTCTGCATGAATGCCTCAGCGTCTATGTGAATTTTCCGGTAGATGGCAGCTAAAGTTTGATCCTAAGAAGTGTGTCGCACTGCGGCTGGAAGCGAGGGAGAGAGCAAATGGAGAATATCACCAGCGCCTCCTTGGCAGAAGTTGCCTTTTGATTTCAACCAAACAAAAACAACTTCGGATAGGCATTTCGTAGTTCCTTAAGCCCCCCTCTCAATACGTTAGGTCGGTCAAATGGACAACCAATGTTCTCTTTGTCATTAAAAGAATTTCGTAAATATGAACAAATAGCTATTTGGAAAACCATACGGAGTCTTTATTCCTTCGCAAATCTGACAAATTTGTTACGACCTACGTATGCGGGAACCTATTGCAGCGGTTGTCCAATGCTAGGCTCCAAGTTAAATCAAATAGAGAAAGATGCTAAAAACATGAAGAATTTTATCCAGCAGACCTTCATCACAGAGGATTAGTTGGCAGCCCGTACGCACAAGATAAGGAGGAGTAGATCTCGAGACACTGTATAAGCACTTTCTGACCCTGATCATCAGTGGTGACGTGCAGTCTCTAAAATCAGTGAAGTAAGAGAAAAAGGCGACAGGAAAGACTATAGGGAACGGTTACAAAAATCCGAAGGAGGTGTCAGACTCGCCAGAGAGGAAGCCGACGGCCGACCTTGAAAATGATAAAGATAGATTGACGAAAGAGGAGAGCAGTCCCCAGACAGTATGCGCACCTCCTGAGCCTAATGTAGGGGGAGCGTCGACCGACACAACACAAAATAAAAATGAAGCAAGAGTGAGAGTGGAAGTACATACTCTCACGGATATTCATGCAAATAGCTTTGAACCCCAGAATTGGGAAAGCTTCATCATCGGTCAGATCAATTATCCAACAAAACGCGCCGGATGGATGTACTGTGTACAGATCACAATGCATAGTCGTCCATGGACTTCGTGAATCAACCAATGATAACCGCAGATGCAGGATAGATGATGATATCATGACCTTGCAAGAGGGTCTGGGTAACATAATAAAAAAATAAAGTAGTTAAGATTCTGAAAATTCTCCGACTAAACAGTAAGTATAGCGCGAGAGCTCAAAATATGAAACTAAGGCCTTTAAAGATAATTTTAAAAAGTAAACTTGAACGAACAGTGGGGAGAGATTTCTGGCCATGCAGGTCTTTTTTTCAACTGGATTACTCAGTTAAACAGAGAATGAAATGGAAGGCGCTGGAGACGGAGCTGGCGACCTTCAAAAAAACAAGAAGAGAGTGGTAATAATGCACAGAGTGACGACAAAAACCCCTCCTGTGGAGGACGCCTGTCATATTGACGAAGGCCACACGGCCGGGCAACTAATTCAACGCAAAAACCTACATAGAGTTAAGTTCTTCCACGGAAATGTACAAAGCCTCTTAAACAAACCCGACGAACTTCAAATGATTGTGACTGAACTTTGTCCTGATGTTACTGCATTAGCTGAAACGTGGCTCATCCCGGATGTCGCAGACCCGCAAACACATATAGACGGTTATCAACTCCTAAGACGAGACCGAATCAAAAGGCGAGGTGGCGGATGTGCCTTATATATCAACAATGCGGTCGAATATAAGCCTATTGAAGAATGTGTAAATGACCATGATATGGACATGCTGCAGTGTCATTTGCTGGTACCCAAAGCCGAAAACGTTACCTTCACGGTTGTATGTAGACCTCCCAATCAATCTACCGACGAAGATCAAGCGTTAATCACTCGACTCTGCGGGTACAGTCGAAGGCAAAACATTATTATTATAGGAGATTTCAATGCTCCGCGGATTAACGGGAACATTGTGACAGTTAAGGGCCGCAGACAAGGATTCGACCAAATGCTATTAGACATGGCACTTGATGAATTTCTGTTTCAAAATGTACAAACTGTGACTCGGATGAGTGAAGGTCAGAGAACTAGTTTTTTAGGCCTACTGTTTACCGACAACAAGAAAAGCGTTTATGAAATAAATGTGGGCCCGCACCTAGGTTCTTGTTATCCCATGATATTAATGTGGGAGTCGATACTCGTAGCTGTTCCCGAATAAAACTGCAAGTCGTTAAGAAATGTCTGGCGGGTAACTTTGATGCAATGAAATCAGAGATTGGACACACATTATGGACGGAAGCATCATGAGAGGTCAACGAATGCTTGACAACCTTCAAACGAACTATGAGAGACTTGATTGAACGATGCTGTCCCTTCAAGAAACATCCAACCAGAGGCAAACCGAAATTGCTGACAACGTCGGCTAAGAAGGGAATCCGAAATAACGCAAGTTGTTGAAAGTCTACTTACAAGCGGGGAGCCTAAAAAAATTTCAGGAATTTTGATAACAACGAACCTTATGCAAAAGACACATCCGAGAAGTAGGAGCTCCTGGTAGAGACGCAGCAAACCTAGAGACAATTTTTTTCCTTCCCCAATCAATATTACCGGCAATTAAAAGGTGTTCCCATGTGTTCACCCATATTTGGTTTCCTGGTAGATGCCGTACTGCAGAAATTAGAAAGCGCAACACGTCCCACAGTCAGCCCAAGACTTTGGCTATGATACGTAGATGACATTTGTCATCGTCAAGAAAGATCAGTTGAATCTGCTCCATATCAATATCAAGTCGACATTTCCAGAAATTACGTTTGTTTTCGAAACAGAGGTCGATGGACAACTTCCATTCCTGGATGTCCTTGTGCGTCGAAAAACCGATGGATCACTTCATACATCAGTTTATTGCAAAGAGGCGTATTTAGAAGTCATTCTACACTTTGAGAGTAACCACCCTGTCTCTCACAAACGAAGTACAGTCTACAGCCTTTTGAATCGAGCCAAAACCCACTGTTCTGATGAAACAAGTTATCGAGCAGAAATGAAATACCTCTACAAACCGTTCTCCCAAAATGGGTACCCGTATGATTTTATACGACAATGCATGAGGCACCAGCAACTAAAGGGAAAAGGTATTTCCAATGCTACGGCCGCTCGGGCACCAAAACCAACCACATGGCGAACTCTCCCATACGTGAAAAATGTATCTGAACTAGTCGGAACACAATTGAAAAAGTACCAGATACACGTAGAAACACCAGCCGGCAACTACTTTACGCACACAGCTTGTATACCCTAAGGACAGGGTTGGATACCCCGAAAGAAAAGGCGTTGTCTACAAAATCCCATGTTCTATTTATGATGCCGTCCATTGTGCCCAAACTGGGAAATCTGTCTCAACCCGTATGCAAGAACATCAGCTAGCGGTAAAGAAACGCGACCATCTATCCCAGGTGACCATGCACACAGTGGACACTGAGCACAAATTTGCATGGGAAAACACCCGCATCGTTGATGCCTGCACAATAAGGAAGGGCCGCGAATTCCTGGAGGCAATGCCCTCAGATGAGGCATGCATCAACCGGCATATTGATTTGGATACCACGTACAAAATCGTTAAGAACAGACTAAAATCTACTTAACTAATTCCGAAAAGATGGCCTTAACCAATCACAGAATCCGTTTGTCAAGCTCGGTCTATAAGTTAATTATTTTTGCACACCCGTTGACTGAAGACGAGCTGGGGAACCAATCTCAAAAATTTACACAATAAAGTTTGCTGTTTCCCAAAGAGTTTCATCTTCCTAATTATATCTCTTGGGGTGCCTGTTTTTCATTTTAAAGCATTCTGTGCATATATCAGGAGCAATACGAAAAACCGTGACGATCTTGAAAACTTAATGGACAAAAATAACCAAATTTTGAGCGACAGCTTTTAAAAAGCCAAGCGTCTTTCAGAATTTTCCACAGTGTCCATACCACAGAGCCACCCCTCCAGGTCTGTTCTCTTTCACAGCTCGCTAACCAACCATTTATGAGCACAGTATTTTTTTGCATTGCATTAAGTTTTAGCAGATTTAAATAAGCTGAATCCGGCCAAGTCACCTGGACCAGATGAGATCCCAGATGTACTCCTGCGTCAGCCAGCAGAAAAATTGGCAGAAGCACTCTGTATAAACTTCCAAAAATCGTTAGAAGCTGGAAAACTATCCGACGCATGGAATTTGGCAAACGTCGTATCCATCCACTAGGAAGGATCACGACTATATCCCACCAACTACCAGCTGGTGAGTCTGACATTCATTTGCTGCAAAGTGATGGAAACGTTAGATAAAAAATCAGTTACATCACTCAAAACATTCCGCTGTCACATCACTTCAGTTCAATATGGCTTCTGCGAAAAGAGGTCCTGCCTCACAAACATGCTTACGTCGCTCGAACATTGGTAAAAGGCCATGGATGAAAGACATCCAGTAGATGGCATTTACTTGGACTTAAGCAAGGCGTTTGATTCAGTCCCACATAAGCGTCTCGTTTACAGGTTGTCAGGAGTAGGCATAACAGAAAATCTTCTGAAATGGATTCAAGGTTTCCTAAGCAGTCGAGGACAAAAAGTCACCGCAAGTGGCTACTGCTTAGAGTGGGCACATGGTAGAAGTGGAGTCCCACAGGGGTCAGTTCTTGGACCGCTCCTATTCATAATCTATGTAAATGGCCTAGTACGGGAAGTAAAATCGGACATGAAGCTTTTTGCAGACGATCTCAAACTTTGTAGAATGATAAAAGATGAAAATAGTGTCCAAATATTACAAGAGTACGTAGAGAATTTGTACGCATGAAGCGTGAAATGGTGCATGAAATTCAACGTTAATAAATGTGCAGTAATGCACATTGTAGCAGCGAGACGAAGAACAAATGCATCCTCACGATAATCAACCCCCTAAGACCGAATATGTGCAAAAAGATCTCGGTGTATTCATTAAAGACTATCTAAGCGTCACCACACAATGTTCTAAAGTCGCTGCGCGGGCAATGTCAGTCATGGACGCGATACGCAGAACGTTTATTCACCTGGATACGGGTGTCTTTGACAAAGTATATGTGACATTTGTGCGGCCGCACGCCTAATAAGCGCTATAGGCTTGGCGGCCGTATCTTCGGAAGGATATAGATATCCTTGAAGATGCACAACAACGTGCTACAAAGGCTGTTCATGGCCTCAGAAATTTTACGTATGATCAGCGACTGACGGCCTTAAATCTCTTTTTCCTGTATTATAGGTAGGACGGAGGTGACCTCATATGAACGTTTCAGTTTCTAAGAGGACCTTTTTTGGATGTCGACTGAAAAACGTTTTTTGAAATGGCACCCAAGTCTAATCTCAGACGACACGATTACCAGCTTAAAAAGCAACTATTCCACACAAATCAACGTTCCTACTTTTTTTCTCACAGAGGGCCATTCGCTAATGGAAATTTTTTCTCCTACCGTGAGTGTGTTCAAGAGACAACTGGATACTCACCTGCTGAAAGGTAACCCCAACTGCTGATGCCTGATCTAACGGATTACGGAAATGACCATAAATATACTGCAAACAGGATTTCAACAGAACCTTTTTGTGTGTTAAACTTATCCCATATGGCCATTTTCAGTCCGAATGCGGCGAACAAGGTTTTCGCAATTATTTTTCAAATTCCATACTTTTTACATTTACTTTCTATTAGTTGATTTGTGCATTATGCTTACTAAAACTGCATGCAAAATCTTTTGCAATTTCACTATTTTGCCTTACACCTGTACCGTTTAAATAGAGTTTTCGGGGCGTCTGTAGTTTACTCAAAATATACTCACTGATAATGGTCGACTAAACTCTTCCGATTCCCCTTTTCCTCACGTTTTTTGCTACAGAGCAGAAAAGTTGAGAACGCAGCTACGTAACTGTTTCAATAGATATTTCCCATTCATCTAAGAATCACAGAAATTGTTGCTGTTTAATTTTCTCAGAAATTATCTACGAAGTTGGAGTAAATCAGTCTATTCAAGGCCTATAGGCGCAGACCGAGAATTCTATGCATGAATATTTGGACCTAAGTCCATCAGCCACACCGGATAACCAGGTAATATTCATTAGCTGCCGACAGGTAGTTAGTAGTATACTTTAGGGTAAATCGATACCATACTAACAGCACAGATGCTAGCCAAAAGCCCATACACGCGTGTTTCGCCGATAATTTTCCGCTGCATGGAGCAGCTGAGAGGAGTTCGGCTCGTCAGTAGGTCCCCAGCATCCTCCGTGTGTTTTCTGGTAGATAGTCCAATTTAGAAATCGTCGCTTTTTAATGTCCTCAGAAATTGTCTACGAAGTTGGGGTAGATCAGTTTATTCAAGGTCAGTTTATTATCGGTCTGAGCCTATAGACCTTGAATAACCTGATCTACCCCAACTTCGTAGACAATTTCTGAGGACATTAAAAAGTGACAATTTCTAAATTGGACTATTTACCAGAAAACACACGGAGAATGCTGGGGACCCACTGACGAGCCGAACTCCTCTCATCTGCTCCATGCAGAGGAAAATTATCGGCGAAACACACGTGTATGGGCTTTTGGCTATTACCAATACTGTTAGAATAGTATCACCTTATCATAAAATCACAGAGATGCGCCAAACGTGAGAGATGTCGAGAAAATCACTGGCTCTCAGTGATTCGAATCCTGTCACGTCCGTCGCTTGAATACTCCGTTATCGGTCCTTCTGTAAGCATGGGCACGAAATTCCATCCCCTGATAAACTGTAACAGAATCTTCCTCGTCGATGACACTGACCAAGCGGAGTTGCTTAGTGCAGTCTTTACAAAACACTTTACCACTGAGTTTGAACCAGACCCTTCCAGATAAGACACTGAGTACAATCAATGTCTCTTAAATCTAATTGAAAAACTCGTATTGTTCGGGAACGGACGGAAATCGAAATTCGATTTTCAAACAAACATCCAACCTGACTATGTTGTTTAGTCATCTATTCTCGGTTTATATTTCGAGCGGAGTTTTTCCGCAAACGTCAAAGATGTCAGTTATCATTCCTGTCTACAAGTCCGGATCTTGGTCTGATGTTAATAACTATCGGGACGTGCACAAAATCCCGCCTCTAGCAAAACTCGAAGAGACAATTTTCCATGAAAGTCTGGATTTATTTTGATAATCAGCTTCAGATTTCTTATCATCATGGATTTTTACCAGAAAGATTTTGCAGAACTATTCGCAGAATTTCTTAATTTTATCACTTCTCGTCGTAATGAGCAGTAGTTAGTGGTAGTTATCTACTGTGATCTTAGCAGAGCCTTTGAAAAGATGCTGTATAGACGTTTTCCGGTAAACTCGGAAGCTCCCGGCATCCGGTTGCCTCTACTGGACTTTATCAGGTCCTACTTATTCAACCGTTATCAAAAAGTCGTGATTGATAATGACTACTCTACATCTCACTCTATCACGAGTGGCGTACTTTAAGGCACAGTTCTGGGCTAGCTACTCTTCCTTTTTAGACTATTGATATTTCGACTGGAATCAGAGGCTGATGTTAACTAATGCAC
>CACRXP010000662.1:29124-43175 GCA_902702965.1 Spirometra erinaceieuropaei
GCAGCTTTCGTTAATGCGCGCATTCGTATGCTACAATATCACGCTTTTTAAGAGCTTTTAAAATTTCTTTATTCATATTTCAAATTCCCAAGTTTCAGTCAAATCTTTTCTACTGAAGATCAATTTTGTTCTCAACAGTGTTTGGGTAACGATCGTTCAGAAGTCCAAGAAGCTCTGTAATCCTCGCAGAAACAAAACGTCTACCATTATTTAGCACTTGCAGGAAAAATTAGTGTAATTTCTGTATGAGCTACGTCTCCCGGCGAATTAATTAAGCACATTAGATCCGCCAGAATTGGCGTGCCTAAACTTGCGGTCGTTCTGATCTCATGTCTGTTTGAGCGTGTCATTTGCCCCAGTTCAGTCAGTCAAAGCCCAACTAACTCTGTTTTACCAGCCTATCTCACGCAGACAATCCCGAATGTCGACCCTGCAGGTCATGATTACTGTTGCGAGACCGTATTTTGACTGACTGCTGGAGCATGAGAAAGTTCAGTAGGGCTGAACTTCCCGCTACAGGTCACAAATCCGTAAGTCGCAGATCCGCGTGCCAAATTTCAACTCCACGCATTCCAAAAATGGATCCAACGATCTCTCTTGTATAATGTCTAAACGGTGTGTAGATAAGGAGTGGGAAGAATGACTTGTATGTCATTTCAATGGTGAAACGCAGCCGTTGTTTGGTAGTATTTAAAATATTGTCACTCTTAAAAGACAAGGATATAAAAACGGGCTTTTTTGAAACTGAATGTTCTGTCAATGTTGGTCGTGTTATAATGTTGTATTTGTGTAGATAGGTACATTATACTGGCAGGGAGTGAGCGAAGATCGATTGTTTCAGGACGTTAGTATTGAATCGACTTGCCTGACTTTCGTTTAAGAAATCACAAAATACGATGATTAAATCGCCCTAACTGCCGACATGGAGGTGGCCAAATGGGCGAAATCACACCAACGGGTAACGTGCAAAATTTATGTCGCCTTTTCTCCAGTGAATACGCATTGCGCCAAAGGTTAATATCAGAAATGGGGCGCAAGATATTTCACATTTACTTTCTGTTTGTAAGCAATGTTGGCTCTTCAGCACAACCGATTAGATTTCTGAGATTTTTGGAATCTGCCTAATGGTTTAGAACACCTACCTTTAAGGCAGAAGTCTTTAAAGCGCGGCGATGGTGGAGACTTCGCGCTCGATATCCAATTCAGTTTCAAACACTTTTACATATGAAATTATTGCAGTGGTGTTTTCGAAATAACGTGGGACTACGGGGCATTCCTATCACTTGCTTTTGCGGACGCTAGCAGAGCACATAATTTCTAACACTATCGACATGAGTGCTTGGCCACTACTATCGATTGTCGTATGATAAAAACACGAAGGCTAGCAATGATTTTAAGCTTGCCATGGGTTTGAAAAATGACGTAATGGTAGCATTCTGCAAATGAGGATCTGTCAGATAGACTTTATTTCTTAAAACATAAACATTACCTAAATTCAGGTTTAACCATACTTAAAGGTCGTACAACATCCATTAAAATATGATTTGACTGCAGCGTCAAACTGATGTACGCTCATGAGACCACACATTATATTCCAGTTAATCAACTACATAATTCTCAATTGAACAGAAATATCAAGTACCAAAATAAACCTACGCCATTGGAAACTACAGACTTTGTTGAGGAATTCAGACACTTATTTAGAAGAAAATTGTGTACACGTGCGCCATTCTAATCAGTTTTTGGCGAGAACAAGTGATTCAGAGCTGAAAAACTCCGACCAACTTTATTACAGAAGTCCCAGGGTTTTACTGCCTACAATAGTAACAACGTGTAGGAATTGGCAAATTGATCCTTAAGTACAACGCTAACACATATTTCTAAAAAATTGCTCGTAATTTTGGGTCTTTGCGTTTTCCATCTTAGAGTATCTTGTTTGCGACCATGACAGTATGGTGACGTCAAGTAGATCAGAAAAGTACTTGGCAGATCCTGTAGTAGCGATCACCTGCAACAATGCCAACGATAGACGACGTACATCAGAGGCCACAAAAAAAATGATGATTCACGACATTGCACCCACTTTCGAGTATTTGGTAGTTTACCTAGGCTTTTCAAAACCTATCGGATTTCGTATTGTGCGTTGACCTTTTTGTTCTTATCTATCCAAACTAATTTAGGTTCTAAATTATTCCTGGTATTCTCATGATTCAAATCCACAGATTTAGTTAATTAGACGCTTTTGTTATTCTTTCTGATCTGCGGACATTTCGGTGACCTCGGTAGGATTGGGACCTGCTAGGGCAAACAGAAGGCCACAGTACAGTCAACGCTCTAACCACCTGAGCTACTATACCCCACCGACAGCGGTGAGTTGAATCAGATCTGGGTCAAGTTACCCGCCAAACCCACTGTAGCGTATGCAACTCACCAAGTCTGATACAGTTAGCTGACTCCCGAAGCAGGATTTCGGAAGTAATCCATTTAGAATCTACCAGATGATTGCCACGCTCATGTAATCAACAGGTGTTTTGCCAGATTTTGAATGATTAACTTTTTTCAAAGTGGGAAAACTCGATGACCATGGGAATAGTCAAACATACGGAAACCTATCATCCAAAGAGAACAGCACTGTGAGCTTCTGCATGATATTCACCACGTGTCTGGAAACGCATAAGCCATATGAGGCCTTATGGTGACTCATCTCCATGATTGAGGTGGACATTCCTCCACTGAAACACTCGGACGTCAGCCACAGCAAGCGCCGGCCAGCCGACAGCGTATTGTTGCCAGCCTGCATCTGGCAGTCATTCCTCATTGACTATACAGAATACAAAACTCCGTCTACCTGCATTTATTACCTCCTCCAACCTGCGACATCGTCTGTATGTAATGGTTGCTAGGACATAATTGAGAGTTAAGAAGTTGTGGCGAGTATCGACATCATCAATTCACATTTGTGATTGGTTGTTCAATAGGTCGTCATCTGCTGTGGTACTATCAAGTTTCTTCTTGAGGATTTGGAGGACGTGATACTTTTGACGAAGTGGCGTCATTTGATTCTTAGGCATAGCGAATTCTAGGGCCAACTTATTACGTTGGTATGAAGTGAATAGGTTTGCTATGTGAACAGGTATCCTGAAAAAGGCCTCAGCTGAAGGATGATGATATACGTTTGCATTATCCAGGCTCAATTGTCAGCGTCTTGGAAACAAAGAAAGCCGCAAATCGAGATTACTCCACTTAGATAATGTGATGATAGCAACCGTGGAATAACAGCAAAATAATAAGAGTAGTCAAGAATTGCCCATGAGCGCAACGGGGAAAGCGTAATTCTTCAGGACCAGAGAATAATAATACGAAAATAATAATTAGTTAGTTTTACTTTATGCTGAGATCTCAATAAGACAGATATAGCAAAGGGCAAAAACTATGATTGCGTTGACTGTCACAATGTACTTTGGCTGAACTGGTGACAGACTGCAGGAGCTGATAGTGGTCAGACCCAACTGAATGCATGTTTGGATGACTGAAATGATCTCTTTGCGAAGTAAAGCAAATGCAACTCTGAAGAACCTGGCCGAAGAAGCAGTAAAACGACGTCTGGTTCAGACAAATGTGCATCTCTACTGCTTTGCAAACATTTCCTTACTCGGTACAATCACATTCAATGGAGGTCACTTGGCAAGGCCAGCAAAGCCTACTAATACCTGCAATTCTCGCTTTAAACGGAAGTTAATTTCTGCTCAGAGACATACTGAGTAACCCCAGTGATGCGCCATGCACATTTTTTGAGGACGGGAAAGGAGCGGTAGGTAAGAAACAAGGCAAATTGGAAAAACAACGTCAGAAACAAAACGTGCCCGATATGATTTTGGAACAGACATACACAACAGAATTTATTTGACCGAACAAGTTTTGAGACGGCTTAGGAAATTAAACCCGTCAATGCGTAATACAGACAGAAAAGAGAAAAATATAACGATTTGAATTTTCACAGAAGAAATCTATGTAAAATATCATGAACATAGTTTACCACACAAGGACTAATCAATGGAAATCGTAACTTGAAGACAAAATCTAGGGAAGAAAAATCTGAAAATTAACAAGCAGATAGGGTGTGTAATTCAAAGAACCGAGATTTGTCCGCGACTTCGAGGTTGACCACACAGACTATTTGATTGCAAGCTTCTCTAGCTTTGTGTAGACTGCCTCCGAGTAGCGCAATATCCGATTTGTTCGTGCCCAAAATATTACTCGGAAGGATGTGTTGAGGTAAACGACGTGGACGATATTTAGGAGATGCTTCGTCAGAGAAGAAGGACAAATTTAATTTTCTGCTATAAAGGCCAGTTAGGGAGGTGGTTAACTGACCTATCTGAGAGCTGGCCTTGCGTTTGCCCAGTTTACATGCATTAACAAGTACAAGTGAATAACAAAATGGAATTAGAGGTGGTATGCAATTGCAAGGCATCCTTTGCACATGGAATTGGAGCGGCGTTAGTGAGACTGCTGAATATGGGTTCGGCTGCGTCTTAGTCCTTCCAGAGGTGCATTATAAGCGTTATTTAAAGGGATTTGAACTGTTATCACACGTAAACTGTAAGGATATCACAGCGACCTTAATCGAAACTGATTGTTTTTTAATATTTCGGGGGGGAAGTGCTGTATTTTTGGACGAAACGTGCTTAATATCAGGGTTTAAGCAGGTTTTTTTGAGGCAAGCAATTTCTGCATCCAGTGTCCCAATAGAGCAAATGCTTCTTACTATTCGAAAAAGAGTGTATACCAGGTCTCGTCTTCGTTATAATGTCACAAAACCCAGAAATTGTAGGGATTGATATATTCATGTGTCCTTGATGAGACCGAACGTCTTATCGAACCACCTCTCGGTCTAGTTATGACGATGTCTAGGAAAGGTAGCCTGATGCCCTTACCCCTTTTCTTTGTTAATTCGATTCTCAGATGCAGACTACTGAAGCAACAACTAGGTCCCCGGCTTTATCGTTGTTATTATCAACTGTAAATATATCATCCACATATCTTCAGTATAGTATTTTTATGTTTTTTAGATGGCCAATAAAAATGCCTGCAAAGGTCGGATCTATTGGACTTTCCATGACTATTCTGTCAGTTTGTTTGTATAGTTATCCATTAGACTGAAATTGAATTTTTTGATGTATAATTTCAAAAGTGGCGCAGTATTTCCGACGAAAGATGGATTTCAGACTCATTGCCCACATGACGCCTATTTCGCGCCAAGTGATACATTGGTAAATAACGATTATACGTTCGAGGAGATCACGCATTTGTTGTAAATGCTCTGATGCCTAATTTCTTTGATAAAATTAAAATTGTTTTTCGTCATGTAACCCAAGAATAGGTATTGGATTGGTTTTAGTTCTTTGACAAGCCACCATGCTAGTCCGTGCAGGTGTGAATTCAGCATGGACAGAATTCGCAGTAAAGGTACGTCCTTTTATGCGATTTTGGTGACCCGTATAGTCTGGGAATACTTTCTTCCATTGGCTTTAGGAAAGGTGTCATTTTACCATCGGTCAAAAATTTGGCTACCGAAGATGCTTAGTCAGGAAACGCATATTTTGCTGCAAAAACCAGTCGACTTTTGTTTATTATGAATACGGTGTTTGTATGTAGCATAATATATCTGCTAGAGAAGTTGGGATTTAAATGGGTAATTGTTTTGATTCGGGAAAAGTTTCCTTTTTTAAAATGAAAATCTGTGCAATGTCATCGAGTTTAAGAAGTCCATAATTGATGGCAACCATACAGTGCGGATTTAAGGAAATTGCATATTTCGATCGTCCGGCGTAATTTTTCCCGTGTAGAATTAAAGCGTAATTTTAAAAGATAAGGGAACTAAAGCAACCGAAAATGAATAAGAAGAGTCTTTCTTAATGTAAAAGAACTTCAAGCCATTAGTGAATACACCATAAACGTGATACTAAAAACGCACTAAAGGAATAAGGTGGTTTGAGAAAATTCCACGTTGATCGTGCAAGTTGAGATCATTTAAAAGATGCAGGCTTTCCGGATCGGCTATCGAAAGTCAGGACAAAAAGCTATCTAAAATCTATTAGAAGAATAGAAACAGCCAAAAAGTGGTGTCTTGTGTTCTTGGCTCAAATGATCACATTACCGAAGTGACTATCATCTGTTTCCCGCGAAATGATGACAAATTCTTACGAATCTCACACAATTATCTTTCCAACGGTCTTTAATCTGTGCTGTCTAAAGTTTTAGTTTTGAGGCCCAATATAAATATTTTCTAGCATAAGTGAATTTTATTCACAAACCTTACTGTCTGACGACAACCAAGAACCCCGATAAATCCTAGCGGTAGAAACAAAAGTGAAACTTTATACGTAGCTCAGCACTTTTTTTAGGATCTTCCAACGTGAGTTGCGATCTTCCGTATACTTTTAAAGTACATTCAGCCTCTCAGATGCGACGTGATCCCAAGACGGCAGCCATTTAAACTCAGGTCCGTTTGAACTTCAAACTACAGCTTAAACAAACTACAATTTGGCACACTCCAGCTTCACTGGATGGTCCCATCTAGAGGTAATCAAATGGCGATCCTGACTTTCATGATTGCCGTTGCGTAACTGTAAATTAAACAGCTAATTTAACAACAGCGTGTGGCTCATTAGGCGGAGTAGCGACTATAAATTACCGAAACTATAAAATTGAATACATTCAGAAAAACTTAACCAAGAAGCAGTAGCGTATGTATATTTCCCACAACTGCATTTTCGTCGGAAGCTTTGGAAACCTCAGTCCAATGCGGCTGTCGTTCCGGCGATTGCAGGACTGTTAAATTCGTACGAAACCTTTGACAGTCTCATTTAATCGTATTAAACTCTGAAGAGTTTTATTTACTTTACCTCTGTTTTCGCCTTTGAGAAAAATGATGTCCACGCTTAAGGAACATATCATTGCCTTGTTTTATCTCCGAGGAATTTAATGCGCGAGCTTGGATTAAACCTTTCAGAACAGACCTTTTTCAGGCACGATCCAAAACTCGATACGAATTACACAACTATATACTACTGGCTGCCTATAGGCGGTTTGTGAATACTACGCGGTTATTCCGCAGTAGCTGATGGACTTCAGCTCAAGTATTCATATTTAATTTCGGACAGTGTCTGAAAAGGTCTTTTCTGAAGGATTTTCTTTAAGTTTTCACATTTTTTTTCTTGAAAATGAAACAAGGCAAGTTGAAAATGGAGTTCTTATACGACGTCCTGTACGTCGCTAGTATAGTTTTTCAATGTAACTGTTTAGACAATAAACTAAGGCCTTATATCCAGTAACTTGGTAGGAAATCATAACGCTTAGAAAAGCGAAAGCGGCCTTTGGGACATAAGCTTTATTTGCTTGACTCGTGCCCGATTCGTGCTCGAATGCATCATCAGCGACCTCGCCTGATATATGTAAAATTTCGCTAGTCTTTCGCCCAATATTCAATAGTTTATGGAGAAAAATAGCCGATATTTCCACATGACAAAATTGTATTTGAAAAATGACTGCAGCACAAAAACCGATCATGGCATTACAAATCGCACAAACTAGAGCTGCCTTTGCCTCAGGTTACCTATAATGAAAATAAGTTACAGTACAAATGCTGTCGAACAGAACGAATAAGAAGGTTTTGTCGCCCTAGAGTAAACGTTGGGTAGTCTGCCACTGGAAAGCGGCGAATTACTATTTTGAGAACAATAACAAAAAATGGGAAAAGCCTTAAGAGGTTAATATTGTCAAGTATAAACCCACAAAGGCAATGATTGTTGCCGCAAATTTAAAATACAATAATATTTACTACAAATTTCACTTAACGGAAAGTGTTTAAAGTTTTACCGCGCAGCAATTTACTTCTACGTTGAAAAGCATAAAGTTACTGGTTTTCTAAAATTTGCGTTGGATCACCTTTTTCTGTGTAATTGTTCCAAACCCAAAGAGAATTCAAAACTAATATGTTAACGCGAAAGTACAGTAAATGTGATAATTCATGAAATGTCAACCAAAATTTCGAAATGCGTTCTCCTTTCTAAAAGATTAATTAAGTAATGTTGTAAAACTAATCAGGATGCAGCATAAATCTATAATGAACCAGTTACTCAGCGTGTCGGCTTTCGAAAGAATTTATTTTCGGCTCCATGCAATATCTATACTCTGCAAAAATGACTACTTAATTAGCATGCGATTTTCTCATTGATTTTCGATGTTCTTGAGAATTCAATTATATATCCTGGAAAACATGCATAAAATATTCATTTTTTTACTTATTCGGTAGAAACTCACGTCCTCTTCCAATTTCATATTCAAAAGAAGAGTATAATTCGGTTTTAAAAAAGTTTTTAATTGTGACATTTTTTAACACCGTTAAATGGCCGTTCATGAAACGTCATGTATCTACATTTACGAATGTGGCTTATAAAGTTAGCAATATTGCTCAAATCAACTGCTTGATTTTATGAACCTCATGTAGTCTCTTCTTAACACCGTAGATAAATGCATGGTTTTCCGTACACGGAAAATATACAGCCTGTAGTTTTGAAACCCTGAATGCCAGTGTAACAGCAGGTCGGGTTCAAAATTATTCGGGAATTATAAAAGTTTTTTAAACCCGAATTATACTCCTCTTTTGAGTATGAAATTGGAAGACGACGTGATTTTCTACAGAATAAGTGAAAGAATGAATATTTTTATGCATGTTTTTCGTGAAACATAATTGAATTTTCAAGGTCATCGAAAATCAATGAAAAAATTGCATGCTACTTAAGTAGTCATTTTTTGCAAATAAAGATCTTGCATGCAGCCGACAATAAGTTCTTTCGAACGCCGACACCCTGAGGTAACTGGATCATTATAGACTTATGCTGCATGCTGATTATTTTTACAACACTACTTAATTTATCTTTTCGAAACGAGAACGCATTTCGAAATTTTGATTGACATTTCATGAGTTAGCACATCTACTGTAAACAGGAGTCCAATAAAAATAAGGCTACGTTCATACACGTTGTTAGAATGTTAAAAGTAAAACCTTAAGTAAATAAAATATACGTAAATATTGTAACTGTTGACATTTCGTCCCTGTGGGTACGCGTTAAATATGAAATGCCGAAAACGTGTATGATGATGTGACATAAAGGGACATCGCAAGATAATTTATTTGTATTCGCAATTCTTATTTACGCTTAACGGTGTTCGATAACTCGTCGAACTTATCAGGGACCAATCATGTGTATAAATGTGGTTTGAAAACTTCTCATAATTATCAAGCTTTCACATTAAAAATTTATTCAAGCTAATGTGAGGAAAATCACAATCGTTTTTTAAATTCAAAATTACGGCTTTATTTTTAGTGTAATATGAAGAACAAGCGCTTGGTAAACACGGTTCCGGACTATGCGTAAAACAATAGGAATGAATAGTAAAGAAAACAAAGTAAGGGCTTAAGCATGAAGATCTCATATTTCAAAATGAAACGGCCGTCATAATTCTTGAGTTTCATCATGAGCTACAGCAAAACATAATTATTTTATCGGGAAAGATTCATTTTACAAATGTCAAACGATATTCAACTTACTCTGCCAATGCCCGGTGCCTTTCCCCTGCCTGTAAACTTTTCCAGGCCTAATTTATGTGAGGTAGAAAATTGGCATCGTGTTATGGTAACTGTTTTTTATATTTTTGTTTGAAAGTTGTCCACTGCAGTTATACCTTAAAACTCAATGTGCACTTATGATGTAATGTTCAGTTATAGCTACATAGATGCGCCCTTTTTTCGCATTTGGCTCAATTGCCCGTGAGTCTTTGTATTTAACTGATCCCTTTTTATAAAGTACGCTCATGAAAGAGGCAGCATTTCATGCAGAAGCTAGTGTTTTACTAAATTGCAAAACGTTTCAGCTACTTGGCAACGTTGCGAGGAACACCTAAATAACCTTTTAAGAGATGCGCTCTCGAGCAAAATTTTGAGCTAACTAATTAAAATCCGATCGTTAAATGGTTTGTTTAACTCCCGCATGGAGTTTAATAAAGGTTTACAGTTGACTTGCTCTGAAATCTGATTCTTTCTGGGCAGTGAGTCTTGTCATAACTGCTTGGGCTTGATTTTCACTGCAATCCCAAAAACGAATTTCCGGATCACTTTGTTAATGCCATGTATTATCGCTCCGATCTACTTGTAGGGTAAAACAATTCAAACATTTCGGCAAAAAATAACGGTGTCTGAACGATTTGAACCATGGGTATAATCCCTATCAATGGCATAAATGCTGCCACATATGGATCATTTGGCTTTAACACACCGCATTCTGTGAAGCTTTGCAAAACATCAGCAACAGGGGTAAACGTTTAACCTATCAGAACTTCATAGTCGACAACAGTCCTAATCGTTTGCCTGTGGCTTGCTCCGTTTGGTAAATGGTTAGTTGTACTATAAAACAAAGGTGAGCTATGTATTTGCAAACGTGCAACATGTTCTGGAGAGCGATCCCCCTATTACTTTTGGCTACAATGTGCGCCTTTGGTGAGAATTTTGCTATTTTTGTGTATCATTCTTAACACTACTTGTAACTCAGGCATTCGTCGAAAAGTGTTAATCAGACCATATCTATCATAGCATTAGTTCAGGAAATACTTGGTACACTGGTAATAAAGAGATTCTTTGACGTTCTATTAGATTTCGGTTTACTTTAACTTACTGAGAGCAACTTAACAGCCATTTGTGGCTGAAATACGTTAATATTTAGATTCAACTGCGTTTTATTTTGATCTTTTTTCAAAACGCGCGCACATACCCAGGGACATTTATCCATATTTCTAGGAAGCATATATGCGACTTAAAAAGATTATGATAACCAAGGCAATTTTGCTCACGAATTCCATTTTTGCTGTTTATTCATATACTCGACTTCAAACATCCAAGCCAAAGCATTAAAATTGTAATTATGACTCTATCAGAACAATTCAAACTAAGTATAATAGTGATGGGATATTCATATGTTTTTGGACTCCGCTTGTGTTGCAAACCAAAGCACATATTTGTGCGTTTGAAGAGAATTCTTAAGTGTGAATGAGAATCAATAAGAAATTGCTGACGAATCTCAGGTATAGTAATAGCCCTAAACAAATGAGGCAGTTTACTGTGTGATAATTCTTGTAGCCTGGAATACTAAACCGGCTAGGTAAGCTACGGTATTTTACGAGCAATAGTCACTTGTTCTTAAAAAAGGGTTTTTATCTGGTAAGCTAAAGTGCCGGCATCTTTATAACAACCTGTAAGGCCTTTTTGAGACCTCTCAAACAGAGCTGTAGGCTAGCTCTTCTCAGATTTTGGGGGTTAGCGGCCGATCTCATAAAGTGTTAACAAAGATTTTTGAATGCGTTTTCGACGAGAAGGTATTACCTAATGCGGTTGTAATATTGATTTTTGTGCGACATAATACAAAAATACCTCAGACAAGCCAGAATACGTTCTTTTAAACGCACGCCATTTTGGTCCTTGCCAGAAACCCACTTGTAGAAAATGTTCAGTTAATTAGTGTAACTTCTTTCTATGTATTTTCCACGTCCTGATAATTGATGTGGAAAACGTACGCCGTAAACCATTCATTTTATGCTTGTTTGGTTGGCAGTGACTTCCTTTCAATGTTTATACACAAGGCAAAGGTGTATCTAGGTTTTAAACGTTTTGCATTTATGAACGTTATCAGGAATATGCGATGCCTACTTAGATAGTATGCATTTGGTCTCTACATTTATTTACTCATGAAAACATTTAAGACAATGCGGTGTCTACTGAGATAATGCCTTACATTTCCGTTTATGAGGGTTCTTTACAAAGTATACAACATAGTATACACCAAATGTACAATTTTAATAGCACCACATGGTATCTCCTCAGCAATATGAAAGAGTATATAGCATTTCATGCTCGCAATGTGCAAAACTTGTACACCGTGCTTGTTACGCGTAAATGCAGTAGCTAGGTTCGCCTAGAGTTTTTCGTAAAAAAAGCTTTTAAAACCTTAATGTAGCTTTACAGCTGAGAAAAACATTTAAGTAGTAGTTTTTTTCAACAAAAATGGCTATTATTGTGCATGCTTTCTGCAAAATATATTAAAATTCAATGGGAAAAGCATACTTTTTAAGCAAATATCCTTGTCTAATGCACACATCATAGCCGCCGTGAAATAATTTGGGACTATGCCACATAATAATCAGCATTAACCAACACAAAAGTGAGCCCACATAAATTTTAAAAAATTTAAAATGTTTGGAATTTTAGTTAAAATTTCCCCAAATCTGCATTGAACTGTCGTTATCCACGTCTAATTTCGAGGCATTTTAAAATAAATAATCATGACTTATAATGCATGAGAGAAATTTAATTGACGACAGAGGACTAAGAGCTGTACCAATAGCAGTATATTTAATTTTTGTTTGCATCTATGCACGAAATACCGCACTCAGTGCATTATTTCAGACTTCGATTTTAGGATTTTTGGTGGCTAAAAAGAAAAGTAAATTTGAATTAACCTAAGAAACCTCCAATGGCATTATTTTTTGAGGTACATATTTCAGTTATTCCGTAGGTTGAAACAACTGCAGTGCATACTGTACGCAAAAAGTGAGATCAGCAATTTAATATATCTAGTCGTCTACCTGAGTTTCAAGCATCTGAATGCCACCTCTAACGCTATTAGACCACTGGGGTCACATTACTATTGTTAACCGGACGTGAGCCAAATCATTATTCTGTATACTTCGTTGGTAGCTATAGCTTCGTTGATGACGTTTTCAAAGCATTAAAATTTATTAATAGAAGTCGTTTTGCTAAATGGCCTCATTTATTCAAAATTATGTATTCCTCAAAAAATGACAACTGTTGGCGAATGAGTTATCGTGCAAACTACTTTTTTACGATACCACAATTTGTTTGAATTGTGTGGACAGTATGTGCAACCATTCATGTCATAACGGCTGTCATCAAATTTATCTGGTACTATCTTTGCTTTGAGGGATAATGGAAAACATTTTATAAGATAGGCCAGCGACTGCATCTCAAGTCAAGGAAAGAAGAAGGAACATGACAGCTTACAAACAGATGATGAATATTCGGCTAAGGCGGTGAACCAGGCAGTCTGTCACGAGAAGAGAATATGATACAATATGGTCTTGAATAAGGACTCTAAACAACCCCTTCATGGTCTTAAGGTCAAACGAACTGCAGCTTAGTCAACAACAAGATACACCGTAGGTACACAAACACCTAATTCAACCAAATCAAATTTTAAGGTTCTAGTTTTCAAAATTTCAAATAGGACCGACCACTGCTACCTAAATACTCATACAAATATTATCGTAGTGTGCATTGTTGTGTTGACAATGCTCGGTAAAATATGTTCACCTTCGATCGTTCTTACTTCAAGGGTGGTCTACTCACGTCGCCTCTGTAATCTCGCAGTTACGTTACCTAGAAGGTCCTCTAGAAATACAGCTCTTAGCGATGATTTACCATGTGAAGTGCTTACATAGCAGACCACAGTTTGCCAACCACTGTGTGAAGAATATTTGTCGGGTACGCGATATCGCCGAAGAACACGTGTCAACTACAATTGCTGCATCTCATTTGTTTCGTAGTTTACACTGTTCTGGACATTTGCTCTCTGCTTAAGGAAAACAGAAGGCACTCATATGGCTCATCGAAGACGACTTTAGGTAGTATTTGTCTACACAAGGAAAAAGGGTCAGATAGTGCCAGGAATCTTACATTTTGCACTCGAGCAGATGACATCTGTAACATTCACTCAAAATGCCAGGTTCTAATGGCGAGAATGTCCAGGCATTCCCAGCTCGTGTTCCTTTCCCTGTTAATTCAGATTGTATTCTATAAGGCTGCAGTGTGTGAAGTACATGGCTTATCGGCATAAATAAGGGAAATACCCTCATTAACTACGTAAGAGCGACAAGCTGTTCTAACCTCCACTACAGTGTATCTGATAGGCAATCATGTT
>CACRXP010000662.1:48254-171505 GCA_902702965.1 Spirometra erinaceieuropaei
GCCGGAAACAAGATTTGGATCTCCATAAGCGTTATTGAGACCAAATATTCCCGTGTTGGTTCAAGGTTAAGGTTTTGGCAATGGTTGAAATTGGCGTTTATCGGGTTATTATTGGGACTTGGATTGCCAAACTTAGGCCATAGTTTGGATTTAGGGCTGTGTCTTGGTTAAGGGTCTTGGTTCTTGGGTTAAGCTGGCGGTTACGACCCAGTTATACTTAAATGCCTATGAGTCAGAAATTTCTCATTGCAGTCACGACCATAGTCTGAGTTAGGTCGGTAGATAACTGCAGTCCACCCCAGTGGGTTAGCTGCCATAACCTTGTGTGACTCTTCATGAAGGCTGGCATAACGACCAGCACTTGGAATTCCATATGTTTTCATTTCTACGCAGCACTCCATGTAGCCCAGACGGCCTACGCCCTGACGCTAGTAAGTGTCTTCTTCCACCTGCGAGTTAATAGGGTAGTTTCAGGCTGTTTCTCCCCAACAAACCCGCACACCTCCAACAAACGCATGCCCAGTGTACAGGTTAGGCTGTATTGAGAGCTGGCCTCTGCATGCCTGTTCAAGCAGCAGGATATGCCTCGCGAGTTCAGATGACAGTACTCAAGCCTGGGTAGCCTCTGATGTCCTACAGGATCGCACTTATTTATCCTCCCTTTCCAAAGGCTATGCACGCTCGTCCTAACGGTCTTATGTGAGCCGGCATCTGTGCGTGCATTTCACGCGCTTTGTGCACACCTCGCCTACTAAATTCTTTCGAGCTTGACGGCTGTGAGTATAATATCCCAAGCCGTGGAAGGCTCGTTAAGACGTTGTAAGTGGAGTCATCTCATTCACTCGCGTGCACCTGACCGGAAACTGGTTGGGCTGGGTAGACGATAGTACAAAATGTCTACAGCGATGAAAAAATAGGTAGTGTTGGCCATTTAGATATAACCCTCTGGGCAAGAACTGTGTGGCGGCCTCTTGAGCCTTTACGTCTACTGGATGAACGAATAAGGGGCCTTAGCGTAAACACGCGCAAAGACGTCGATGCACGGTAGTTTCTATTTGGTATCTCTTTTCTAGACTGTTGATGGTAGCTCGCATTTCAGAGCTTGTATGATATGAAAGCGTTCCGCCATTCCCTTCGCTGAGACGAATAGAAGGATTCAGCCTAGGCACGTTAATGCATCATTGTGCACAGCATAAGAGACCGTGAATATCTCAAGGGGTGTATGAACTGCGAAAGACGCTCTTTGCGACGCCGGTAATTTCCAGTGTGATTTTCGCGTCCTCAAATGCTCTGTTCCTGCGGTTGCGTAATTTTTTTGCTTAAGCTATCAAACGAGAATTATATGTATGCGAATTCGCGATGTGATTAGGAAGGTAGATATTCGGCTTCGTCGGATTATCTGAATTTGAAGGGAAATACAAGATCGTGAGCATTGCTGCATGCACTCCATAAGGTCCACAAAAGCGGCAACAATCAATTTGCTTTGATTGTGAATATTTGACTTCTAAGCTTAGAATACCTTTAAGTACCATGTCGATCTCTTGCATATACCTAGGGGCTGTGCTAATCTGGTATACTACGTTACTAGATGCCCTTGCACATATACTCGACTTCATCGTTCTCACAATCATGTGAAATCCTATGTTAGCTGCACTGCCGTGAGCGATCGTCACTAGGACATGCTATTGTCTCGGATGTTGTCTTAAAGAGCTAATCAAAACCCGCATCTGGATGCAGTCGCTGCTATAGCGATCCAACTACACTCTTCAGAAGCCCTAAACCATGTCCGCAACTTCTATTTGAACCATGACAGGCTGAATGTTGTGCATGATTCCATCCAACGAATCGATAAACATGGAGGATGCACGCACGCAGTAACAAATGCTCTGGCAATATTCGAGAATTGATGAAGGGGACACGATCGCTGGAACAAATTCTCGCGTCTCCCTCTTCAGGACTAATTCCTGGGACTCGTCTCTTCGCTCCTATTGACAGTATTCGGGAATGCTTACACAAACCTCAATCTTTATTCGTTGATCCATATTCCGCAATATAAGAATGGCGGCAGTGCTAGTTACTCAAGACGTCAGTCTCAATCGAAATGTGGTGTTCCAAACTCCCCAATGCCTATTGCTGGAATGCTACCGCTCGTGTTTCTGCAATGCTGTAATTCTGGATGACATTAGTCATCGGATTAGCCTGCATATATAGATGCCATCTTTACATTCTCTCCATAGGAGGGATCGGAGATTGTTAGCCCATTATTATTTTTACAGCCACTTCACTGCCTCATCTACCTTATTTCATTTTCGCTTTAGACGATATCACTTATGGTAAGGAAAAAATTATTTAAAATGTTTACATCTCACTGAATAATCCACCTCCCAGTTAACATCTTACTCATTAGGCGAAGAACCAATGAAGAGCCATTTGGGATGTAAACCAGTGCGTTTTGCCAGAAAGGGTGACTCATGTGGTGCTGTAATCCTAGTAGTAACGGAACAAATAGCATGGTCTTTATAAGTTGCTACAGTAATTTGAACAATTGTTTAAATTTTGACATTGTAACTTATGCGCAAATGTTTGCTGGGCTTTGCAAATACACTTTGTACGTCATACCTCAGTCATTGCATCACACATTCAATTGTGCATATTCCGAACTATACAAATCATTCAGAAGCCGAGAAATCTCTCTGTGTAATCACAACTACTAGCATTAGTCGGGAAATTTCGTAAACAAGGCCGCGCATGTCGATCGGCCATGCTGCCCTGTTGTGCCGTCATTGGATAAAGTCATAGTTTTGCAGTATATATCCGTCACGCAGTTTTGTGGAGGGGGATATGCGAGCGAATACAAAGCAATTACGACACTCCTGTAATTCTAGATTGAGGATATTAGAACGAGAATTTAGGTATGAATATTCCCTAAATCCCTAGGCATGTGTAGCAGTGGATCGTTAGATTATGAGAAAGGAGAGAAAACGATCATCTTACCAGGTCAGGAAAGCGTATTCTGAATGGATTACAGAGAAAACTAACAATTATACATGCCTCTTTTCGGACATGCAGTCCTAATTCGAACGGACCTTTTTAGGTTCTTCATAAGCGTGCAAATAGGCATAAAATTTCAGTCGATATACGACGCTAATGCACCTGTACAATCATAAATGCACTGTTGATATCTTCGAGGCTTACAAACGGCTGATTGACGTTCCACTCATCACAAATGTTGGCGGTGGCCGATGATCAAAACATCGGGCTTTACTTAAATTTATCACTAGAAACGTCCCCTCCTTCATTATAAATATGTTCCTCGAAATGGTTAATTTTCATTGACTGCACATTAATCACTATGTTTTAACAAGGCTGAAACTTGGGGAAAAATAAGTCGGCCGCCTAGTCTGCGAACATAGATTCCAATCCTGGATTCTCTCCTTACGAGAAATCAGCACTGGGTGATTCATCGTTAGCATTACTTACACCTCCACAGAGCTCATGTGACTTGCTGGCTTTTCCTTCTAGAGTATTACGACCGTAAGTAAAAATTATATTTTATGTTTTATGCACTGTTGCATATATTGTTTTATAGTCAGTTTCATAATCACTAGCAGAATAAAAAGGTAAACATTCGTCAGGAATTTAAATTAATACGTTATTTTGAAGAGGGAATATATAGGTGCTGTTACGATACTTATCGGCATGTAATAGAAAAACTTGCTATTTTACACGCAAAAAACTGGATTGTCTGCACGACAGCTGGGGTTTTTCGATGATTCATATTTTAAAATTTGACAGAGGTCAACCATCGCATTCGCTCAAAATGCTTCCCTCTTAGAACGCCACCTTCTTCCGAGCACCTCCACATGAGACTGCAAATGTTATTTGTATGAATGTCAATACCTGCGTTTCCACAAGGTTTCCTCTGTGGAGTAATTGGCCATCCGTTTCATCTGCAAACTTAGGTTTTACAGTCGTCCTTTTAGTGCATGATCAATCAACCCTTGTTAAACCGCCTATAAGTCTTCTCGCCCCCCGACTAGACTTATGTATCTCCCTGACTATTCCTTTTAGTTGACGATCCTGATCGTAAGTAAAGACGCATTGCCAACTTTAATGCCCTAATTACACGAGTATGTCTAAAGCGCCTATTGTTTCTATAAGGCTTCAATATGCACAATTTCACTGTTTGGCGACTTCAATAACATTAAGCAACCGAAGGCATAAAATGCGGACTGGAATTCAAAAATTTACTTCCGTTGGTAGTGTATCATCTAGACCGTGAGAGTATTTAGAGAATTACAATCAGGCCAAATCCCGGATTGTAGGAAAAGACAATGAAAGGTATACTGTGAAGGGGATTCTCAGTTGTCCTCGCAGGCGGTGGTGCTGCTAGAGAAGCCCGAGGTAATTTTGACCGCGTACAGACATGCCTGATATTCCGCGAGTCAGTGGTTAGAGCGGCTTTTGTGAGTTTGTGGAGCAATCTGAATTAGTGTTAATTAATTTGTTTTGATTTGTTGAGGGATAGCATTTAAATGGCATGTGCCGCATTCGCAATGATGTAGTGTGTTTAAGCGTCGCATGGGCAGCTGCAAATCCGTGGACGCACGCGGATCCGAGTTGAAATCGGATTAACGGATACTTGGCAGCACGTCTGAAAACGCCTACTGTGAAGGTTAATGAATGTGACACAAGGGTGCTCTGAATAAGAAATCTAGGCATGGCCTAGGGGGTTTCAAGCGCTGTCTGCAAGTTCGCCACTTTGGATCCAGTCCTTACGATGGATGTGGCTATGTTTGAACAAGGAGTGCTGATGTCCGCTTGGAAAGTGTCTTTCAGAGGCAAAACATATCAGACGCGGTCTAGATGAGAATACCTTAGTAGTCCAGGGCGAATGGAGTAGATACAAATGCCTTTGTGTTCGGAGAGGGCGATCGGGTGTAGGCAGGCTGGAAAATGGCAGCATATTCACATTCCAGGCTGACAGTCAACTATGCAGCGACCTAATTAAAAGTCAAGCATTTTGCGAATTCCAGCCGTCGTAGAGGAATTGACGAATACGACGCCGACTACAACAACGACCAAACGAGCACCAATAACGACGACGACGGCGACCGCCACACGAGCAGCAGTTACGACAACTACGACAACCAGACGACCACCTACCGGGAGAAGAAAATCAGTCCCGCCCATTGGTAAGTTAATATTACGTTTTTACCTGCATACCAGAATACACTCTTTAACAAAAATCTCAGATCATTTTAAACCGTCCAAATGTATTACCACACACATACATTATAATTTTGAGGCACAGACTGATAAGAAAGGCCTTGTGTGGACTTCAACACTCAAGGTATTCGTTCATGGAAGCGGCAAATACGAAACAGCTTCCCTGATTTATTTCGGCATTCTCTTCTGAAGGGAGGTCAAGTGGCTCATCGTGTTGGGTAAACATGCATTATATGTATATTGTCTAGGAACTGAGACGAACTGTGACTTTGCATTACGTTTCGGGACGCAATTCAGGCTCATAACGGTTGATGCGGCAGTAGCTCGCAAAGCGATTAGGCGGAAAGAAGATTTGGATCTCCATAAGCGTTATTGAGACCAAATATTCCCGTGTTGGTTCAAGGTTAAGGTTTTGGCAATGGTTGAAATTGACGTTTATCGGGTTATTATTGGGACTTGGATTGCCAAGCTTAGGCCATAGTTTGGATTTAGGGCTGTGTCTTGGTTAAGGGTCTTGGTTCTTGGGTTAAGCTGGCGGTTACGACCCAGTTATACTTAAATGCCTATGAGTCAGAAATTTCCCATTGCAGTCACGACCATAGTCTGAGTTAGGTCGGTAGCTAACTGCAGTCCACCCCAGTGGGTTAGCTGCCATAACCTTGTGTGACTCTTCATGAAGGCTGGCATAACGACCAGCAATTGGAATTCCATATGTTTCCGTTTCTGCGAAGCACTCCATGTAGCCCAGACGGCTTACTCCCTGACGCTCGCAAGTGCCTGCTTCCACCTGCGAGTTCATAGGGTAGTTTCAGGCTGTTTCTCCCCACCAAACCCGCACACTTCCAACAAACGCATGCCCAGTGTACAGGTTAGGCTGCATTGAGAGCTGGCTTTTGCATGCCTGTTCAAGCAGCAGGATATGCCTCGCGAGTTCAGATGACGTGCTCAGGCCTGGGTAGCCTCTGATGTCCTACAGGATCGCACTTATTTATTCTCCCTTTCCAAAGGCTACGCACGCTCGTCCTAACGGTCTTATGTGAGCCGGCATCCGTGCGTGCATTTCACGCGCTGTGTGCACACCTCGTTTGTTAGATTTCTTCGTGCCTGACGGCTGGGATGAGAATAGCCAAATCTGTGGAAGGCTTGTTAAGACATTGTTAGTGGAATCATCTCGTTCACTCGCGTGCACGTAACCGGAAACTGGTTGGACGGGGTAGGCCGATAATGCAAACTGCCTACGGCGATGAAAGTATAGGTCGAGTGGGCTATTTGAATTTAACCCTCTGGGTAGGAGCTGCCCAACGCACTCTTAAGCATTTGCGTCATCCGATGAACGGATAAGCAATCATAGCAAAGAAGTCAATGTGCGGCACTTTCGATTGGGTGTCACTTTGCGACAATGTCCAAAGCAGCAAACATTCCACAGCTCAAATGAATTGAAAGTGCTCCGCCATACTCGTCGGTGAGACGAAGAGAGGAATTTAACTAAGATGCATTAATTCATCATTGTGCACATTATAGGATACCATGAACGTCACAAGGGGTGCATGAGCTGCGACAGAGGCGCTTTGTAACGCCGGTAATTTCCAGTGTGATTTGCACGCCCTCAAATGCTCTGTTCCTGAGGTGATGGGCATCATCCAGATACGTGCATAATTTCCTCAGTCAAGCTTTCAAGAAGGGAATATATGCATGCATGTTTACGATGTGATGAGGATGGTGGTAATTCGGCTCTATCAGATCATGTGAGTTTGAAGGAAAATGAAAATATGAGGTCTGCCGCATTAGGTTCACGCAAACTGCAACAGCCAGCACCGCAAATCCTACACGAAAAACGACAGACTAAATGTGCATTTGGGTACATCTCTAACTGTAACAACAAAATGCAAGCGAGCGTCTGGGGTCTTTTAAGTGGCAACAATTTAAACGAGTTAAATCTACTTAACAGTACTTCGAAACTTTGGCGAAATGCTTTGAAAGCCCAAAATAGCTGAGCGGTCACGATCTTGAATTTCTTATGTGTAAACATAACAACAAGTAGGGGAAAAAACATGTGTGCATTATTTATCATTCTCATCTCAAGTCCCGTCACCGGCAAATTAACAACTGAACCTATTCGCACAACTAGCACGCGTATCAAAATGTAACTAACGCCTGACTGAAGAATGCAGCACGTGAGATTTATGACGTGATGTATTAATTTGAATCGTACGTATCAGACATGGAAAACGCAGATAAATTACTGATCTTTACAACGGGGTTTGACAGCGGTAACACCTTCCAACCATAGAAAATTGCTAAAATATTTGCGACGATGAGACTTTTATTTATTCATTTTTTGAATCTAAAAAACCGACTACGGTGAAAAATCACGAAAAGTACGCGATGTTCCGTACAGGTCTCTCATCGTGCGCATTTGCGATTTCGTAAAGTTTGCATTTTTAGTGCGATACCGGTGTTCTGATGACTTATTAACCGGGAGGGGAGAGATCCCGACGGACCAAACGCAATTACGGTACCCCCGTATTTCTTTAACTGAGTCTTCAATGCGAGAGGAGCACAAGCATGCATATTCCCGACATGCCTAGATGTGAAGACAAGAAATGTGACCGATTATTCGAATATAGAGAGAATGCATTGTTTATTAGCCTTCAAAGCATGCATTCTATGACGCCCAGATACACCTAATAATCTTGTGTTTTTACAAATTTCTCCTTTAGATTATAACTACTATTGTAAGTAAAACTTATTTTGACATTTATGTCCTATTAAATATGTTGTTTGCTAGTCACATTGATAAACATTAGACAAAGAAACATCTAAAGCGTCGTCAGGAATGAAAATCAATGCTCTTTTCTCGGCAAGGATTACCTAGGTGATGTAGCAATAATGATAGGCATGCAACACAATATCACGCTGTTGTGCGCAAGACCAAGTGCTGCTTTATCAACACGACACCAAAATTCAGTTATTTTTGTGCTGTTTCGCACTTCGAACTTTGACAATTGACAGCCGTCTCGGGCGCTTAACACACAAACATCTTGCGAAATTTACTGCTGAGACCGTTCCCCGCACGTTCACATGAGACTGCCACTTTGTTTGCGGGAATGTCAATACTTAGGTTTCTACAAAGTTATAATGTGTGAAGTCAGTAGCCAACCGGTTCGGACCTTATTTCGTAGACGCACCTGCAGCAGACAAGCTCCAGCAGCTTGTCATACTCGACAGGTGGTAATTAGGCGTTTTACACTAACCCCTAACCCATACAACCTAAAACGACCCCCTTCACCTAACCCGCAACCCTAAATCGAACCCCTAACACTAATACCTAGTCACAACCCCAACAACTTAAACATCCCTAACATTAAATCTAACCCCTAACCCTAACCCTCAACCTCAACAACTTACCATAACCCCTACAGGTGTGGCTAAGAAATAAAATCTTACCGCCATCCGTTTTACCTGCATACACAGGTGGTACTTTCAAATTCTTCATGTATGATTAATAAACCTTTGTGAATCCGCCTATAAGTATTCTCAGCACCTAACCAGCTTGTGTATCTCTTGGACTTTTTCCTTTTAGATGACGATTCTGATCGTAAGTACAGATTCATAGCTCTAATTTCTTATAAACGAGTATATATATATTCATATGCTGAAAGCGCCTGTTGTTTCTACAAGGCCAAGTTATGCGCAATTTGTTTATTAGTTGGTTTCGTCAACATTTGGCAACCAAACACATGAAGTGCTGGCTGGAATTCTGTAATGTGCTTTAGTTGGGAGAAATTATGTATGAGGCTCTGATGTACTGATGGACATTCCACACAATCCCAAGCGATTTCCCACACGACAAAATGCCGACAAGATGGAGAGCCACTTCACAGTCCCTTAAAAGGAAAACAATCACGAAATAGGAATATTCAAGTAGTGCGCGTTTGGCCATCTTCTCGTGACTTCATTATACAGTCGCTTCGCACGTTTGGAGGGAACGCACATTCATTTCTCGACTCATTTTGCAGATGCCTTCGTATCATTCGCATGTTGTGCACGTTTACACCCAACGGTCTAAGTGCTATTTCTGGTAGTCCAGAGGCCTGCTCTTCCTTATCAACTTCTGCCAGTTATGCGTCATTTTCTCAACATGTGGTATATATATTGCTTTGATTGGTAGGGGGACTCTCACCGATCTTTCCTACGGAACTCACTCGTTCCGTTGTGTCTTACAGGCTCTCTCTCTCGAGCCCAACCAGCAGCCGCGCGGCGGCGCATGATATAGGCAGAATAGCATTACCGACAAAGATAATGTAAGCTGGTCACCCTTGTCTTTGTCAGTAATACTATTCTACTTATCTCATTATTCATTCTTGGTGGGCACGGTCAATAGAAATATTTTCTGGTTCTTGGGTCAGTGTTTTACCTCAAAGTCGCATGTACACCCCGCCCATCCCGTAAGTGTGTTAACTTATAAAAGGTTAACCGAAATTCTGAAATGCGTTTTCATTTTGAAAAAATTACTAAGGCAGGGTTGTAAAATTAATCGCCACGCGGTATCATTTTATAATTATTCAGTTACCTTGGGATGCCAGCATTCGACCCAACTATTTTCCGGCCGTATGCAAAAAGCGCACTATGTAGAAAATGACTAATTACGTAGCATGAGTTTTTCTCATTGCTGTTCGATGCCATTAAAAACACAATTATATTCTATGGAAAAATGAATACCCATTTTGTAGAAAATTACGTCTTCTTCCAATTTTGTACTCAAAGAAAGGTTATAATTTGGTTTTTTAAAACCTTTCCAATTCCCGGGTAGTTTTGAACAAGACCTGCCCTTACACCTGCCTTCAGGTTTTCCAGACTACAAACGGTATATTTTCGACGTACAAAAGACCATACATTTGTCTACGGTATTAAGAGGGGACCATACATTTTAGCAGTGGATTGGAGCTTTATTGTAATGTTTACAAACCGCATTAATAAACGTTGGGACATGATGATTTATGAACGGGCATTTCATGGTATTAAGAAAATCTCACAATTAGAAACCTTTTTCTAAAACCGAATCGGACTCTATCTTTGGGTATACATTTGGAAGAAGTCACAATTTTCTGCCAAATGAGTAAGAATTAAATATTTTTATATATGAATAACTGAAGTAGTATGCATTCCGAGATGATATAATGAAAGTAGAAAGTCAGCCGGAAATAGAGCTTTACTCGTAAATTTTCGAGCTGGTTGCACCAACCCGTCGTCAGACAAAGTGAAAAGTGAGAGGTGGCATTGTCACACTGCTGGTTGAGGACGCAGACAGAGAGGTAAGCAGACGACCTTGCGAGGGGGAGGTGTGCATCGTGTTGTGATGGGGGCAGGAGGTGAGGGTAGGTGTTGTGGGTCCCAGCTGTGGTTCACAGCGTTGGGGAGGGGAGGAGGGAGTAAGGCAGGGAGGGAGGAATGGCGTGAAATATAATTGAACTTTTAAAAGCAACGAAAAACAATGAGAAAAAGGAATGCCACGCAAGTAGTCACTTTTTACAGTGTGTGCTTTTTGCATGCAACCTAAAAGAACTTCAGTCGAATGCTGCCATCCCAAGGTAACTGAGTTTTTATGCTGCATGGTGACTGATTTTACAAACCTACCTAGGTAATATTTGGAAACGATAAGGCATTTCAGAATTTCGGTTAATATTTCATGAGTTAGCATACATACCGTGCATTGTGTCCGCCATTCGTCCGCCAGGAAATTACTTTCTTATCTGTAGGCATTCAATCAAAAGGCAATTGCCCACACATCGCAAATCCTGCGGTGTATTTGTAACGACCCGCATGGTAGGCGAGCTGAGTTAAGAAGACTGCACTCATAGCTTTCCAATGCCATTGCCTGATTGCACCATGCCTATGTGCAATCGTACCTCATTAATCCCATATCCATCCCAGGCATTTCCATGAGTATGCGCCCTGTTGAGAGACAAAACCATCTGCATTGATTGGTGTGCATACCACACATGCATGTGTCCGATAAAACGGGCAATGGAAGAGGACATCAAACGGGTTGAGCATAATCTGTCACTATTGAACACGTTTCATCACACAACAATATTCAAGCCGTCAGGAATATCCTCGTGTTGGTGGGAACAAAAACTGGCTAGGAAGTTCATGCCTGGCAAGTCGCCAAATTGCGACACACCTGAAAAGCAATTATGCTCAAGTTGGGTGTTTAGACCGAGACATTTCTTCGATAGCTCCTTACCTTTTGTGCAATCAGGCAGGGATTGCACGTTCAGTTCGATGTTGCACAGCCTTATGATGTGTTCGTTGGCAAAGTGTATTCCAGAAGCAAATATTGCAAAGGCGGTCCAATGTGAAGGCATTAGTAGTGCAGGGAGTAGTGCAGGAAGTAGCGTAGAAACTGATGTTTCTGCGCTTCAGGACGGTGATAGAGTGAAGGCAGGCTGGAAAATGGCAGCATATTCACATTCCAAACTGGCAGCCAACTATGCCCGACCTAATTAAAAATCAAACATTTTACGAATTTTAGCCGTCGTACAGGACTTGACAAGTACGACAACCACGACGACGACGAAGACCAGAGGAGCAACAACAACTACAGCAAAACCGAACCCCATTGGCAAGTTTTCATCATATTTTTACGTCAGTCTTAGTGACTAAGAACCCACTCCATTTAAATAATATCACTGGTTTAGTTTTTTTAATGTTGCAGGACTTTAAAGCAGAAGTTGTTATTCCCGGACTATCATAAACCCACCTGTACAAGGAATTCAACCATTCCAGTATCAGACATGAGACAGATTGGCGCATTAGCGATATGGCACCGGATATGGCAGGGCTGGCGGGTCTTTTGAGTGTCCATATTGTTGTGAACTCTGCTTTCGTGGAAGCATATATGATCGTATAAGTCCATGCAATGAGTGAGTATGCGCCTACTATGCGGGCAATGCAGACGGATGTATATCGGGACTCAGGCCACTGGCGAACAGGTCTTTGGACAATGGATTTGCAAGTGACAGACCAGACCGATGTATGAGGTGAATGTGCAATCACAATGTGGGCAGGCTGGGATTGAGTTCGTATTGCTGGCGATGGGTTCGGAGGTATTGAAGACAGTAGTTGACAGGACGTAGGGTGTCGTCTCATTGGCCGAAGTGGCAAGGAAATTGGTGGTATAGGTGGACCTGGCGGTCGTGGTCGCCATGATCGACGCAAGGATTTGGGGGGAGGACAGGATGGCGCCGACGTTTGAGGGCGACAGGACATCTCAGTGTGATCACTGGTGTCAAAGTGTGGTACTTATCGTGGGGTTCCACACAGGAATAACAGTAGTTTTGTTGTTCGGGAAAGTAGGCGTTGGGGTTGCCAGGTCATGTTTGCATTGCGTCCAAATGTTTCATACCAGACCGATTCGCGTGTGCAATGTGCGTTGCCAGAGGGGATGTGAGGGGAGAAGTTTTCTGTTGGCATTGCGGACCCGAGGAGTTTGTGAATCTCGAACTGCTCTTTTGGATTTGACAGCAGCGGTCCGGTTTAATTCGTAGATTACTGCGCAAGTCTCCACTGTCTTCCAATCCGGTCTGTCTTGCGCGAGGTCCTCTCAGGTCTCCGGGTTGCCATGCGGTCGCTGCAGACAATACCCCAGAGTTCGTATCCTTAGCATTTTGAGTATGACGCTAGGCATGCTGTGGCAAGATGTGGACATTAAAAAACACGGAAGTAGTTTAACCTATATTTCTATCCGTCGATTAGCAGAACGTCATATCATGTTGTTCTTGACCATTCAACCACACGAACAATCCCTTTTATATTTTATATTCCTCAGGAGATAACACAGGCGCAGCGACTACAAAGAGTAAGTTACCAATCGCAGTTGACTAACTGATGGCACAAACAGAAGCATTAAATAAAAGCCCAGACAAACGTTCCTCCGATTTTGTGCCTGCATGTCGTCACCGTATGTGTTGTAGCTCATCGATCATTCCCTGCGCTCTTACTCAACATGGAATTCATGCAAATGCATTATTTGAGACGCACAACCACCTGTCGTAGAAGGGAGTCCCAGTTAAAACCCTCTGTGTGTCACATGAGCGCAGATTCTCATTACGCACTGAAGCGTGCAATTTATGTTTGTTGTTATCGATTCGATTAAGAGTTGGATCATTTTACTCAACGCTGTCATTTGTAATTCAACTATTTGAGTCAACTCAGATGCAACTGCACGTTGCTAATGCTTTTTCTATTCGCACAATACAGACGGTTGCCGTGAAAATGAAGTCTATAAAGAGCCCCTGTGTTTTGACTCCAGACTTTAGATAAAAGTTTTAAGGAAGCTCAGGGTTTGGGCCTTTAAAGTTCGCCCTCATAGGCGTCGCGACTATTGGGGCAGACGGAAATCCATAATAATTTGAGGAAGTTCCTTTGTCAGAAAATGCAGTTCTTACCATTTAAATTGACACTTACGTTATTTCGGTCCTTTTAGGTCCGATGATATTCACAGTGGGTAAGCAGTACATTGTGTGGCCGACGTGTCGAAAAGTTTACAAGCGTGTGTTATGTCAGTATCAGCAAACCATGACACTCGCAGCCTAAAATGCGCCGACCGTTCCCTGAGATCTGATTCCCTGTTCGTAGATGCCCTTGCGATCCCACTGGATATACAAGCTGTGGGCATGGCTGTCCAGTCATCATCGTCCTTCTGACCACTGCTGGGGTGTTGTTGTTTTAGGTCAAAAAACCTGGTCATTTGCTATGTGGACCAGGGGGTGTGGAGTGGTTCCGCCAAGATGAGGCTCGACCGTGCCATCCACTTACGCCCTCCCCAATTCCGGTATTCCTGACTCTGTGTTGACACCGAGTCCTGGAGAGGAGTGGGGAAGAGGAAGTGTCATAAATAGAACTCAAGTCTACCATCACTATAAATTAGTTTGCGAACATGTTGCCGTGTTTGTTGCACCTTAATGTGTAACATGCGGTGGACATCGTGGGCAACGATGGTTGAACTGTGGTGTGGGCGACGTATTGCCTTTCGTTGGTTTCATTGGCACTTCCTTAAATTTGCGTGAAACTCGACTTCTTAACCATATTCAAGGTAATCGATAAGAGATGTTCTTGTGAGACAATGATAAGTGGATAAGTGGAATTAACGGCTATGCTTACACTCTGCAATTAGAGACATCGACAGCCCCTTCCAAATAGGTTCTCCGAAGTAGGCTTTCCTTCTCTAATGCAAGACTGTTTATCACTTTCAATTTGTTTGAATGGACCACATTCATTATAGCAGAATCTGGACAATGCTCGAAATTTACCTAAAACTCTCCTTTGTTTTATATGATCTTGCGTTTTTTTACTAAATACCTATCCCACTGTTTTAGCATTGTCGTCGATCGCTGCGTTCTGCGTCGTTGGAATGCCTTAGCCGTAAATACTATGAGTGCTAGCAAATAAACAATCTTGGTGAATAAGTCTACTCTCCTTTGCCTTAAAGGATGCACCACATGACACGGGACGGATGCAGGGCATAGGTTGAGATAGACTTACAGAAACATGCTGATTCGTCTAGGCCACTTTTAATGGACACTTAAACAAGTCCGAGCGTCCCCATTTTTGGTCGCCTTTAGTGCGCCCTCGTGGGTTAGGGCAGCGCAGTTGGACTTAACATCGCCGGAGCTTTTATTAAACATTCATTGGCGCCAGACTAGATGATAGTTTGCAATGTTACTTTTAGACCTATTCCCATGCACACCCAATAGACAAATATGATGAACAGTTGTGTATAACTCGTTATTATTCATTCAAAATTAGTTCGGAATTATTCAGTATATATTTGGGATATAGGGAGGGACTTGAAACCCTCTCCACAGACCCGCTGGTGAAAAAAAACACGTGTCTGCATAGCAACCTGGATAGCTTATATCAATCACTGATGGCGAGGAAATTAATGGCCACCAAATACGCTCCCGTCAAATTTTTATGCAAATGTCCTAATGTTCTTCGCCAAAACAACCAAATGCAGCAGTCTGTCCCGTTGTCCAACGTGAGACTAAACAGATCTGTACTTCAATTTTGGCGCCTTTAGTCTTCGAATTTTATTAAATGTTATAAACATGGGTCGTTTGTACTTTACAGAGTGAACTTACTGAAGGCGAAACACTAATATAGCGGACGGAAACAGAGAACAAAGAGATTAAGTAGATCTGCAGGACCATCGTTGATCGGTGTCATCTAACATAAATTATTACTTAGGAGACACCGACAGTCACTAGTTTTTATTCGCTCTCAGTTTGGTTCCAGGGGACTAGACAGCGCAGTCGGAATTTCGACCCAATGGGCTTCTAATACAATAAACAATGGTAGGTGTTACTTACTGACTTCAAAACTGTGGTTCATATGCGAAGCTTCTGTGAAGCGTATCACCATGCACACTTAGAGGACTGTTATCGACTGCGGGAGAGGTGTAGAGTCACGACCTTACGTGAAAGAATGACATAACCACGCTCTTCACGGCTGGCAAGCCATAGGTCGGGATATTCCGGTGCACTTAAGTTCCCATTATAAATAAGGAACCGTTTAACGAGTTGGGAACTGTGAGTTCGCGGGCTGTGAGAAGAAAGTTGTTGTCCCCAGCACACGCTTCCCCACTCTTCCGTCTACTCGTTGGTCGACAATAGGAAACGTCCAATTTTGGTTTTGATTTCATTTGATGCAATCTATCTAGAACTGCGGGAGCAGGTTCTTGCCTTAAATCGGTGTTAAATTAGAGCGCCCTAAACTCTCCAGCAGTGTACGATTTCATGAGCTGAGCGTTAGAAATCATGGCAAGTCATCAATTAATGTTCTTCTACGTAACAACCCATTGAGGGTTTTTTTACAAATGACTAAGTAAATCTGGGCAGAAGCAGCGCCGAATGCGAAGCGATGGAAGAGCTAACCAATGAAAGCCATGGGAAGGACAACCCAGCTGTCAATTGGTGACCAAGCTCAACCAAACCGGATCGTCTGCGACAGGACCGATTAGATGGTAGTCGTGGGAGGCATTTATACCAAATGGGTGCAGAAATTAAGACTGTTAATTCCCAAGCAACTGCAAACGAACGAGGTGAATGGCGAAGGTAAGAACAAAACCGATATATTAGAAGAAAATATTGAAGAATATAACGCGAAGTGGACCGCTATGAAACGGAGCTGTTTGCAGTCTGTAGATGTCAATTAAGCCGCTCCGAATGTTAAAAAAATTAAGAAATAATTAATTGAGTAAGATTTTGCCGCTGAAAATTGTTAATAATTACTTTGTCCTCTGAATGGGCCGGATAATACAAGACAAAGGAAACTGAGACCTCCAAAAGGAAAACAATCGTTCGCAAATGTAATAAAATTGATCATCGGTTAGCTCTTTATTTAATAATACATCTACTGTGTATTTACGAAAATTATTGTATAAGTGCATCATATATTCCATATAGGTGGGACATGGCCGATGGTGTGGACAATGTTAGTGCAATTCGGACTGTATCTAATACAACTCTTTCAATATACATGTAGTTTAGAGCAGGAGAAACAAATGACTCGAAAAAGGTTGACATTTTAAAGGATACCATGGTTACCAAACTAAAACCGCAAGTTAGCTTTTACTATTTAGTCGAGGAGAGTTAAATAAACCTTCGTACAAATTGTTAGACACAATCGAGTGAAGAAATTTTGGCCCATCAAACTTATGAACACGTCGTGTTATCTTCGAAGTATGTCTTGTTGGAGTCGTGCTTAATAAAAAGAACCACCATTGCAAGCTCAAATTGAGATTAAGAAAAAAACGCACCAAAAAGCGTTCGAAATCTCCCGTTTGAGGACCTAACAGACCAGAGGGGTCCCCGATGAGCTTTATAAACACAATAGAAATCAGGACATCTTGACAGTCAACACGCTGCCGCAGCGTAAGTTACATACGTAAGAACGCCCTTATCTACTCACTCGCAAAATATCCTGCCCCGTCAATAGCCGTCTAGAAAAAAATCCTAACACACGGCTGTGGAAAATGCGCGTTGCATATATATTGGGACCGTGACACATTCATTACGATGCACAGCTTACAGCTCCTAACGTTTTTCTAAAAAATGATTTGTTTGCGGACAAGCGAGAGTGCTTTAATCATGAGGTCGGGAGCAGTCTCGGCCACATGGAAATATGGAATTGAGCCTAATAGTCAATCAGCCATCCTATAATGAATCCCCTTTAGCGGTTGGAAGCGCAGCTCGACGCAAATGAATGTGGCAGGTTTCCAATGGGTCCTGCGTAAGGCTGTTTAAATGACGCAAACTCGCATGTCACGATATGCAAATTGACATCCTCCCACAAACCAGGCAAGACGTGTACGCGGAATGGACTTCATATTAGCCACATGGCAAAACCGACCACACACTATTAGTGCGCCTGTCAGAAAAGCATCTTATTCTTCGTCTTGACAGGTCTCCTACTTTAATGTTGCTTGTAATGGCGATAATGATTATGATATTGACACTTCTACGACCGTGGTTGTCAAATTCGTTTTAAAAGCCTGATTTCACAACCAATCTCAAGTTAAAACTGCAAGCATTTTAAATGGCCTGATAGCGATGGGCGTTTGTGCACGCCAGATTTTGGAGTTGTATTTTATTTTTGCCTTGCTTTAATCACGAAAATAACACATGCGTGAGGATATCATCAGAGAAAACTGATTATCGCTGTCTTCCTTAAAACAGTCTTAATTCATGCCTGCCGTGAACTTTGGCATGCAAGTGCTGAACGTCTTCTATCCGGTTGATTTTCCAGACAAGTTGTTTTACTTGGAGTGTCTGCAAGCATTTGTTGTCGGGAGGTATTTCATAACTTGCAGTGGCAAATGTCCTGAGATGAGCGACAGAAGGCATTCTTGGCAGTGCGATGGAGTATAAGCAGGATTAACAGAATTGTGCTTTCACGATCTCCAACCGTAATAAAGGTCCTATTTATCCACGTCTAAAACATGCGAGGTTTTTATATGACTAAGTATACAGGTGTGCTCAAACGCCTAATTCTCTGAAGTTGTGACCGAAATATCGCCTAAACGGCCGCCAATAAGTTTCCGGATAATGTTTCATTAGGGCTATGTTCACACAGGTTTCAGGGTCTTGGCACAACTAGTCAGCATATGAGTGGTTACTTAACGGAAAAATGATTGCTTGCCTGCCTATTTTTCAGTTTACTTTAAATGGTCCATTACGCTAAGAAGTGAGTCATAAAATATTATTAGAGATCAGGGCTCCTTTAAAGAAGCAAATGATTCTGAATGTTTCCTCATGGGCTGCTATTCCATGGAACACGTACTGCCTTTGGATATTTAATCTGTGACTAACAAAGGAATCTAACCGTTAGTAAGTCTACGAAAGTCTGCATACTCAAATCAATACCTTCATCATAAGCCAAATAGTAAGCTTAAATAGGTGGATACCTTACACTTATTTCTTCATGTGCTTATTGTGCTTATTAGCCGTCGTTAACCGGTCATACCCAACTCCGAAGTGTGGAACACCCAAGCCTGGAACTCGCGACCTGTTAGTTAGAAGTCCACGCCTCTAACCACTGGACAACGAGCCCGTTGCCATGTAGGATTTCGATCGGGAATATAAAATGATAGGGGACGCTCACCGATCGCTATTACGGAAATCACTCGTTCCGATGTGCATTACAGGCTCTTACTCGAGCCCAACCAGCAGCCGCACAGCAGCGCATGATATAGGCGCTTTTGCCTATTAATAAGCACAGAAATTTCACTTAAAAGTTATGACGCTACTGAAAGTTAGTTCTTCTCAAAGTGTGGTTAAAATGATACCTCAATCGATGCATTTTAGTCTTTATTTTTTTGTAATAGTGACTTGCCTAGTCATTTTGGATAAAAAAAAGCGCGAACTAATTTTTGTCAGGACTGTTGCGTGTTGATGTCTTATGCATAATCAGTAAACTCTAACGGGTTCGAAAATGCCCTACCTTTTGATTTGGTAGTCGGAACTTTAGGAATTTCCTTTATTCTTACTTTAGTGATCAAAATTCATCACCAAATTTATTTGTTCAACGGCTATTAATGTGAAATGATTGTAAAGACTATCATACCGGTCCGCCGCTCTGCTACTTAGAGGTAACTCTCAACTGTGGCTATTAATATCGCCGGCCAATAAAAATTGCCAGCTTACGTTCCAGGATTGACCATGGCTGTTCACTTGGCAAATCGACTCATAGAGGCGTAATGTATCACTGTAATGGGAACGTCCGTCTTTTTTTTACTACTCCTTTAAATACGGCAGCGCATCGATAATGAAATAGGTAGGAAAACTCGTCGAGAGTCACATACACAGACTCCGACAGAGTCCTGATGGAAAATACACACTAGCCATTCAGGTTGCATAATTCGCGCATTGCACACTATCCTTTTAAGGTTTGAAACAATTTGTGTGGTTCATGCTGAAACATTATTTTTAGGTGTTAGCTCCATGCCATTAAATGTTGGGATTTTGTAACCCACTATCGCTGTCAGTAGGATTTCATTTTTAAACAAAATACGGCATTTACGCAATATCTGATTTAGTTAATAAAGTGGTAACGAACATTTTACAGCATGAATTCGATTAGAAATCATGCCAAAAAATCAGTTTCTAAATGAACTTTGGGCCGCCTGCAAAACCGCATTAAGCACTAATTGCTAGTTCGAGCAATACGAGTTATTTCCGTTAGGTTTTGACTCCCTTGTATAATTAAGGGTTACAATAAGAACCCCTAAAGGCTATTTTCGTTTTTTTTTAGTTTTGAAATAATAATTTGCCGTTGACCAGTAGCACACTATCTAATATTTGCTCAAGGGTGACAAAGCACGTTTTCTTCGCTCTCTTTAACACCCTTTGTCCCCCAGCTTTTTTCCATTTCGGTCCATATGGGGCAAACGCAGTCCTTGTTTATTTGATTTTCATACCATGACGGTTTTTTATAATCTTGTCTCAAATTTAACTCGGCCAAGTAAAAATATCACCTATTTTTCCTCACAAGTTAATTAATATGGTATAAACCGCTGCAAAATTTTTTACACTCCATGCGATGTCCTGGTGATGTGTTCGAGAACCCATCAGTATGGTCACGCAAATAGAGCTTTTGATCCAGCGATCGCGTTTGCTTTTCAAAGAGAGCACCGTTATGCTTAACTATCGAGATACTGGGTACAAGACCTTATTTTATTGTCCAAACAGTTGCATACATAGAAGACTGTATTATTGATGCAACGGGCCTTATAAAGTCAAGACGAAATATATACACCTGCAAATATTTACTATACTAACTACACAGGTATTAGCTAAAAGCCCCGACACGCGTGTTTTGTCAATCTTGTTCCGCTGACTGACGCAAATTCGAGTGGTTCGGCTCATCACCGGATCCCCTCGTTTTCCCTGTGTACTTTCTGGTATATAAACTTCAGTTGCCTTGTGTAATTTCAGAGGAAATTAATGCCCGAACTTGGAGTAAATCTTTCAAAACAGACCTTTCAAGCACAGTCCGAAAGATGATATGAATATTTAGGTTGAACTCCATCAGCTACTATGGAATAACCACGTAATATTCACAACCCGCCTATAGGCAGCTAGTAGGATATAGTTGTGTAGTTCATATCGAGTTTCGGACCATGCCTGAAAAGTTCTGTTCTGAAAGATTTACTCCAAGATCGCGCACTCATTCCCTCGGAAATGAACCAAGGCAAGCATTTATACCATAAGCGTGTGCATAATTTTTCTCAAAAACCAAAACGGAGTTCAATTAAACAAATTTTCGTTGTTTACCGTGGAAAACTGAGTCTGTCAAGGGTTTTGGATGTATTTAAAAGTCCTGTAATCGCCGGAACGAGAGTTGCATTGGTCTGAGGTTTCCAAGGCTTCCGACGATAATGCAGTTGTGTGAAATATACATACGCCATTGTTTCTTGCCTAAATTTTTCTGAATGAAATGAATGTTATAGGTTGCGTAATTTATAGCCGCTACTCCGTCTAATAAGTCACCTGCCATTGTTAAAGCAGCTGTATAATTTACGGTTAAGCAACGGCAAGCATGACGTACAGGATCGCCATTTGATTACTTCTAGTGAAGCTGGAGTTTGCCAAAATGTAGTTGGTTTGAGCTGTAGTTTGAAGCTCAAACAGACCTGAGATTAAACGGCTGCCGTCTTGGGTTCACACCGCATCGGAGAGGCTGAATGTACTTTGGAAGTATACGGAAGATCGCAGCTCGTGTTGGAAGATCTCGAAATTTTCACTTTTGTTCCTACTGCTACGGTTTATCGGGGTTCTAGGTTGTCGTCAGGCAGTAAGGTTTGTAAATGTAATTCACTTATGCTAGAAAATATTTATATTGCGTCTCAACACTAAAACTATAGATAGTACAAATAAAAGACCGTTGAGGAGATTGTGGCGGTCAAGAATGTGAGATCAAATTAAACCACGCACAATAATTTCGTTCCGTCTAATGTCAGTAGTCAGGGCACTGTGAGAAATAGTTTATTCTGCACACAGGGTTTGTTGCCGTAATTTGGCTCTTTGCTTGCCACAGAGATAAGCCTCTGCTCACGGACAGCGTCAGTCGCGGTGTGATGCTTTTGCGGGAGTTAATGTCCGTGTCAGTTGAGGGGGGTGACTGGCTGAGTGTTGGTCGTGTGACTGGACAAATTAGGGGTGGAATGAGGGGGCGCACACTCACAAGGCCTCACGGGCATCAAGCCAGAGCGTTCGACGCGCGTGAGATGAGGAACGTTTGTGATCGGAGGTGTCCCAGTTCTAGCCGGCGGGGGTGACCGTGTGCCAACAACTGCCGATTCCATCATTCGACAAAACGGATCCGGAGAAAAGGGGGTCTGGAACGGCTGCTACAACTCCACCCCAGACATCAAACGAAGTGAAGGCGTCGACATGCTAGCCAACCACAAAACTGTCGGGCCAGTGGACGCGGCGACCAGATCGTGTGCGGCGAACCGGAGGTGGGCTGTCGCCAGTAAGTGAAGGCGTCACTGAGGCGGAGTACAGTGTTGGAGTGATGAATGGTCACTGTCGTCGGTGTAGGCCGGCTTGACGCGATCAATGCTGACTGTGTCGATCTTGCCGTTACGACTGATGACAACGTCTTTGTCAGATCGACGAAGGACTATATATAGCAGGTCATAGGGTGGTTGGAGTGGCCACCGGACAGCGTCATGCCGAACCCAGACGAAATCGCACGAATTCAGGTCGGGAGGGATGAAGTAATTAACAGGTGACGTCTGAAGGCACGGTGCGCGGAGATTGTTCATGACATTACGTAGCCGCTCCACATAACCGCAATGTTCAAAAAACGCTAGCGTGTTTGAAGGAGTTACTAACTCGCCGGGCAGTCGTAGGGAAGTTCCGTATACAAGATTATCTGCAATGCATTCGATGTCGGCTTTGAGAATGGAACGTAGGGACAGCATCACCAAAGGAAAGTGATCGGACCATCCAGAAGGATCGGGTTGGCCCATTAGGACAGTCTTGGGCTGTCGATAGAAACGTTCGACGAGACTATTTGCTTGAGGGTGGTATGCTGTTTTTCGAACTCGGTTGGTACCGAGAAGGGGAGTGAGCTCGCGAAACAGCGTGGACTCGAAATGGGATCCGCGGTCAGTGGTAACAGTCACAGAAACTCAAAAATTAGACACCCAATGAGTTAAGAAGGCTTTTGCTACGGTTTCGACACTGATGTCCGGAATGGACGCAGCAACCGGTCACCGATGCATGTTAGCATATAGGCAGAACCGTTCGATAGTGGAAGCGGACCTAGCAGGTCAGTGTGTACCTGACTGAAACGTGCATGTTGCGGCAGCCACGCGATTGTCATTTCTCTAATGTGGTTCTTTAGGTCAAGAACACAAGACACCACAATTCGCCAGTTTCTAGGCCCATAATGAATTTAACACTGTTTTTCATTCTAACTTTGATAGCTGGTCCAAAAAGCCTATTTAATCCCAGACAGTCCATTATTTTGAATGGCCCCGGCTTGCCCGATTAACCTGGAGTTTTCTCAAACCACCTTGTTCCCTTGGTGCGTTTCCAGTGCCACGTTTATAATGTATTGGCCAATTGCGCGCAGCTGTTTTACGTCACAGAAAAACTTTCATATTCAAATACGGTTGCTTTAGTTTCCTAAGCTTTTATAAGCAAGTGTTAATTCTACATGGGCAATCTTAAGCAAGATGATCTCAGTATGAATTTGCTTTTAATCCGTACTGCGTAGTTTTCACCATTTATGACCTTCTTAAATTCGATAACTTTGCGCTGCTGTTCGACATCTGATTTTCGCTTTCAGTCTTGTGAAAGAGACTGTCTCAAAATCAAAACAATTTTCTTTTCAAATCCAAATTTCTGTGGCAGACATATAAGGTCAATTAAAAACACGGTTTCCATAATAACCAATGGCCGTCTGGTCCTTACGGCAAAATATGCTTTGTTGACCGATCACCTTTAGTGTCCAGTTTATTGATTGATGGTAAAACCACGCTTTTCTAAAATCAAGGGCCAAAAGCACATAAAAGGACGTACCTCTACAACCAATTCTTTCTATGATTAATTCACCCCAAAACAGACTAGCATGATGCCTTGTTAAAGAACTAGAACATATCAGACACCGAGTTTCGGCTTACATGAGAAAAGGCAATTTTCATTTTTTTGAGCAAATTACGCAACAAAACATTTACAACAAACGCACGATCACGTCGGACGTAGAATTATGATTTACAAATGTACCACTTGGCGAGACGATGGATGTCACATGCGCATTGGGTCTTTAATCCGTCTTTTACCCGAAATACTGCGTGACCTTTCGAAATTGTGCAAGAAAAATAGTTCAATTTCTGTTTAATGGCCAACTGTACCGGCGAAGTGACCAAGTAACAATAATAAGTCCACTTTATCCATTTTTGTTTTAAATTGATACCCGGGAAGTATTTATTCTGATTTTTTTCCAATTAACCTCGTTTCCTACCTCGCGCTCCTTCCCGTTCGCAAAAAACGTGCATTCCGCATTGGCTAAAGGGAGTCAGCGTTTAACATTGGTGTTGCGCTTTATGTCCCTGATCAAAAATTCACTTCTGTTTCAAGTACGTCCTGCGGGTATTAGTAGGCGCCGCCAGCTTTGCCAAGTGGCCCCCATTGAATGCGATCACGTAGAGTTAGGAAATGTCTACAAAGCAGTAGGGATGCCAGTTTGTCAACACAGTTTTTTCTCTCGCCATACACGGCTCTTTTCAATCTAAGCCCAAAGTAAAGTTAGTAATATCATACACATATTGGAAAATCGTGCTCTCTGGTTCAGGACATTTATGCACTTATCGTCACACCCGTGTGCGCTTCTTGACGACCCTTACCGTTATGCTGTAATCCCACGAGATTATATCGTTAACACACTTAAGCGGATTAATTTTGATTTGCCGTTTACCTTGTTTTCAGGACACAAATGATCTAACTCGGATAATTCAAACTTAAACCGCCTTCCTTTAACTGTTGTTTTTTCAAAGCACTAATTCGCTTATCACATCCACTTCACAATAATGAAATAAGTTGACCCCGGAATCCTCTATGTCTAATAATCTACTAACGCCAGTCCATCAAAAGTGTCATGTCCTCCAAATTTTCAAGGAGTACCTGGAAAACATCCCAGCATAGTTATCAAATCTATTAAAAAACCAATAAAAAAGTGATTTTATGATAATGATACTCGCCACAACCTCTCAAACCTCGACCATGTCCCCAAAAGCATTACCTTTAGACAATATCGCAGGTTGAAGTAAGTAGTAGATTATGGTAGAGTAAGTTTTGTAATCTGTGCAGAATCGATATAAATCATAAGAGCAGGTCAGAAAACGTACAATTCCGGCTGGTCGGCGCCCGGTGTGACTGGAGTCCGAGTGTTTCGAATGAAGGAATGTCTGCTTCAATCATAGAATTGAGTGACTAGACATTAAACAGGGCCTCAAATGGCTGGTGAATGTCCTCACGCAATGAACATAAAATGCAACACCTCATGGTACTGTGTTTTTGAATGATATGGTGTTGGTGGTTTGAATACCACCACGGTTGTTTAGTTTTCGCAGTTGGGTCAAAATAAGTGTTTAAAAATCTGTCGAAACATTAATAATTGCGTGAGCTTGGCAACCATCTGGTGGATTCGAGATGGGGTACTTAGGAAATCCTGTTTTGGGAATCAGCTGGCTATATCAAACCTGGTGAATTGCATACGTTACAGTAGGTTGGGTGGTTAGTGTGACCCGAATGTGGTTAAATTTAAGGCTTCCGCAGGGGGTCTCGTGATTTTGATGCCTAGAATCTTGGCTGTACTCGAGCCTTTCAATTGCTGTCGTGGGTTCGAATCCCACCGAGGCACCGAGGGTCTCGCAGTTGGTTCAAAATGAAAAACATTGCCGTCTACTTGGACAAATGGCGTCTTTGTGATGTATAAGAAGACCCTAGACTCAGATCATGAAAAAGTTATGAATAATTACGAAACTAAAACAATTAGAATAAGTAGGAAAAAAACGACAAACACAGTATAAAATTCGATAGGCTTTGAAAAAAAACCTATGTAAACCAACTACCACCGGGAAGTGGGTGTAATGTCGGGAAGGATGTCTAGTTCCTTGTCGCTTTGGGTGTATATCTTCTACATTCGCATCGATGCGGGTGACTGCTACTACGAGAACTGGCAAATACTTCCATGATTTACTTTAATTTACCAAACTGTCGCGTTCGCAAATAAGTAATTTCATGATGGAAAATGCAAAGACACAAAATATATGCTAACTTTATAGTTACGGATATATTCGCTAATTTCTTCGCATTATGAAATTAATAGTCAGGAAAAGACTTTATCTTCAGTCGTAAATATAACTGAAGTTTTTAGCGCTGAACCATTTCTCCCTGCCAAAAGCTCACTAAGATGATGACGCAAATGTACACCGCTTTCTTTGACAAAAGTGTCCGGAAACGCTAACAAAGTCTGTAGGCTCCGATATTGCAGGTTTACTTCCTGTACTTGACATGTCTGGTTCTAGTAAAAATTACAGATTTTTACTCGACTGAAAGATCATTTGCAGCCTCCTTAGCAACCATCTGCGTAACGCTGCGGCCACATTTTATTCTCATGACTGTTAAACGGCCCGTACATATGGTTTGCCCCGAAGTCAGATAAAGATAAGGTTTTAAAAAGTAAATTCATATTTAAAAATGGATCACAACCAACAGAATACTTTATTTGTTTGCTCTTTGAAATGCGCGGTCGACTTCAAATTTTCGCGAGTTTTGGCGACTGCCATATGAAAAATTGATCTTGGTGGTCAAGTTCTCGTCTCAACGTGACCAGAAAGTATGTGACCTGCTAACATCCGCGATAACAGGTGATGGAAATGCTCGTAGGTGCATGTCACTTCAAAAACACATTATTCAAAGTAATTTTATTGGCATAAAAATTAGAACCTGGTTAGAATAAAGAGCGCAGAACTTCAAGGAGCCCTGCGGACTAAATACGTCTGCCATAAATCTGGACCTTATCTACAGTTACGTGGATTCACGAAAACTAAAGGAACTCAATCAGCTGTGCAGAAAAACCAATATTGTTTACGAGCTGGAAGTCAATATAAAACATTGTACAGCCCGCCTTTGATGGCGTTATGCGTACCTATCGGGACAAAAGAGACATAAACTGAATCAAGCGCCTTACTTTATGGTATGTTTTTTGTTTATTAGGCAACGTCTGAGACGATACTTACGCCAATCTATTCATCGCAGTGATGGATTACACAATGATTATCAGACAACTGGACGCAATACTACCCGTCCTGAAGCAACTTACATTCACTCAATTCCAGCAAGCATAGTTTCTCAGTCAACACACTGTTAAGACATTCTACGAGAAAGGTTGATGAACTCACTTCTAGACCGCAGGGGGTTGTAGCGATCCGTGGATCGCACATGTGTGAACTTCGGCGGGAAATTTTAGCCTTTCTGAGCTTGTTGCTGCTCCAGCAGTCGTTTAGACCGCGGTCTCGCAACAGTAATCATAACCCACGCAGTCGCTGTTCAGCATTTTCTACATGAGACAGCCTGTATTTGGACTTTGGCTGGCTAAATTTCTACTAGTACTTCACACGTTTAAACAGGCATGAGGTCAAAACGACTGTAACTTGAGGACACGCCACTTCTGGCGCGATTATTGTACTTAGACAACTTTCTAGAATTCGCGACTCAAACCGGGATATTGTGGACACTTCGCGTCTGCGACGATTGTAGCAGCTTTTCAGACTTATGGGTGATCGTCACACAGCGGTTTCTGTAAATAAAATTGCCTCGTGCTGGCAAGATGTGGCAGAAACTTGAAATCTAAATATTTACAATATGATAGGAAATATCAACAGAAATGTGCCAGTGTGATAAATAAAATCGTCTATTAACATGCGCCGCAGATCATGAAGATGCCACTACTGATATGTGCTGGCATCTCGTGCTGAGCGGCATCATTTTTTGCTGGTTTTTATGTCCATTCCAAAACTACAAGAATCTTTATTGCGCTTCTTTATCTTATGGTCTGCGTTCTACACAAACAACTTAGATTCTTCACTTCTGGTCCCAATATCCGTTGTCGTTGAGACATTTAATCATGATCAACTGCTCTCCTCAATCATTAGACTTTTTCAATCTACCTAAACCCATGCTAAGTGTATAAACAGGCACATTTACAACATCTCAAACGAAGTATTATGTCTCGTGTTATAAAAAAACTAGAGCTATATCGCTGTTTAAATAGGCTTTAACCCTATGTCTTCTAACATGGTACCTCAGATAGACTTCTGTTACAATCTTTATAGAACAATAGTGTACTCTGCTCACGTGGATTCTAAGTGCCGTCACTATGAACAAGCCAGACCTTGGTGAAGTTAATAATGTTGATGATTTCATGTCGCAATATGTTCCATTTTACTTCGCGGCTAGTTGGTTTTTAAAAAGCGGTGACTCAAACTTCTCAGTAATGTCAAGACCTCTAAAGCGTTATTCACCGTATCATTAATAAGGCCTATGACAGAAGGTGAGAAAGCGTTAAACTCGCCGTAAAAATACCCCCGAATTCGTGCAGTCTTTTAATGTCGCTTTTTAGTTCCTCGGCTCTTTTAGTTTCAACTTTAATATAGGCAAAGGAAAAAGACTCTTGTCAGGGAACACGTTTAAGCCTATTATAATCAGGCTGATTTCATCGATTTAAGCAGACTTTACTTCCGCTCGTCATTAATGAACACCCCATTAGCTTAGAGGAAATAAGATATTATGGATCGGAAGAGAATTCCAAGGAAGCAAACAGTCTCCCCTTGTCAATGATCAAATGGATTTTCACTGATTTTCGTCATCTAAAATCTATTCCTCAGATAAACAGTCAATCTGAAATAACTAACACTTCTCAGTCGCTTCGTCAGTGTTACCTCGACTTAAATTTCAATCCAGCTGGAAGAGGGAATCCCCATGTTTTAACCGCTCAAATAAGCATTAATATTTCACGCACTTTATCAAAATTTCATCAGGTGGTTTGATCTTAGCAGCAGTGAGCGCTTGTCTTTGTAATTCAGATCGATTACTGCGATCAAAAATAATGATCCTATTCATAGAACGGAATCACTGTCATCAAAAAAACACTGGATTAAGCCGTAGTATCGTCTAAGTCGCTTGAAAGTCCAGAAAAATATATCCTAGTTTCTATTGCGAACTATTACGGGTAACAAGGATATGAGTTTAGAAAACCTATTAGCAAACAAGCGTCAAGGATATAACTAAGCAATATGGTTAACAATACGCCTTACCCCGAAAACTTGTAAGACTCCCTAAAAATTGCTTTAAGGCATGTTGTAAACAACTGTTTTATAGGCACCCACCCTGTTTTCCAATGCAAATCACTGCATTATATAAGGGCCCTCGGAAAGTTACTGGATTTTAAACCACTATGAAATATGACTGTTTTGTTCTGTTACTCATCATCAAGACACTAAATGACATTCTCATCTACTCAGACTGAGTAACTTCTAAATGAAACTATGAACCGGATCTACCTCAAATCACCAGTTATTTGCTGCAGAGAAATAACTTATCAAATTCACAAGACTGGGGGTTCTTCCACATTCTCCATTAATATCTGACTTAGCACATATGCATTTCTGTGAGCGTAGGTTGCAAACAGCCATTCAGACTTTTTCCTGAAAAGAGGTATATTTCCTTGAATGTGGCACCAACCAATTATCCCTCCGTTGGGCTGCCATCATTGTTTGCACTCTTTTTTGTACACTTCAGACAAAGCACAATTAAGGAAGTTCAAGTGGGCGAACGTACGTTTTCGATTATTGTTTGTCAGGCCAGTACGTTAATATAGATCTGGCTAGAGCAGCGAAATTTATGAACAGTAGTCATAACTCGGGGTAAATGTGTTCAGACTTGTGGGGCAGCGGGATAATTACGGTCAAGTTTCTGTCAGTGGTACGGGAAGGGGAAGGGGAGCGAGGGGCAGAGGTAGGGTAGTCTGATTGAGTTGTGCTTGTGTTTCGTCGTTGTGTACTGGCCTGACGAAGAATAGTCGAAAAGTACGTTCGCCAACTTAAACTTCCTTAATGTGTAAATGGGAATCATCATAGAACTTAAAACACAATTACCATCCAAACACCCTAATAATGACACTCGATAGAATCTCTTATTTTATGACCGCTTTTAATTTTGCGGTCTCAAAAGACACCATTCCTTTTTATGTAACCTGCTTCAACTTGTTTTTTTGAGGCAATGCTTTTTAATTAGCACTAATATTGACTCACATAACGGACTCCGGCAGTTTTGATTTCGAACTTTCAGTTCTTCCAACAGCTCAAATCTCCACTGCTTTCTCCTTTCTTATGAATGGAGCTGAGCATAACCCACAATTTGGTAAGTCATTTACTGCAGTTACCCTCAGCGTACGATCAGCCTTATGAGAAAATGACTCAAGCCGAGAAATGTAGCTTTTGAATTTGATCCAGATAAATTGTGCGTTGCTATCATCCTGGGCACACAACTTAATTTTCGACTCGGTCCCTGTCATTGACAATCCCCGGTTATGTTGGCGGGATCGGCTGGAGGTCTGGAATAAAAAGACCCAAGAACGCAGGCAAACCGACTTAATGAAGACCCGCGCCAATCCGCCTAGGATGGTAATGAGAAGCATGATGAATCATAATCCGCCTTGGATAAATCTTTCGCCCTTTTACTAAAGCTTTACGTGTGGGGGGCGCAATACGATGAATCTATATAGGCATTTTTGCAGCGCCTCGTTCTCGGGGCGGTTAAAGTGAACAAGGACGTCACCCTGACAGGGCTTCTGCGCGTGCACTCCCAGACTTATTGAGAACGTAATAACAGCTACTGAAATCGTAGTGCCTTAAACTGGAAGTGCAGGAAAGGATCGCTCACTGGCAGGGCTACCAACTACCGTCCCGACAAAATGCGGTACACAACTTATCGTCGAAGCAGTTAAACGAACCGGAACTCAGAGTGTTGAGCCACGAAACCAATTTTAACACTGCTGATGCCACCCCAGCCGAGTTCATTGGCACACTTGAGGCCATGTTAGTACGAACTAACGCAACCGAAGAGGCTAAACACACAGTGCGCCAAAAGGTCAAGTCTCTCCTACTGACGAATAGGCAATCTAGCAATATGTCACTCGCAGAAATAAAGGCAATGAAGAGATCAAAAATGGACAAAGATTTGATAGTGCTACCGGCCGACAAAGGAAGAGCAACAGTTGTGATGAACCGCGTTGATTACAACGCGAAGGCACAAGCTCTCCTGGACGACCAACAATCCTACAGGTTCGCACCCGCCTCGCAGGCCAAATCCATGATGGGCAAGCTGACTGGACTCTTAAGCCGACTCCGGCGCAGCAACGTAATCTCGCTGGACGAATGGCGCAAGACAAAACCAACCGACACGGCGTTGGCCAGGTTCTACGGACTACCAAAAATCCACATACCTAACGTCCCTCCTCTGTGGCAATCGTTGCCCTGAAAGGCAGCCCCACATACAATCTAGCCAAATGGATGTCTCGAAAACTTAATTTTCTCCGAGAGAGCTCTGTTAAGTCAGTCGATTCGGCCTCCCAATTCCTAGCCGACATTCGGGGAAAAACTATTCGACCCGACCAAATCATGGTATCCTTCGACGTTGTCTCACTTTTCACGTCCATCTCACCAGACTTGGCGAGCGACGTGCTACGCAAAGGCCTCGAAGAAAAGTACGACGAAACGACAGGGCTGCTAACGATCCAGTACCTAATGCAGCTCTTTGCATTCTGCCAACGAACCTTTTCACCTTCGATGGCAGAACATACGAACAAATCAAAGGAACACCCATGGGTTCCCCAATATCCAGCCTAGTTGCGGAATTGGTCCTACAAGAGCTGGAAAAGGTTGCTTTCAGCCATTACATACCTGTGTTTTGGCGCCGATACGTGGACGATACAGTCGTCATTATTAAAAAGGACAAGCTATCGGGTTTTCAAGACTTACTTAACAGCATATTCCCCGACATTCAGTTTACAAGAGAAGACGAGGAGGACGAGAAATTACCTTCCTGGACGTGTTCGTCACGCGCACACCTGACGGTGAACTCAGCACTACAGTGTACAGAAAGGCGACCAATACAACCCAGGTCCTCAACTATCATAGCAAGCACCCATTGGTGCACAAACGGGGCTGTGTGGGGGCGCTTTTCGACCGGGTAAAAACGCACTGTAGCGAGCCCGAAGGAGGAATGCAAGAACTACGGCATCTCCGAGACCAATTAACAAAGAACGGCTACCCAAATAGTTTTATCAGTCGCTGCATACGCGCGCACCCACGCCGGACAAACGGAAGAGGGACACCAACAATTTGGCACTCCCCACCGTACATAAAGAATGTGTCCGAGGCTACAGAACGCATTGCGTCGGAGCTAGGGGTTGGCATCGCTCATCATCCGGCGGCCACCATGCGTAGCAGGATCATGAAAATGAAGGATCGGTTGGGCGCCGGTGAACAGTCGGGCGTAGTCTATCGAATCCCCTGCCAAAACTGTCCTTGCCACTACACGGGCCAGACAGGATGACGTCTGAGCTCACGAATACTTGAGCACAAAGAGGCCGTTCGGAGAGGCGACCCACTATCTCAAGTAGTCACTCACACGCTGGAGGAAGGGCATGAGTTCGACTTCGCCAACACGCGGATATTGGCGCGAGCCAGCAACAAGACAGGGCGAGAGCTGTTGGAGGCGTGGGTGTCGGACACCAACTCTATCAACAGACACATCGATTTGCCTGCGTGTTATCACGCGCTCCGCCCACGCAGCCAGGTGGCGCAGCTCACACCGTCGCGAAGTACAAACGGCGTCACCACGCCGGGGGAACATCGTGGACCAGGCGGCACAAACCCTACCTGGCCACGGACATACTCCCCCTCCCCCCCCCCTCCGCAAGGACGAACGATATAAATGTTCACAATCTGCTGCACTCAAGTAGTCTCTGATGATGAACTCTAGTTCTATTTCGAAAGCTCAGGCAAATAAACCTACTGTCCCAATGATCGTGCCTTCGTCTTCTTTTATACAACGGTAGTATTTGAAGGGGCATTGGTTGAAACAAGATGATGTTATAGTTTTGTTGTCAACCATTTTCCATCTGAAAGTGGCTTTTAACCACCACTGCGCTGTCAGGTTTGGCATCCCTCACTACCATTACATTTTTTCCTCGATTTTTCGAAAAATTATGCCACGCGACTAAGTCGCCCTCAGTTTAAACTGAGGAAATCCCGACGCACTTTATTGCTCAGATTTCTGTCAGGCTTTCCAAGTTGAAGTAAAACTTCTGAACCTCTAATACAAAGTTGGAGCGGTATTAGGAAAGCATTCAAATAATTAATTCTCACCACTATTTCTGATTTATAGGCACCAATCCGGGTTCTTTGTTCCTCTTAAATGGTTTCTTCCAGACGCTGTTTGGAAACATTCGATGCCTCTTGTCTTTGTCTTCTTACGTCACTCTGTAATGGTGAACTTTTTGCGGTTGCAGATTATTTCAAACTTTCCAAAGCGTTCGACTAAGTACCACAAACAGGACTCTTTGAAAACTGTTTGTTTTGGGAGTTCATGGACCCAGAATCGATTGCAGTATTTCATGTTTATTTGTATGGTGTAGGTTTACGTACATTTTTGATTTTTCACTCTAAGCTTTCTTGTACACCTCAACGTTTCTGTACTATTGTTTAAATTAACTAAAATACACACACTTGGTTTCGACTTGTGAAAAAGCGTCATTTATGTGTCCGTCTTCTGCTTAGTGTCATTGTTTCGTTGATTTCACTTACTTGCGTCAATCGTTTTTAGTCAATCGACAAAAAACTCTTGTATCGTTTGGCCATATTTAACTGGACGTAATTTCATCTGAGCGACAAGCCTCATTCACTGACTTCGTCTCGGATTTTACCGAACACATTCGACCTACGGCCAACGCTTGTGGAGAAGGCTTTATTTATCGTGAGTCTGTACACTTATTTACCTTTTGTCGTTTTTTTATACTATTTTTGCTATCGTTATTTTTCTTGTAAGAAACGCACCGTTCCCCACTCAGAGTTAGATATTTATTATTGTTTGTAGTTTAATTGTCGTTTACACTACAAAATTGGTGATCCTGTTTTTCTATATCTACGCAACCTATTTTTTACAATGACCGATAACGAACCTCAAACAGACTCTCTAGACGTCAATATTCTCTCCTTCAAACCACCCCCTTTTACACCGAACAACCCCCGGGGTTTGGTTTCGTCAAATTGAAGCGGTTTTCTCAACGAGCCGCATTACAAGCGAACGCACCCGCTACTCTTATGTGGTGCAAAGTCTCCCATTTGACGTTGCCGTCGATGTTGATGACCTCCGCGACCCTATTCCTGCCAACGACCCGTACACCCAGTTAAAGAATGCTGTCATCCAGAGAAGGGCCAAGTCGGCCAATCGGATGCTACGGGAGTTGTTCACACAGGTATAACTGGGAGATCAAACTCCTTCACAGCTTATGCGCCACATGCGCTCATTGCTGGCTGGGTCGTCATATGGACGACGATATCTTTCGACAAATCTGGTTGGATAAGTTGCCGGTTCCTATGCATCAGGGTATGTCCATGCTGGACACTAGCATCTCTCTAGACAAAGTGGCCATTCATGCCGACAGGATCGGTGATTGTTACCCGGTCGGTGCGAAATGCGCCAATATTCAACGGACCTCGGTGCCCGACAGATCGGATAGAGTAGCCATCTCTTGTTCAGAAGACACTCCTTCAATGGAACGTGACACTTGTGTGGACTGGTCGGCATGTCGTTGCTCATCACGCAGAGCCACCACGCCATCATGTCAATCACGACCACCTAACAGTCCTCACCGTGGCGATTATGACGACCTCAGAGAAACTGTACGTCTTTTGTTCACACAACTACCGCGCCAGCCAGTAACGGCGACAGCTACCGCTGACTAGTCACGACCTAGTCGAGTCTTTTATATCAGTAACAAGATGAGCGACCTCCGTTTCCTTGTCGATGCTGGTGCCGAGATTTGTGTGATCCCGCCTCCAAAGCGCCACCATCTCAAGCCTTCGCAGTTTTCATTGCAGGCTGCCAATAGCACCACCATCGACACTTATGATCAACGGTCGCTCACACTTGACGTCTGTCTTCGGCGACGTTTCCAGTGGGTCTTTGTGCAGGCCGACGTTAAATCTCCCATTATAGGGCAGATTTCCTAACTCATTTTGACCTTGCAGTCGGCCTCAGGCATCACAAACTTATCGATACCACAACTACACTCTTTACCGTAGGGATTACTGCTTCTGAACCCTCGGTTACCATCCATTTAACCGTACCAAGCTCACCCTTTGCTGACATTTTGAAGGACTACCCGTCCCTCACTAAGTTCTGTCAGTTCACCGGGGAAGTTCAGCATACGGTTAAACACCACATCATCACCACGGGGCAACCTGCTTACGCTCATCCTCGCCGTCTTCACCCTGATAAACTTCGGATAGCAAGGAACGAATTTAAGCATATGATGAACCTAGGAATTATTCGTCCTTCCTCCAGCCCATGGGCTTCTCCCCTCCACATGCTACCCAAGAAATCCACTGATGATTGGAGACCATGCGGCGACTATCGCGCTCTCAACAGAGCCACTGTTCCCAACCGATACCCGATTCCCCATATGCATGATTTTTCTCACACGCTAGCCGGAAAAACTATTTTTTCCAAATTAGACCTCGTGAGGGCATATCCCCAAATTCCGGTCGAGGAAGAAGACATCCTCAAGACCGTCGTCACAACGCCTTTCGGTTTGTTCGAATTCCTTTGCATGTCGTTTGGTTTGCGCAACGCGGCCCAATCCTTCCAACGCTTCATCGATGACATCTTGCGGGGTCTCTCATTCACCTATGTCTACATTGACGACCTACTCGTCGTAAGTTCTTCGACAGAGGAACATGCCTCGCACTTGCGCCAGATATTCGATCGTTTCCAGCAACATGGTCTGCAATTAAACGTCAACAAATGTATCTTTGACGTCTCTTCTCTAGATTTCCTTGGTCACCACGTCAACCAGCATGGAATCACATCGCTGCTAAAGAAGGTGCAGAGCATCCTGTCATTCCCTGTCCCCGAGACCCAAACTCAGCTGCGGCGTTTTATAGATCTTTTTATCCCTCACTGTGCGGCGACTCTAGCTCCCTTAACTGACCTTCTTAAATCTAAATCAAGGCCCATCGAACTTCCTCCAGCAGCTCACTCAGCCTTTGAGGCAGCTAAGAAAGCTCTTGCTGATGCCACTTTCCTTCACTATCTCAGCTCTGATCCCCACGCACAGCTGATCTTGACCACTGACGCTTCCAACAATGCTGTCCGCGCAGTCCTGCATCAACAGGTGAATAGCCAGTTGCAGCCGCTGGCTTTCTTTTCACAGAAGCTACGACCGGCGCAGACTCGCTACAGTACTTTCTCTCGCGAACTCCTTGCCATCTACCTGGCCATTCGTCATTTTCGACACCTCTTAGAGGGCAGAGATTTTTCAGTTCACAGGGACCACAAACCTCTCACTTACGCCCTCAAGGCCAAGCCAGATAGGTACTCGCCCAGGAAAGTTCGTCATCTGGACTATATATCGCAGTTCACGGCAGATATCCGCTACATCCGAGACAGCGACAATGTCGTTGCTGATACATTATCCCGTCCGGACGTCAACACACTTACATCCGATTTCGACCTTGCGAAACTTGCAGACCTACAATCCATTGACGACCTGCGTACTACTACTACTCTGCAACTTCGAGATGCACCACTTCCCGCATCACCAGGCACGATTTTGTGCGAATGGTCCACAGGCGCCCCTCGACCTGTTGTTCCACTGTCCTTCCGCAAGACAGTGTTTGGCCATTTCCATTCTCGGCACATCCTGGCATCCGCGCTTCTCGTAAGCTAATCGCTGCTCGTTTTATCTGGCCGAAGATGAACTCTGACATCGCTCTTTGGACTAAGTAGTGTTTAGCCTGCCAGAAAAATAAAGTGCACCGGCACACATTTTCTCCACCAAGTACATTCGCCGTTCCAGATGTTCGATTCCATCACGTCCACTTGGATTTATCTGGTCCGCTGCTCCCTTCACGCGGGTACACGCATATTCTGACAGCGGTTGACCATTTAACACGATGGCCGATTGCCGTTCCCATCTCGGATACCTCGGCAGAAAATATCGCCATGGTTTTCCTGACGCACTGGATTTCAACATTTGGCGTTCCGGCCACCCTTACTACTGAACGCGGGAGTCAATTCAAATCTAGCCACTGAAACTGCTCGGGTGTGCGCACATCACAACCACGGCATACCACCCTGCCGTCAAGGGCATCGTGGAGCGCCTACACCGTCAACTCAAGTCCGCACTGATGTCTCAAACGGAATAAGCTTCTTGGAGTGACAATCTCCCTCTTGCGCTTTTGGACATCCGATCTTCTGTCAGGAAGGACATTCAATGCACTGCCGCCGAACTTGTGTACAGTACACCACTCCGACTGCCCGGCGAATTTGTGCAGTCTTCCACGACAAACACCAACATCCCGAGCACCTTAATACAGCAGTTGAATAAACACATGGCCCAATTGCGCCAAACCCCCACTCGTCTGACATCGAAACATGTGTTTTTGCATGAGGACCTTAAATCTTCTCCATTCGTTTTCGTCCGGCATGACGCGGTTCGCAAGTCTCTCTGTTCTCCGTAGGATGGCCCATATAAGGTTCTTCAGTGTATAGACAAGTATTACGTCATTCAAAAGGCTGACAAAACTGACACAGTCTCCATTGACAGACTTAAGCCAGCCTATCCTGAGTGCGTCCCACTGTCGATTGTGCCACCGACTTCCTCTGCACCGTCCTCACCCGATCCACCCGTTTAAGTCCCCTCCACTCAACCACCGCACTCGATCACACCGTCCACCCATACTGATTCTCCTTCCACTCCATCACGCACCTCATCTCGATCTGTAGACATATTCATTTTCCTGCCAAAGTCAAAGACTTTTTGGTGTAACATTTTGCATTTTTTTATCGAGCGTTTTTTGTACAACAAACGCTCTGGTTGGGGAATTGTGTAGGTTTACGCACATTTTCGATTTTTCACTCTAAACTTTCTTGTACACCTGAACATTTCTGTATGGCTGTTGAAATTAGCTTAAATACACACACTTGGTTTCGGCTTGAGTAAAAGTGTGATTGTTGTGTCTGTCTGCCGCTTGGTGGCATTGTTTCGTCGATTGCACTCCTTCGTCTCAATCTATTTTAGTCAATCAACATAAAACTTTATATCGTTTGGCCATATTTAACTTGACGTAAATTTCATCTGAGCGACAAGCCTCATTAACTGACTTCGCCTGGGAATTTTTCCCAGAACATCCAACCTACGGCCGAGAATTCTAGAGAAGGATTTATTTATCGTTAGTCTGTACAACTATTTACCTGTTGCCGTTTTTCTTATACTATCTTTGTTATCGTTATTTTTCATGTACTACTCGCAACTTTCCCCACTTAGAGTTAGGTATTTATTAGTCTTTGTAGTTTAATTGTTGTTTACACTACGGTTTCCAAGCTAGAAGCCCTATACTTTCCGCGTAGAAAAAACGATGCATTTCTATACAGCATGGAAAGAGGATTTTATGGAGTCCATGAAATTTTACAATGGATTGGAGCCATATTGTGAACTTGACAAACCACATTAGGAAGTTCAGAGACGCGATGATTTATGAACGGGTATTTCATGGCATTAAAAAATGACAATTATAAACCATTTAAAACCGAAGTTAAGACTTCCCTCGAACATAAAATTTGAAGAATACGTAATTTTCTACCGAATATGCATGCATGTTTTCCATGAAGTATGATTGAATTTATAAAGGCATCGAAAATCAATGAGAAAAATGCATGCTATGCAATCAACAATTTTTTACATAGTATAATTTGTGCATGCAGTCAAAACGAAATTCGTTCGAAAGCCGGCATCCTGGGATAACTGAATTATTACAGAATTATGCTGCATGATGAGTAGTTTTACAGCCCTACTTAGTTAAGCTTTTAAAAACAAAAACGCATTTCGGAATTTCGGTTGACGTTTTATGAGCTAGCCCACCTACTGTACCTGTGACGCTCCGTAGTCAACACCTACGGACGATCTTATCCAACACAGTGGTAAAAACTCAGAATGCTCTGCTTGCAGATATCGTTTTGAACATATCCGTCCAATCTCCTAGGAAAGAGCTGGAACAGTATATTATTATGTACCACAATCTCGCCCGACCGGCATCGTACCGACGTTTCGCGTTAACAATTCTCTATTACACAATATTACTTCCTACATTGCAGTAACTTTTGTTTTTTCCTTCTATGCTTGCATTTACTTTAGCGCCTGCGGATGACTGAAATCGTACTACCTTCTCGGTAGCACAATAATCCGTAGATCGACTTCTGGACAGCATGCTAAGCGGCAGCAGTGTTTATATCACTCTGTTTATATCACTCTATATATTTGCCCCTACAGTTAAATACGTCTTTTGCAATTATACAGTGTTTTGATTTCCAACTTTTTACTGGGGTTAACATGCAAAATAACCCTTTGGAGAAATAGTCTAGGAGGTAACGGCTACAAAAGCTTGTAGTATTTCTTTAATATATACATATAGAGATATTGGAACATATAATACATTTTCGTCTGTATTTCTGGCGCAAAAGTCCTAAAGCACGATGATAACTGGCTTAATTATGTATTTACTTTTAACATAATTCTGAAGTCTGATAGCGACCTACGGACATGAAATACCAATGAACGACTAATAGTCGCCAAACTTATTTTCAAACAAGACGTTTGGTTGGACAGCTCGTAATCATTTTGCGTACATTGTCATTTTATCAAAGGCACTTGATATCGGAACTCCGGAGTCAGCCTTTAAAACAGAAGTATCCTTTGCTTGTCTGAAATTGTCATCCAGCATGACTGTAACATCTAATGCTTTAAGAAGTCTGTACCTGTGTTGTTCACAATACTATTGAAAATTCTTATTCAGAATCCCGACCAAGGATAAACAAAAGGCAAAAATTAATGTTTATTTTATTGACAAGAATGGTACTGTTAGAAAACCAGATACCAGGCATCACGTATACAACAATCAAACTGCGATGCAACTGTGTCGAAAATTACATAAGAAAGTCCACCGAAGCATCATATGGTCCAGATATGTTTAGACACGGGATGCTTTAAGGGCGCTACTTGACTTTAGACACTCCTATGGCATTAAGATCAGTTAAAACCGTTAGCGACTCATCCTATTGTCAGCGAAATTTACTAAAATAAATGATAAATTTCCGGCGGAGGACATTAAAAGTGACTTCAGTAAGCGCCGATGGCTTTTGTTAGTCAGTACAACAGTTAGTGTGTGCCATCGGGGTGGGAACAGGAAGTAGGAAACGAAGAAGAAGAAGATCAACAAAAAAATGAGCGAGTGGAAGGGGAGGTCAATACAGTTTTTTGAATTTTGCTTATTAAGTCGTCTTCTTTCCGGTTATTATGCAAACGGACTGTGCATTATGTTGAAAAACCCATACAGTGAACAAAACAGAGAGAGGTACTTGCCTCTTTTTCGGAAAAGGGACTCGTAGACGTCAGCACTTACATAAACCTCTTCCGGAGAGCCTGTCTTCGTCTTCAAATAAAGATGTTTTGTTAATTATTGATGAAAAATGGAATTTTAAATTCCGCAAGCTATCGAACCCCACGACTGTTAGAAAATATGAAACGTAAGTCAAGCATATTAAGTGGTGACCTCGCGAGGCATAATGGTTTGTTCATCATCGTGAAACGGTGCGTGCTTAGATGTCTAGTATGGTTATGGCTTGCATAAAAAACTGTAAACGTCTACTTATCTGGGAGATCGGTTTAGCACGTTCCGGCAACTTGAGGACATTGGGTACTGAGACCAGCAATGAAGAACCTACAGTAGACATGCCTTCTCATGAGGTGTTAACTGAATTCTAAAATGCTTTTATAGCACAATATCGTCTAAATATGACCGTAATATTGCTTACAGTAGTGCATTATGCTATAAAATTTGGGACACGTCAGGATATCAGATTTCGAATAGCTTAGTTAAAATATTCTATCAAAATAACAATTTCAGTAGCATAAATTATCCACCTTGATTTTTTGCACCCACATATATTTGATTTTGTTTTGTGAAAAAAAATGCAAAAACTAATCTTAAATTTGCTTATTTTGCAGGAAAGCACGTTTTTTGATCTTATAATTGACGAAAAAGTGTCCTTCAGTATTGAAAGATGTTTGTGCTATCGAATAATTTTAAAACCGCTTTGCTGGTACAAGTGAATTCAGCATTTCCGAACTGTAAGCTGTGTAATTTTTGCATGATGAAAATAACCATTTCTATGTGCCCTTATAAAGAGAACACATAAGGCCCATAAAACGTTTTACTGGGCGTAGCCAATGCTGTCCATCTTATAAACAGAATTGGTAAAATTGCGAATGCAATAGAGAATGATTGAAAATTTCCTGGTTTTTAAACATCTTTCAACCGCACCTTTTTGAAACCCGAAAAACCCTTTATATAATTTATAAAATTAGGAAAAATCATATGTTTCTGCCAAATAAACAGAAGTCATTTTAGCATATTGTTTTTATAAAAATCTATGTAAATTTGCAAAAGGCGCTGATAATCATAAGGAAAGCGTCATGTAATTATGTAAATATTTTTTGCGGAATATCGTTTACGTAGGCGGTCAACAAGTAGTCTGTTCGACATTTGGTTTTCTCGTCTGAGCAGAATATCCTGGTATTACACTATAGGTTAATCATAATTACAACACTTTTGAAGTCTTAATTTTGAATTGTTAACCCATTTTGAATGTACAATGGACTTCTGCGCGAGTTCAACAATAAAATGAATGTTTCGATGCTCGACAATCCTTCTTCTACAATTGCAAATATACATGGAACTCAAACCTTCGCTTTCATTAGTTATCAATATATAAAATGGACATTCAAACGCTGATCATATTAGATACTGGATTTATAAACAGGAAATCGGCTTCTTAACAAATCAAAGAAATTCATTGATGTTTTGGCAGATTTTTAAATTATTCATATTGACCCAACTGTGAAAAACTCGGCGCCTCGGTGGGATTCGAACCCACGCAGTAAGGGGAAGGCTTTAGCGCAGCCAACGCTCTAACCACCTGAGCTACGAGGCCCCGAGGTCAATATGAATAATTCAAAAATCTGCCAAAACATCAATGAATTACGCGAGCCTGGTAGTCATCTGGTGGATTCTAGGTGAATTACTTAGGAAATCCTGCTTGGGCAGTCAGCTTACTGTATCAGATTTGGTGGATTCCAGACGTTGCAGTAGGTTGGGCGGGTAACTTGACCCAAATGTGATTAAACTCGCGTCGTCCGGCGGGGCCTCGTAGCTCAGGTGGTTTGAGCGTTGGCTGCGCTAAAGCCTTCCCCTTACTGCGTGGGTTCGAATCCCACCGAGGCGCCGAGTTTTTCACAGTTGGGTCAATATGAATAAATCAAAGAAATTCAGAAATCTGCTCTAAGTTTAAAATTGACAGAGAAAATTACGAAAAGGGTGTTGTCCAGCGCGAGAGTTCTGCAAATATCAGAGTTCTCAGTCTTATGACCTGCAGCGTGTGTAAATGCGCGCGTTCATGTGTTACAATATTACGCTTTTCAAGAACCTTTAAAGTTTCTTTATTCATGTTTCAAATTCCCAAGTTTCTGTCAAATACTGTCTACTACAAATTCATTTCGTTCTCAACAATGATTGAGTAAAGAGCAATCTGAGGTCGAGGAAACTTGTACTCCTCGCTGAAACAGAACGTCTATCATGGCCCTGTACTTGCACGAAAGATTTCTGTAACTTCTGTATGGGCTGTGTCTCCCAGAGAATCAATTAAGCATATTAGACCCGCCAGAAATGACGTGCCCCCTACTTGCAGTCGTCTCGATCTCATGCCTGTTTGAGCGTGTCATTTGCTCCAGTTTAGTCAGTCAAAGCCCAACTAACTCCTGTTTCACCAGCTTATCTCACGCAGACAATCCCAAATGTCGACCCTGCATGTCAAGATCACTGTTGCGAGACCGTGTTTTGAGTAACTGCTGGTGCAACAGAAAGTTCATTGGGGCCGAACCTCCCGCCACAGGTCACAAATCCGTAAGTCGCAGATCCTTGTGCCATACATCAAGCTCCGCATTCTAGAATTTGACCACCGATCTTTCTTGTAAAATGTCTAAACAGTGGGTAGATAAGGAGTGGGAAGATTGAATTGTACAGTACCTGTGCTAGCTCATTAAATGTCATAAATTAACACTGGTTAAAGAAGAAGACACGATCGTGTTTCCTTCCTCAAGACTACCTCCTGAGACTCGTCTCTTCGCTTCTATTGACAGGTTAACGACTTTAACGCAGAATCGGTAAGCACTACGGCTCCCAAAGTGTGACAGCGGAAAATAAAAGATGTGTCAAAGAAATAAAGCAAAATTCGTTTTCGAAAATATTATTTACTGAGATAAAAATAAATAATTTTCGACAGAAGTCACATTTTCGAGTAACGCCTTTATTACAACCAAGTTAATAAAGGCTACGCATGAGGGCGTATCAAGGAGGAGGGCGCACAAAAGGGCAAAAATAATAAAGGACAAAAACAGATACAAAACATTAGTACTTTGTTGATTGTCCATTTGAATTAATAACGGCAGAAGGTCTGTCAGACGAGGTTGTCTATGGTGGATTGTTAAATGTAATTATTGAGTATGAAATCCAAATTGGCCTGCATTAATAGAGCCTTCTTATCTTTGTGCCCATTTCTTTTGACTATTCCAAAAGGATTTTCGATAGGATTCATTTCGGGACTGTTGGCCGGGATAAAAATGGATTAGAGACCAAATGCGGAGAGGGTGGTTGTTTTCTAAAATGTTAGATTATATTTGCAATCGACATCAAATTCGTACCCCTTTAGAGCGGTGTACAGGTGCATTGTCGCGCAAAATTACGGTATCCATTCGGCGCCGACTTATGCCGTTGTAACCGGAACATCTTTGACAATTGCAATAAACATCTTGCCAGACATGCCGCTCACTGAATTTGATCGCCATCCAAATCATCATCCGCCGACAGTTCTTGAAAGTTCTCGTCGGTTTAGTGCATTTTCTTGGGAAGGTATTTCCACATGTGACGGTTTGGTGCGATTTCGTAGCCTTGTTTAAAAATAAAACCTCATCGGAGAAGAAAAAGCTCTTGCAAAATGAAGATCTGTGATCAAAATAATTAAAAGCAAATAAAAGCCGTACTCTAATTAGTTTTCTACTTAAATATGGCTTAATCATGGCCTTTCGCCGCTGCAGTTCAAATTTCTTAATCCTTTTCCTAATGATGTTCATAGAGAACATCGACAGATGTTCCCGTTGAATGGTCTCAATGGGCATGTTATGAAACTTTTTTAATGCACGACGAATAAAACCGTCGTCTTGCTTACTTGTGGACCGTCTGGGTCCTCTTATCTTATTTCTAGGAACGGTTTTATCATTAATAATGCGCCATAAAAACTTTAAATCCGAAAGCTTTAATAGCGTATGAAACTGCTTTAATATCAGGAATCCTCCGATTCCGCCTAAATTCGGCCCTTTTTTATATTTAATATACAGATCCATATCGAACTTTCCTTCAGCACACGACCTTTTTGTCCTTATTTTAACTAACTAAACACAAATAACAACACCAAAAACACGCTACAGTTTCCACTTTAATTTTGACCCCCCCCTTTCATGAATTACCACAGGTACTGTATGTCCTTTCAAGTGTGAAACACAGCCGTCGTTCGAAAGTATTTAAAGTATTGTCACCTTTGAAGGTCAGGGATATAAAAATGGCCTTTTTGGAACTGAATATTCTGTTAATTTTATCCATGTAAAGATGTATTTGTGTGGATAGATAAATTATACCTGAAGAGATTTAGCGAACATCGTTTGCTTCAGGACGCTAGTATTAAATCCAATTGCCCGACTTTCGTTGCAGAAATCACCGGTACGATGATTAAATCGTCCTAAATGCTGACATGGAAGTAGTCAAATAGGCAAAATCACACCCGGTAGTAACGTGCAAAATTTAATTTATGTCGCCTTTACTCCAGTACGTACGCATTGTGCCACAGGTTATTATCACAAATGAGCCGTAAGATATTCCACATTGACTTTCTGTTTTCAAACAACATTGGCTCTCCAGCACAACCGGTTAGGTTTCAGAGATTTTTGGAATCTGCCTCATAATTTACAACACCTATCTTAGAGGCAGATTTTTTAAACTGCGCCCGATATCCGCATTCATTTTCAAACATTTTACATATTAAATTATTATAGTGGTGTTTTTGAATTGACATGGGACTACAGGGCATTCCTATCACATGCTATTGCGGAAGCTAGCAGAACACATAATTCCTATCACTATGGAAATGAGGTCTTGACCACTGCAATCGATCCTCATATGGCAAACACGAAGGCTCGCAAAGATTTGAAGCCGACCGTCGGCTTGAAAAATGACATAATCGTCGCATTCTGTAGATGCGGATCTGTAAGTCAGACTTTCTTTCTCAAAACAATAAAATTATCTGAATTTAGGGTTAACCATACTTGAAGGCTGTTCAACATCCATAAAAATATGATAAGACTATAGCGTCCAGCTAATTTACGCTCATGAGGTCACAAATGATATTCCAGTCGAACAATTTCATAATTTTCACTTGAACAGAATTATCGAGTATCAGAAGCAAGCCTACGCCGTCGGAACCTATAGACTTTGCTGAGGGTTTAAGGCACTTACTTCGAAGAAAGGTGTGTACATGTGCGTCATCAATTTAATCATTTTTCGGCGAGAGTAAGTGACTCAACGCTGAAAGACTCGGAAAATTTTTACTACCGATGCCCCAGTGTTTTACTCCCTGCGGAAATAAAAACGTGTAGAAATTGGCAAATTGATCATTAACTATAACCCTAGCACATATTTTTTAAAATGTGTTTGTAATTTTGGGTGTTAGCGTTTTCCATTCTAGAGTATCTTATTTGTGACCGCGACTGTATGGTGAAATCACCTAGAGCAGAAAATTGCTTGCCAGATCCCATAGTAGCGATCGTTTGCAACAATGTCTACGATAAACGACATATGTCTGAGGCCACAAAAACTAAAGACGCTTCACGACATCGCACCCACTTTCGGATATTTGGCTGTTAGCGTAGATTTTTCAGAACCTGTAAGATTTCGTATTGTGTGCTGAACTTTTATGTTTTTATCTATCCAAATGGCTATAATTCCAAAATAATTCCTGGTCTTCTCATGATTGGAATCTAAAGTTTTCTTCTGCACCTACCCATTACAGAAATAGGATTTAGTCAATTAGGCGATTTTGTTATTTGTTCTGATCTGAGGACATTTCGGTTACCTCGGTAGGATAAGGACCCGCTACGGCAAGTAGAAGGCCTCAGTAAAGTCAACGCTCTAACCATCTAAGCTACGATACCTCAACGGCAATCGTGAGTTTAATCAGATCGGGGTCAAGTTAGCCGGTAAACACTCTAAAACGTATGCAACTCGCCAAGTCTGATACAGTTAACTGACTCCTGTAGCAGGATTTCCTTAGTAATCCACTTAGAATCTGCCAGATGTTTGCCAAACTTATGTAATCAATAGGTATTTTGATAGATTTTCAACGATTAACTTTTATCGAACTGGTAAAACTCGGTGACCATGGTGATATTCAAGACTAAGACACCCTGTGATCCAAAGGCAACAACACTGTAAGCTTTTTCATGATATTTTTCTCATGTCGGAACACTCATAAGCCTTATGAGGCCGTATGGAGACTCAATTCCATGATTGAGTGGACATATCTTCACCGAAACACTCGAACGCTAGTCGCAGCGTGCACCGGCCAGTCTGCAGGGTACCTTTGCTAGCCTGCATCTGAAAGTAATTCCTCGTCGATTAAACAGAATAAGAAACTCCCTCTACTGGCATTTATTACCTCCTCCAACCTGCGAGATCGTCTGTATGTAATGGTTGCTAGGTCAGGCTAGAGAGGCAAGACGTTGTGGCGAGTATCAGCATCATCAAATTGCATTTGTTATTGATTGTTTCATAGATCTTCGGCTACTGTAGTACTACTGAGATCCTCCTTGAGGATTTGAAGAACGTGATAACTGTGACGAAGTAGCCTCACTAGATTCATTGGCATAGGGAATTCTAGGGCACTCTTGTTTCGTTAGTATTAAGTGAATGGGTGTGTTATCTAAACTGTTATCCTGAAAAAGGTGACAATTGACGGATGTTGATGTAGGTCTGAATTGTTCAGGTTCAATTGTCGGCGTCCTGGAAATAAAGAAAGTCGAAAACTGAAAATAGTTTACTAAGATGAAGTAATGATGACTTCTTGGGGAATTAGAGCAAATAAAAAGGGAAGTTAAGAAGTGCACATGAGCGCAACGGTGAGCACGCAATTTTTCCATTTTTCGAAACCAAAGAACACAGTTCGTAAATATGTGAATAATATAATTATTTTTACTTTACGCTAAGATTTCAATAGGAGAGATATAGCGAGGGCGAAAACTATGATTGCGTTGACTGTCACAATGTACTTTAGCCGAACTAGTGACGGACTGAAGGAGCTGAAAGTGGTCGGACCAAACTGAGTGCATGTTTGGATGATTGGCGTGGTCTCTTTGTGAATCAGCTATCAAAAGCTAGGCAAAAAACTAACTGGCGAAAAGTGGTGTTTTATGTTTTTGACTCAAATGATCTCGTGTTTGCCACGACGCGATGACAAATACATAAGAATTTTACATACTCAACTCATATTTTTCAATGGTCTTTTATTTGAGCTATATATAGTTGTAGCGCTTTTGCCCAATTTAAATATTTCGTAACACAGGTTAATTTCATTTACAAAACTCACTGCCTAATGTCAACCTAGAACCCCGATAAATTGTTACAGTAGAAACAAAAGTTAAACTTTTTACGTAACCTAGTATATTGTTAAGATCTTCCAACATGTGCTGCGATCTTCCGTATACTTTAAAAGTACATTCATCCTCTCAACTGCGACGTGATTCCAAGACGGCAGCCGTTTAATCTCAGGTTCGTTTGAGTTTCAAACTACAGCTCAAAGCAACTACAATTCGACAAACTCCAGCTTCACTGGATGCTTCCATCTATAATTAATCAAATGATGATCCTGCACGTCATGATTGCTGTTGCGTAACCGTGACTTAAATAGCTGCTTTAGCAACGGCTTATGAATCATTAATCGGAGTATGGACTATAAACTACTAAACCTGTATCGTTCATTACGTTAAGAATAATTTGAGCAAGAAGCAATAGCGTATGCATATTTCACAAAGCTACAATATCGTTGAAAGCTTTGGAAACCGCAGATCAATGCAGCTGTCGTTCCGGCGACTGCATGACTTTTAAATTCATCCAAAACCTTTGACAGGCTAAGGTAATCGTGGTGAACTCTGAAAAGTTTTGTTTTTTGTAACTCTGTTTTCGCCTTTGAGAAGAATGATGGCTCCGCTTAGAGAATATATCATTGTCTTGTTTCATTTCCGGGAAAATGAATGCGCGAGGTTGGACTAAATCTTTCCGAACAGATCTCTTCAGGAACAGTCCGAAATTTGATATGAATTAAACAATTATATACTACTGGCCACTGTTGGCAGATTGCGAGTAATGCGCGGTTATTCCGCAGTAGCTGATGGATTTCGGCTCAAGTATTCATTTTAAATTTCGAAACGTACCTGAACAGGTCTGTTCTGAAAGATTTTTTCCAAGTTTTCGAATGAAACAGGGCACGCTGAAACTGGAGTTTATATACGACGTCGTGTTGGTCGCTGATATAGTTTTTCAAGGATGTAACTGTTTGGACAATATAAATAAGACCTTATTTCCAGTAGCTTGATAGGAAACCATAACGCTTAGATAATCGAAAGCCGTCTTTGGAAAAAGAGCTTTATTTGCTTGACCCATACTCGATTCAGGCCCAAAAAGCATCATCAGAGGCCTCGCCCGAAATATGCAAATTTTGTTAGTCGCCCACAAAATATTCAATAATTTACTTAAAAAATAGCCGATATTTTGACATGGCTAACATTTATTTGAAAAATAACTGTAGCATAAAAGCCATCATGGCATGGCAAGTTGTCCACTGCAGTTTTACCTTAAACCTCAATGTGAGCTTATGATGTATCGTTCGGTTCTACATGCATAAATGCGCTCGCATTTCATATTTGACTAAGAGACCTGTAAGCATCTGTATTTAACCGATCTATTTTCTAACATAACGCTCATGCAAGAGGCAACCATTTACCGAATTTCAAAACGTTTCAGCGATTTAACTCCGATTTTGTTTTAGCGAACATTGCGTGGATCACCTCTAATTACCTTTCAAGAGATGCGTTCTAGCACAAAAACACTTAAGCTAACTAATTACAAACCAACCGTTGAATTGTTTGTTTTCCTTCTGCGAGAAGTCTTATTAAATTTTACGTTCAACCTGCTATGAAATCTGATCCTTGCAGGGTGGTGTGTCTTGCTAAAACTGTTCGTGCTTGATTTTTACTGCAGTCGTAAAAACGAATTTCGGAACCACTTTGTTAAATATCATGTATTATCGCTCTGATCTACATGTAGGGTAAATTAATTCAAACATTTCGCAAAACATAACGATGTCTGAACGATTTAAACATAAGATGAAATCACTATCAGCAGCATAAACGCTGCCGCATATGGAAGATTAGGCTTTAACACGCCGCATTCTGTCTGATTTTGCAAAACGTCAGCAACAAGAGTAAGCGTCTAACCTATCACGACTCCATGGCAGTTGTCCTAATAGTCTCGCCTGTGGCTAGCCTCACCTGGTAATTGGTTAGTTGTGTTATAAAACAAGGGTCAGCCATGTATTTGCAAACGTGTAACATGTTCTGGAGAGCAATTCCCCTATTACTTTTGACTACAACGTGCGCCCTTGGTGAGAATCTGGCTAATTCTGCGTATCTTTCTTAACACTTCTTGTAACTTACGCATTCGTCAACAAGTGTTCATCGGACCTTATCTATCGCAGCGTCCGTTAGATTTTTGTTCACATTTACGTACTGAGAGCAACGTAGCAGTCAGCTGTGGCTGAAGTGCGTTAATAGTTAACGTCAACTGCATTTTATTTTGATATTTTTTCAAAAAGAGTGCACATATGCAAGGGCATTAATTCATATTTCTAGGAAGCATATAGGCGACATAAATAGATGATGGCAACCAAGGCAAATGCGTTTACGAAATCCATTTTTTCTGTGTATTCATATATCTGACTTTAAACATCCAAGCCAAAGTAGTACAATTGTCTTTATGACTTCATCAGAACTGTTCAAACTGAATATTATGATGATAAGATATTCATATGTTTTGTAATCGGCTTGTGTTGCATACCAAAGCACATATTTGTGCGCTTGGAGATTAAGCTTCAGAGTGACTGAGAATCAATAAGAGCATGTTAACAGATCTCAGGTATATTAATAACCCTAAACAAATGCGGCACTTTGCTGTATAATAATTCTTGCGGCTTGGAATCCAAACCGGCTAAGTTAGCCACAGTATTTCACGACCAATATTCCGTTGTTAGTAAAAAGTGGTTCTTATCTGCTGAGCTACAGTGCCGATATTTTTTAACAATCTGCAAGGCCTGTTTCGGACCTCTCCGACAGAGCTGAAGGCTACCTCACATCATTTAATGGAAGCTCTTTTCAGATTTTGGGGGGTTAGCGACCGATATCATAGAGAGTTAACAGAGAACTACATGCTTGTGAATTCTCGATGTGACTAGGAAGGTAGCTATTCGGATCCGCCTGATTGTATGAATTCGAAGGAAAATTCAAAATCGTTAGCATTGCTGTATTCACTCCATAAGGTCCACAAAAACTGCAATAACCAATTTGCTTTGATTGTGAATAGTTAACTTATAAACCTATATAACCTTTAAGTTGTATGTCGATCTCCTGCTTATACGCATATATCTAGAGGCTGTACAAATCTGGTATATTACGTTACTAGATGCCCATGCACATATACTCGATTTCATCGTTTTCACAATCATGTGAAATCCGATACTATCTGCACTGCCGTGAGTGATCTTCACTAGCACTTGCTATTGTCTCGAATGTTGCCTTAAAGAATTAATCAAAACCCGCATCTTGATGCAGTCGCTGCTGTAGCAATCCAACTACACTCCTCAGAAGCAGTAAACTGTGTCCGCAACTTCAATTCGAATCATGACAGAGTTGATGTTGTGCATGATTCCACCTAACTAATCGATAAACATGGAGGATGCTCGCACGCAAGCAGTTACAAATGCTTTGATAATATTTGAGAATGCTTGCACAAATCTCAGCCTTTATTCGTTGATCCATACTCCAAACTTTAATTATGGAGGCAGCGCCAGTTACTCAAGACGCCAGTCTCGTTTGAAATATAGTGCTACATACTCCCTCATGCCTATTGTATGAATGCTACCGCTCGTGTTTCCGCAATGCTGTAAATTTGGACGACACCAGTCATCGGATTTTCCTGCATATATTGATGTCATCTTTGCATTCTATCCCTAGGAGGGATCGGAGCTTGTTAACCAATCATCATTTTTACAGTCATTCCACCGCCTCATCCACCTTGTTTTCTTTTCGCTTTAGGCGAAAACATTTATGGTAAGGAAAAATTTACTTAAGACTTTTACATCTTACTGAATAATCCACCTCCCAGTTAGCATCATACTCATTAGACGAAGAGACGATGAACGCCATCAGGGATGTAAACCAGTGCGTTTTATCTGAAAGGGTGACCTTCAGGATCGTTCGAGGGCTAGATTGTGCTACTCAGTTTGACGATATCTTCGAATTGACGCTGACGACAAATCTTCGAGGGCACCAATGCAAACTGAAGCTAAAATACGCAAAACTCGATTTGCGGGCCAAATCCTTTTCCCACCGGCTGGTTGAGGAATGGAATAAATTGCCGTACTCCGTTGTCATAGCAGAAAACGTTGAGAGTTTCAAAAGAAGACCAGATTAATTTATGCTTGATTGTTAAACATTTACACGATATCAATGACTGACATAACCTCTATGTATAGATCTGCAGGTTTTTTATACGTCTATCTGTAAATAGGGTTTTCCCAAAACTTTTCCTTTATCCCTCATAGATACTGAACTATACTGAACTGAATGCGGTGTTGCAAGCCTAATATTAATGCAAGAAAATGGCATGATCTTTATAATCTGCCGCCCGATGGAGAATAACAGTTTAAATTTTAGATTTTATAACTTATGCGCAAATGTTTGCTGGGCCTTGCAAATGCATTTTGAACGTCAGGCATTGCATCACACACTTAATAATGCGCATTCCGAACTGTACTAACTATTCAGAAACCAAGAAACCTTTCTGCGTAATCGCAGCTACTAGTAGTAAACGGTGCATTTTTTAAGCAAGGTTGCGCATGTCTATCGGTCATGCTGCCCTGTTGCACATTTATTGGATAAAGTCATGGTTTTTCTGCGTATATCCGTCACGCCGTTTTGTGAAGGAGGATATGCGAGCGAATACAAAGCAACTACGACACTCTCGTAATTCTTGATTGTTGACTTTAGAACCAGAAGTTAGATATGAATAATCTTAAAATACTTAGGCATGTGTAGGAGTGGATCGTCAGATTATGCAAAAGCAGAGAAAATGATCATCTTACCAGGGTCAGCAAAGCGTATTCCGGATGAATCGTATACAAAACTAGCCATTCTATATGTCCCTTGCCGAATATGCAGTCCTAATCCGAAAGGGCATTTTAGGTTCCTCGTAAGCATGCAACTACGCATAAAATATTCATTGATATACTACGCGAATGCATTCGCACAATTATGAACGCACTGTTGATATGTTCGATGCTTACAAGCAGCTAACTGATGTTCCACTCAATAGAAATGGGGGCGGTGGCAAGTAGAAAAATCCCTTCCCTTATAAATATGTTCCTTGGATTGGTTAATTTTTATTGCCTGGACATTAATTACTGTTTCCAGAAGGCGCAAATTTGTGGCAAAATAAATCGGCCGCTTAGTCTGCACATATAGATTCCCATTCTGGATTTTCTCCTTACAATTAATCGGCACCGGGTTAACACTTCTTACACCTCCACTGCGCACATATGACTTGTTGACTTTTCCTTCTAGACTTTTACAACTGTAAGTAAAAATTGTTTTTATGCTCTATTGCATATACTGTGTCATAGTCAGTTTCATAATCAGTAGGCGAATAAAAAGGTAAAGATTCGTCAGGAATTTAAATTAATGCGCTATTTTGCGGAAGGATTATATAGATGCTGTTCAAATACTAATAGGCATCTTATCGGAAAAACGCTGTTTTACACGCAAAAACTGGATTGTCTGCACGACAGCGGACATTTTTGGTGATTTATATTTTAAATTTTCACAAAGGTCAACTATCACATTCGCTCAAAATGCTTGCCTCTTGGAAAATTTACCGCTTAGAACGCAATCCCCCTTCCGAGCACCTCCACAAGAGACTGCGAATTTTATTTGCATGAATTTTAATACCTACGTTTCCACAAGGTTTCCTGTGTGGACTAATTAGCCGTCCGTTTTATCTGCAAACTCACGTTTAACAGCCGCGCTGTTTGTGTATAATAAATTAACCCTCGTTAACCTGCTCATAAGTCTTCTCAACCCCCGATTGGATTTATGTGTCTCCCTGACTATTCCTTGTAGATGACTATCCTGAAGGTAAGTATAAGACGCATTGCCAACTTTAATGCACGAATTACACAAGTATGTTTAAAGCGTCTGTTGTTTCTACAAGGCTGCATTATGCACAATTTCATTGTTTGGCGGCTTCACTGACATTAGGCGGCCAAAGGCATGCAATGCGGACTGAAATTCAAAAATTTGCTTCGGTGGGGAGTGTTGAGTCTAGACGGTGAGAGCATTTAGAGACTTACGATCCCCAGGCCAAATCCCGAATTATAGGAAAAGACAATTAACCAAAATGAGAGGTATATTGTGAACGGGTTTGTCAGTTGTCCTCAGAGGCGGTGATGGTCTCTAGAGATGCCCGAGATAATGTTAACCGTGTACAGACCTGACTGAGATTCTACGAGACAGCGCTTACGATGGCTTTTGTGTGTTTGTGGGGCAGTCTGAGTTAATGCCAATTGATTTGTTTTGATTTATCGAGGGAGGGTATTCAAGTGGCATGTGCCGCATTCGCAATGGGCTAGTGTGTTTAAGCGTCGCATGGCAGCTGCAAGTCCGTGGACGCACGTGGGTCCGAGTTGAAATCGGCCTAGTGGCAGCACGTCTAGAAATGCTCACTGCGAAGGTTAATGAATGTTACACAAGGTTGCTTTGAATAAGGAGTCCAGGCATGCTCATGAGGGTTTCAAGCGCTGTGTACAATTTCGACAGTTGGATCCCGTCCTTACGATGGATCTAGCTATGTCTGAATAAGGAGGGCTGACGCTAATCAATCGGTCGGTTACCGTCTTGCAAATATACCACATGTTATAAGTTCACAGACTTAAACTAGACCAAAAAGAATGTACCTTGCGTTCTCCAGTTGTCTTTTCACTGACTGTTTTATAACGAACTGCTTCAAAGTTGATTATAGTAACACTAACATTTCATTTGCTTCTTCTATTCAGAGTCAGAACATAATAGTAAGTTTTAAGTGATGATATTCATCATTTTCCATGTTTAGTTACTTTTTACATCGGCGCATTTTTCCTCATTAATGTCACGCGCAAGCACCTTCATGATTTCCCCTTATCAGACACTCACGATGAGGTGGAACACAGTTCAAATTTTAGACATTATAACTTATACGCAAATGCTTTCTGGGCTTTTCAAATGCACTTTGTACATCCTACGTCAGTCATCGCATCACACAATTATGCACATTCCGAATTATACTAACCATTCAGAAACTGAGTTATCTTTCTGGATAATCACAACTGCCAACATTAATCGGTGCATTTCGTAAACAAGGCTGCGCTTGTCTATCGGCCATGCTGTCCTGTTGTGCCGTTATTGAATAAAGTCACAGTTTTACGGTATATATCCGTCACGCCATTTTGTGTAGGGGGATATGCGAGCGAATACAAATAAACTACGACACTCTCGTAATTCTTGACTGTTGCCTTTAGAACGAGAAGGTAGATATGAATAATCCCTAAATACTTAGCAATATGTAGGCGTGGATAGCCAGATTATGCGAAAGCAAGGAAAATGATCATACTATTAGGGTCAGCAAAGCGTATTCCGGATGGATCGTATATAAAACTATCAATTCTACATGCCGCTCTTCGGATATGTTGTCCTAATTTAGAAAGCACCTTTTAGGTTCCTCGTAAGCATGCAAATACGCATAAAATATTCCTTGATATACTACGCGAATGTACTCAAACAATTACAAATACGTTGATGTTTGTGAAAGCTTACAACCATCCCGTCCCCACAAGATGCTTACCTCGTATAAAATGTACAGCATAGAACTCTCAGACTCATCCGAGCATTTTCACTCGAGACTGCCAACTTTGCTGGTGAGAATTTCACTACCCAGGTTTTTACAAAGTTATAGTGTGTGGAGTCATTAGCCATCCGTCACATCCGCATTCTCTGCCTATAAATGATTGACCTTTTTCAACCTGCATATACGTCTTCCCACCACATAACTAGGCTTATATGCTTTGTTCATTCCCCCCTTTAGATGACAGTTCTGATCGTAAGTAAAAGCTCATTGCGAATTTTATGCTCAAATTTTACAAGCATACTCAAAATGCCTGTTATTTCTCCACAGCCGCCATATGTGCAGTTTGTTTTTTAGATGACATATTTGGCGTTAAGACATACGAAATGCAGATTGGGATTCCAACACGTGCTTCGGTTGGAAGAACTTAGATATGTGATGTCTTACTATACTGATAGGCGTGCTACGTAATCTAGAGGGATGTTGCGAATAAAAACGTTATGATCATTGGAGACCCAATCCGGAGTCTTTGGAATCCAATATACTCGCGAAATGTAGACTTTCAGGCCGTTTGCCTTTTGCTATCTTTTCTCGGCTTAATTATACGGTCGCTCAACATTCCATGAAGGAACCTACACACAGTTACTCATTTACTCTTATCATAATTGCCAACAACGATTTCTAAATTGTGTTTTCTGACAGTCTGCTTCTAAATAACGTTTTACATGCAATTATAGTAATTTTGCAGGAATACAAGGTTACCCATAAAACAATATCTATGATTAATAAAAGCGCAAACAATTAGACGTAGTAGAATTCCTCTGACGCATCTGACAGTCTTATTTAATAAGAAATTTTTCTCTATTCAAAATGCAGATTTTAGTAAATATGCCGCATTTCTCAAAATATCTATCATATCACCAGTGTATGTTATAATATTTGAAGATAAGGTTTTTAATAAAATAGCGTGGTTATTACAGCATAGGTTGTTTGCGGCCCTAGCTAAGGAAATCAGTTTAGGAAATAGCAGAGTCAAGAATGGCGATATGTAATTTTGTCTTAAAATTTATCAGTCTGATATCCAGGCCAAATGCTTATAAACGGTAATAAACTACAGAAGTTCACGAGATATAGGATGCAAATCTGCTAAACCGCGTGAATATGACGTGTTCGGTGAACAGAACTTTTCCCGATTTCTCAGAACATTGTTTGGTGACCACAGTCATCCTTTTAACTAAAATATCAGTTCGCGGAGATAAATGTATATTTCTGAATTATTCGATTTTCGATGTACAAACCCCGATATAAGCATAAGAATAGGATGAACTATAGAAGGATAAAGGAGCATATTTAATTTGCCGCATAATCGGAAGTGCTTTTACGTTACCAAAAGCGCCGGAAATGTTATCTGCCGGGTTTAATGACAACATATGTTACAGTAATGAAGTTCTGACTTTGTCCACACAATCGGTGCTATCCTCGGCTTCCCTAACAGCTTTTCTACTTACTTTAGCTTCCTCAGCCTACTATACGTTTAGTGCTTTAAGCATGAAAATTACGCATTGCAATTATCTCCGCCATCTTACATTTGTTATTTGATAAAAACCAAACTCTACGTCCCATTATCACAAACGCTGCCTTGTTATTCAAGCCGATTACTGTCAGCCCATGACAAAGTACCAATCGCGGTTAGATGTGTTATGTAGACCAGATCTCCGTCTTAAATCAAAAAAATTGATTTTGTTTCTTAAATGGTGATCAAACGCCAAAACGAACTGGAAGATTAGTACAGACATGTATCTTAATTAGTTCTCGCAGATTACTCATGACCATTGGCCTCTACACATCCGTACGTGTCCGATAAAACAACAGATTAACGAATTTTGCTCGTGTCAATCCATCGATCCGCGTTCGGATGCTTTACTCCTATTCGATGACGACAGCGACCCGATTTAACAATGAACCAGACGGCACCCGCTTAGGTAACTATCCCTCCGATGTTTCCTTCCTAAGTGAGCCACCCAACCCTCGTTTAGAGGGGAATCAATGTCCTCTACATTCGGTGGAACTGGATTACACTGCGAGATTTCGGGAATTCTGGATCTGAGCAATACATCAGAGATTTATTGCGTCTCTAGTTTGATGTTATGCAGTCTATCTGATGTGTCCGTTAGGACAGTGGCCTTTAGAGGCAAAACAAGCAAGACGCGGTCTACATGAGAAGGCCCTAGTAGTCCAGGGTGAGTGGAGTAGCTACAAGTGTTGTTGTGTTCGAAGAGGATGGTTGGGTTTAGGCAGGCTGGACAATGGCAGCATATTCACATTCCAAGCTGATAGCCAACTATGCGAAAGCCTAATTAACAAACATTTCGCGAATTCCAGCCGTCGTAGAGGATTTGACGAGTAGGACGACGACTACAACAACGACCAAACGAGCACCAATACCGACGACGACGGCAACCACTAGACGATCAGCAGTTACGACAACTACGACGACCAGACGACCACATACCGGCAGAAGAAAATCAGTACCACCCGTTGGTAAGTTATTGTTACATTTTTATCTCCACACCAGAATAAACTCTTTAACTCAACCCTCAGATCTTTTATAATCATCTAAATGTGTTAACACACATGTAGATTATAATTCTGAGGCACGAACTGATAAGAAAGGCCTTGTGTAGATTTCACCACTCAACGTATTCGTTCACTGAAGCGGCAGATATGAAACAGCTTACCCATTTATTTCACCATTGTTTTCTGAACGTAGGTCACGTGGCTCATCGTGTTGGGTAAACATGCGTCGTATGTATATTGTCTAGGAACTGAGACGAACTGCGATTTTGCATTACTTTTCGGGCGGCAAGTTAGGCGCATAACGGTTAACGCGGCAGTAGTTCGCAAAGCGATTATGAGGGAAAAATATTTTGATCTCCATGAGCGTTACTGAGACTAACTTTGCCCGTTTTGGTTCAAGGTTAAGGTTTCGACAACGGTTAAAATTGGCGTTTATCGGGTTATTATTGGGAATTGGGTTGCCAAGTTAAGGCCATAGTTAAGATTTAGGGTTGTCTTGGTTACGGTTTTTGGTTCTTGGGTTAAGCTTTCGGTTACGACCGAATTATGCTTAAATGTCTATGAGACAGAAATTTCCCACTGCAGGCATAACCATAGTTGGGATTAGGTTAGTAGCAAACTGCAGTCCACCCCAGCGGGTTAGCTGCCACAACCTTGTGGGACTCTTCTTGTGGGCTGGCATAACGACCCACACTAGGAATTTCATATGTTTCCGTTTCTACGCCGCACTCCATGAGACCCAGACGCCCTACTCCCTGACGCAAACAAGTCCCTTCTTCCACGTGAGTGTTGATAGGGCAGTTTCAGACTGTTTCTCCCCATCAAACCCGCACACTTCCAACAAACTCCTGCCCACTTTGCAGATTACGGTGCATTGAGAGCTGGCTTCTGCATGCCTGTTCATGCAGCAGAATATGTCTCGCGAGTTCAGATGAAAGCGCTCACGCCTGGATAGCCTCTGATGTCCTACAGGATCGCACTCATTTATCCTCCCTTTCCAAAGTCTTTGCACACTCGTCCTAACGGTCTTCTGTGAGCCGGCATCTGTACGTACATTTCACGCGCTGTGTGCACACCTCGCCTGTTAAATTCCTTCCTGCTGGGCGGCTGGGAGGAGAATATCCCAGAGCGTGGAAGATTTGCTAAGACGTTGTAAGCGGAATCACCTCATTCACTCGCGTGCACATAACCTGAAACTGGTTGGACGACGTAGGCCGATAATGCAAAATGCCTACGGGGATGAAAGTATAGGTCGAGTGGGCCATTTAGATTTAACCCGTCGGGGTAAGAGCTGCCCAACGCACCCTTAAGCATTTGCGTCATCCGATGAACGGATAAGCAACCATAGCGTAAACACACGGAAAGAAGTCGATGTGCGATACTTTCGATGGGGTATCACTTTGCGACAATGTCCAATGCAGCAAAGGTTTCACAGCTTATATGAAATGAAAGTGCTTCGCCATTCCCTTCGGTGATGCGAAAAGAAGAAATTAGCCCAGATGCATTAATTCACCTTTTTGGCTCAGTATAGGAGACCGTGAACATCTCAAGGGGTGCATTAACTTCGACAGACGCACTTTTCGATGCCGGTGATTTTCAGTGTGATTTACGCGTCCTCCAATGCTCTGTTCCTGAGATGATGGGTATTATCTAGATACGTGCATCCTTTCTGCAGTCAGGCTTTCAAGCAGGGACTATGCGCATACATATTTGCGATGTGATGAGGGAAGTAGTAATTCAGCTCAGTCGGATCATATGAATTTGAAGGAAAATGAAAAGTCATGAGGTTTACTCATGAGGTTAGGCTCACGCAAGCTGAAACAACTAGCCTCATTCTTTCGACATTTTTACCCATGACCGCAATTCCTACACAAACAACAACATGCGAAATGTACATTTGGGCAAATTTATAACTGAAACAACAAAATGAACGTTAACATCAGGGGTATTTTTAAGTGGCAACAATTTTAAGAATTTAAATCTACTTAATAGGACTTCGAAACAGTTGCGGATAGCTTTAGGAATCCAAAATAGCTGAACGCTCATGATCTTGAATTATTTATAATGTAAACATGACTACAAGTACTGAAAAATGTGCGCATTAGTTATCATTCTTATCTCAAGCCCCACCACCGGTAAAGTAACAACTCAATCTATTTGCACAACTAGCGCGAGTATCAAAATATCACTACCGCTTTGCTGACGAATGTTAAATGTGATATTTATGAAGTGAAGTAATGCAATTACAGTACTCCCATATTTCTTTATTTGGGCCTTTAACGTGACAGCACATGGATGCATATTACGAACATGCATAGATGTGTAGGGAGGAGATGCAAACGATTATTCGAATATAAAAAAATGCCATGTTTATAAGCCTTCAAACCATGCAGTCTATGGCACCCAGGAACACCTAACAACTTTGTGTCTTGATATATTTCCCTTTTAGATTACAACTACTATTGTAAGTAAAACTTATTTTGAAATTTATGCCCTATTAAATGTTGTTCAATACTCAACTTGATAAACACTAGACAAAGATACACGTGAAGCGTCATCAGGAATAAAAGTCAATGCTCATTGCCGAAAAGGATTGCCTATTTGGTGTTGCAATAGTGATGGACAGGCAGTGTAATATCACGCTGTTTTGCACAAGAACAAGGGCTGCTTTATCAACACGAAACCACAACTCAGATAGTTATGTTGTTTCACAAATCGCACTTTGACAACTGCTAGCCGTCACCGGCGCCTATCACACAAATCTCCGGCGAAATTTACTGCTCAGATCGTTCCCCGCACGTCCACATGAGACTGCCACTTTGCTTGGGTGAATGTCAATAGTTAGGTTTCTACAGTGTTCTAATGTGTGGAATCAGTAGCCATCCGTGCCGAATCTTATGTCACAGATGCACCTGCAGCAGACAAGCGCCAGAAGCTTTTCATACGCGATTGATGGTAATAAGGCATTTTACACTAGCCCTTAATCTTTACCCCTAAACCTAACCGGCAGCCCTAACTCTAACACATAAAACTAATCCCTAGCCATAACCACGACCCCTAATCCCGATCAGTAGCCCTAATCCTTAAACCGAACCCCTTAAATCTAGTCCCTAACAGTAACCCCTAACCATAATCCTTACCCCAAATCCTAACAGATGTGGCTAAGAAAGAAGATTTTACCGCCATCCGTTTTACCTGCATACGAAGGTGGTACTTTCAAATTCCTTATACATGGTTAATAAGGCTTTGTGAACTCGCCTATAAGTCTTCTCATTGACTTTTTCTTTCAGATGACGATTCTGATAGTAAGTACATACTCACAGACCTAATTTCTTATAAACGTATATATATACCGAAAGTGCCTGTTGTTACTACAAGGCTGCGATATGCGCAATTCTTTTATTAGACTGTTTCGTCAACACTTGACAACCAAACGCATGAAATGTTGGCCGAAATTCTTAAATGTGCATTAGTTGGGAGAACTTATTGATGAGGCTGTGACGTACTGATGGGCATTCCACGCAAGCTCAATTGATTTCGCATAAGACAAATTGCCTGCAAGAGGGAGAGCCACTTCACAGTCCCTTAAAAGGTAACAATCACGAAATATGAACATTCAAGTAGCGCGTGTTTGGTCATCTCCTTGTGACTTCATTAAACAGTCGATTCTCATGTGCGGAGGGAAGGCACATTCATTTTAAAACTCATTTTGCAGTTGTCTTCGTATTATTCGCATGTTATGCGCGTTTGCACCCAGCGGTCTGAGGGCTATTTCCGGTATTGCAGAAGCATGCTCTTCCTTATCAACTTCCGCCAATTAGGCGTTATTTTCTCAGCATGCCGTTCATATACTTCTTTGATTATTCTTTCTCGACGGGCACAGTTAAGAGGAATATTTTCTGGTTCTTGAGCCAGTGTTTTATCTCAAAGTCGCATGTGCGTCCCGCACATACCGCAGGTGTGCTAACTTAAAAAAAGATTAAGCGAAATTCAAAAATGTGTTTTCGTTTGGGAAAGACTACTTAGGTTGGGTTGTAAAATTAATCACCGCGCATTATAATTCTATGATAATTCAGGTACCATGGGATGCCAACTTTCGACCGAACTATTTTCCGGCCGTATGCAAAAAGCGAACTATGTAGAAAATGACTAATTACGTGGCATGAATTCTTCTCATTGCTTTTTGATGCCATTTAAGACTCAATTATATTCCATGGAAAAAATAAATACACTTTCGTTAGAAAATTTCAATTTTGTACTCAAAAGAAGGTTATAATTTGCTGTTTTAAAACCTTTCGAGTTCTCGTGTAGTTCTGAACATGACCTGCCGTTACACCTGCCTTTAGGGTTTCCAGACTACAAACCGTATATTTTCGGCGTACTAAAGGCCATATATTTGTCTACGACATTAAGACGGGACCATATGGCGTTCGTAAAATATAACAGTGGATTATAGCTTTATTGTACTCTTTACAGGCCGCATTAATAAATGTTGAGAAGTGATGTTTTATGACCAGGCACTTCATAGTATTAAAAAAATCCCACAATAAGAAATTTTTTTAAAACTGGATCACATTCCATCCTTGGTTATAAAATAAGAAGTTATAATTTTCTACCAAACGAGTGGGAATCAAATAGTTTAATGTATGTTTTCCATGAAATATAACTGAACTTTTAAGAGCATCGAAAGACAATGATAAAAATCCATGCAACATAAGTAGTCACTTTTTACAGAGTGTGCTTTTGCATGCAACCTAAAAACGTTCCGTCGAATGATGGCATCCTAAGATAACTGCATAATTATGCCGCATGGTGATGGATTTGTCGAACATACCTAGGTAGTATTTCGAACCGAAAACGCATTTCAGAAGTTCGGCTAATATTTCATGAGTTAGCATTTCTACCCTGCATTGTGTCCGCCATTCGTCCGCCAGGAAATTACTTTCCTATCTGTAGGCATTCACTCAAAAGGCAATTGCTCACACATCGCAAATCCTGCGATGCATTTGTAACGACCCACATGGTAGGAGAGCTGGGCTAACGAGAGTGCACTTATAGCTTGCCAATACCATTGACTTACTGTGCCATGCCTATGTGCGCTCGTACCTCTTAAATTGTATATCCATCCTAAACATATTTAAGAGTATGCGCCCTCTTGAGCGACAAAACAATCTCTATTGGTTAACGGACATCCCACACATGCATGTGTCCGATAAAATGGACGATGGAAGGAGACATAAAACGGGTTAACCATAATCTGTCACTGAACACGTTTCATCACACTACAATATTCAAACGGTCAGTAATATCCTCGTATTACTGGCAACAAAACCAGGCTAGGAAGGTGTTTGCGTAATTTTGACTTGAATATCAGTAACTTAGGCGATGACCAAATTTTAGGCAGAAGAATATTCCAAAGGAAGGCATATTTGGAAGCAAAGGAGAGGGAGCACCTAGATGTAGTGCAAAGAGGCGGTGGCGAAATCACCATGGAGGAGTTGCGCGTGGCATAAGACCGATCTCTCGGAGTGAGAGTGCCAATGACCGCAAGATGGCAGCTAGAAGACGAGATGCGATCACTGGAACAAGAAATGTATTAGCCCGACAATATTGGCAATAAATTTCTTAAGCTAGTGATCGCACCTCGTCTTCTGAACTTCTACCTGGAACTCGCCTGTTTGCTTCTATCACCAATCTTTTTGGACGCGAAGTGCTCCGATCGGCTCGACGGTGGGAAACCTTTGCCCTTCTAGAGTCGTCTACGAATGCGCAAATTCGATTTCTTCACAGATGTCTCGACAACAATGTGCTGCCGAAGTGTGTTTCATACAAACCTCCGGTCAACACAGAGCTGGCGAGACGCGCAGTACTTCAGCACGGCCGACGAACTGGAGCTAGAGTTGATGCGAAAAAGGGAGCAAAGACCAGCTTCGAGTCCTCTAACCCACAAAAACTTAATGTTCGCCAGCTGACATCTCTGGGTATAGAGAGTAACGTGTGCGAATTGAGAAAACAGTTTCCGCGTGACAACCCTCTGAACCTTTTCGACCTTATAGCGGTCACAGGCATCGATTAAATCAAGGAAGGGAGAGCAGTATTCGAGGACTGGAAGAACAAACATTTGATAAAGTCTTAGCTTCACTTCCGGAAGGAAAAATTATGCGATACGAATCAACATATCTGCGCAGCTTCAGCAGAGATTCTATCTGCATGACGTGATAAACCAAGTGTATTCGTATAACTTAGACCTTGGTCCTTTATAGTGAAGCATTCTGAGAGTGGGTTATTCTGAAAAATTATGGGGTAAGGAAGTTTGACAGGACCAAAACGACATGAAGCGACACTTGGATGATGAGAAATTCATCTGCCATGTTGAATCCCATCTGCTTAAAACTCGTCAATCGGCATGAATTTTTTCAACACAAATGTTTGCGGTGTCCTTAAAATATGAGTAAACGCACTTAAGACCATCGGCATAAACAAAAGTTTGCGAGTATCCGAGTTCAGTCGATGTTACACTGCCTTATGATGTGTTCGTTGGCAAAGCGTAATCCAGAAGCAAACATTCCAAAGACGGTCTAGATGTGAAGACATTAGTAGTGCAGGGGAAGTAGCGTAGCAGCTGGTGTTTCTGTGCTTGAGGACGGTGAGTGTAGGCAGGCTGGAAAATGGCAACATATTCACATTCCAGGCTAGCAGCCAAATATGTAAGGCCTAATTAAAAATCGAACATTTTACGGCTTTTAGCTGTCGTACAGGATTTGACGAGTACGACGACGGCGGCGGCGAACAGACGAGCAATAACAACTACAGCAAAAGTGAACACCACTGGTAAGTTTTCATTATATTTTTACGTCAGTGTTATAGACTAAAAACGCAAACCCTTGTTAACAATATCACTGGTTTAATGTTTTAATGCTGCATGGATTTATAGCTCAAGCTGGTATTCCCGGACTAGTATAAACCCGCCTGCGCATGGAATTTGGTCATGCTAGTAGCAGACATGAGACAGCTATCCCGTTTACTTCAGAATTGTTTTCTAGTTGGATGTGGAGTTGCTTGGTGAATTAACCAAATGCACTTTCTGTTTGGATTTCTTATTAACTGCGACGAAAGTCCATGTTGTTGTACGTTTCGAACCGTAAATGCGGCTCTTCATGAAGGCTAGGAAAATTACCAGTACTTGGAATTCCATATGTTTCTGTTTCTACGCAGCAGTACATGTGGCCAAGACGACCTACCTCCTGCCGCTGGCAAGTATCTCTCTCCACCTGAAGATAAATCTCCTCTGCGAGTAAACTGGGTGCATTCAGGCACCTTAGAGCCATCGAATTAGTACACTTACAACTAACTAACGCCCAGTGTGCATGTTCCGCTGCATCGAAAGTTGGCTTCTGCATGCTTTCTCATGCGGCATGATATGACTTGCGAGTTGAGATGAAAGTGCTCACACCTGGACAGCGTGTGACGTCACATTTGATTTTTCCCTCCCAAAGTCCTTGCATTCTCATGCTAACGGTTTTATGCGAACCGCAGTTGAGTGATCGGAATCTGTGCGGGCATTTCACGCGTTGCTTTTATGTGCTTGGCGAATTTATCGGTATGTAGAATTTCATGTTTTCGTTACAAAGGCAGGGTAAAGGATCCCAGTTAACTGCCTGTAGACTGTAAATCGTGTGCTGATGTGTGTGCTTCCGAAATTTATTTAACTACTGAAAACTGGCATATGTACACGTGAGCGGAGAAACAAAAAACGGAGATCAGTTGAACGTGAGTTGAAGAATAACGGAGATGTCTGCCGTGGGATAGTTCCAGTAGTTCGCTGACCAGACACTCTTTTTAAATGGAACGCTATGGAATATCCAGCCGGATACCGTACATACATTCATCATTTCACTCCAGAGTATCATTTTGGCGCCGACTGTCTTCTTTGTTTACCTGCATTCCGCTATCTTACTGTCCGGATCGCTGTCCCACCCGTGAAATCCCGCATTTCCAGCAATCCTGTTTGACACGATTCAACGTATGCCGACAGCTAATTAGGGTCCATTATCCTATGGGTGTCGTTTTCCTTTTTATGGGGCAGTCCATGTGACCGAGAGAGTCTGGACGTTGAACTAATAATTTCTTTCCCTTTCTCTAGAATATGTACTTTCCTTAAGATAATTAGGCCTCCTCATATTTCTGGTTTGAAAGAAACTTCCACGCATATTTACCCAGCTAATCACGCTTGGAGAGACCTTGTTTTAATATTTCGTCTTTATATTTTGTCGGTCATCCGCCAACGAGAGGGGGGAGCATCGCGTCATTAACTGTGGACATTCGCCAAAAGCGTGAGCGGCACTTATGTCAATAAATTTTCCGGTAAATTTACAAGTACTGGACCCTTCTGCTTACCACATCCATCTCATCATGTTGGACGAATGAGCGTCCTACACGGAAAAAAGGAACTGAGAAGCACACTTCCCACTTACGTGAAATGTGCCGCTGTTGTGAGATTTTGGAATGGTGTGTACACACGATGCACATGTTGGTTAAATAATGTCTGGAGATGTAATCCTGTATGTGGTGATTTTTCGCACGTTTTCGTTAAGGCGCATATTATCTAGAAGGTCTATGCGATTTTGAAAGTGCGTGGACACCATGGTCACTTGAATTGAATGAGGTACATGTATATTACCGCTATCGGCACCGAATCGCTAACTTCTGTGCGAATAATTCACAAATGCCTTACCAGACCGATGCGCGATCTACATCTGCGGCAAGGTGAAGGCAAGTTACATTTGGGTGGCGAAGCTGTGTTTATGCTGGTGTGTGGGAGTTGCAAGTGATCGATATGGCGGCGCTGGCGGATGTGCAGAGTGTGCTTGTAGTGTCGATATTGTAGTGAACTCCGCTTTTGTGGAAGCGCATATGACCGTATAGGTCCATTCGAGTGCATATGCGCCTACTATGCGGGCAGTGCAGGCAGGTGTGTATCGAGACTCGGGTCACTGGTAGACGGGTACTTGGACACTGAATTCTCAAGTGACCGATCAGGCCGATGTATGAGGTGAATGTGCGACTACAATGTGGGTAGGCTGGAATTGAGTTCGTATTGCTGGTGATAGGATCCGTGGTATTGAAGGTAGTAGTTGACGGGACGTCCGGTGTCGTCTCATTGGCTGAGCTGGTAAGAAAATTACTGGTATCAGTGGGTCTGCCGGATCTGGTCACCATAATCGACGCGAGGATTTGAATGGGAAGGATGGCGCCGCTGTTTGAGAACGACAGACCATCTGCTGTGTGATCATTAGCACTTTGTTTCGGTTCTCGCCGTGGAATTTGAGACAGTAGTAACATTAGTTTTGTTCGGGAAAGTAGACTTTGGGGGTTGCCCGGTTGTTTTTGCACTGCGCCCGAAGGTTTCCTACCAAGCCGATTCGCGTGTACAATGTGCGTTGCCAGAAAGGGTGTTGGGGGAGCAGTTGGCTGTTGGCGTTGCGTACCCGAGGATTTTGTGAATTTCGAACTGCTTTTTTGGTTTTGACAGCAGCGGTCCGATTTAATTCGTAGATTACTGCGCAAGTCTTCCCTGTTTTCCAAGCCGGTCTGTCTTGCGCGAGGTCCTCTCATATCTCAAGGTCGCCATGCGGTCGCCGCAGACAATTCCCAGAGTTCCCATCATTAGCACTTCGAGTATGGATGCCAGGCATGCTCTAGCAACATGTGGACTTTAGAATACACTGAAGAGTTTTACCCTATATATCTGTCCGTCGATTAGCTGAACGTCATATCATGTTGTTTTTGACCATTCAACTAGACTTACAATCCCTTTTGTATTTAAGATTCCTCAGGAGACAACACGGGCGTAGCGACTTCAAAGAGTAAGTTAACATTCGTAGTTTATTGAACAAGTGACAAATGCTCCCTCAAGTTGATGACTGATGGCACAAACAGGAGCATTAAATAAGAACTCTGACAAGGATTTCTCCGCTTTTGTGCCTGCGTGTCGTCACCGTGTGTGTTGTGGCTCATCGATCATTCGACGCGCTCAGACATATGATTCATGCAAATACATTGTTGGAGACATACAACCACCTGTCTTGGAAGAGAGTCGCAGTTAAGACCCCCTGTGCGTCTCATGAGGACGACATTTATTAAGGCATTAAAGCGTACAATATGTATATGTGATTTTGCATTAGAATTATGCTACAGTCGCCGACGAAAGAGTGATGTAAACCAAATCGGTTATCTTTTCGCTTGAAAATTTGGCATTATGCTCAACGCTATCGTTGGAAATTCAACTATTCAATTCACTTCAGATGCAGCTATATGTTGTCAATGTTTCTTGCATTCTTACAAAATCGACGATTACCGTGAATATGAAGCCAATAACTAGCCTCTGTGCTTTAACTCCAGACTTGAGATAATAGTTTTGTGGAAGCTCATAGTTCGGGCTTTTAAAATTTGTTCTCATGGGTGTCGCGACTATTGGAGCAGACGGAAATCCATAATAATTAGATGAAGTTCTTTCGTCGAAAAATGCAAAGTCTTACCATTCAAATTAACGCTTACGTTATTTCGGTCCCTTTAGGTCCGATGGTATTCACAGTGGGTAAGCAACACTTTGTGTGATTGACGTGTCAAAATGTCCAAAAGCGTGCGTTATGTCAGTATCAGCAAACCATGGCACTCGTAGCCGAAAATGCGCTGACAGGTTCCTGATATCCCGTTCCCTGTCCGCAGATGCGCTTGCGATCCCGATGGGTATACAAGTGATGGGCGTGTCTGTCCAATCATCATCGTTCTTCTGACCACTGCTGGAGTGGTGTTGTTGGTCAAATACCTGGTCATTTGCTGTGTGGACCAGGGGTGTGGAGTGGTTCTGCCAAGGTGCCACTCGACCGTGCCATCCGCATGTGCCCTCCCCACCTCCGGTTCTTCTGACTCTGTCTTGACACCGGGTCCAGGTTTGGAGTGCGCAAAAGAGAGTGCTGTAGATGTTGCGCAAGTCTACTATCACTCTAAATTAGTTCACGCACAAGTCGTCGTGTTTGTTACACCCTAGTGTGTAGCATGCGGTGGACACCGTTAGCAACGACGATAGAACTGTGGTGTGAGCGAAGTCCCTGCCAACATATGGCCCCTTCATATGGGGGGGAGGCTGGGATGGTGCCAGAACCCCTCTGGATTGAAGCGTTTTCAAGTTTTTTTTGCATCGAACTTTATGTTTCAAAAGCACCACTCATTGTACCTCCTTTGGTATTAAAAGGAGCTAATTTGTAAAAAGTGGTTTATAAATCATGGACAAGCACTCGTTTACGCGCACAGGTCGCAGATAATATTTTGCGTCAGCCAATGCTGTTTTCATGCTCTTGATAACTGTCATAGTTAATTTATGTATCCTGTGTTACTTATTTTGGTATTGACTCATCAACCAGTTCAAGTAGTCGACTTCTATGTCTATGTATGTACTATTTGGCATTGATTTTCATAGTCCACTTATGCAAATTGTTTATCGTTTTTACCAAATATCCAAAGCAATTATGCAGCATAATTACTGTGGCTATCACCGAATCACCATATGCAGGCAAATTAAGCGGCAGATGAAGGCATCTTATGAGGCTACGGAAAGGCCCGAGTCTGAGGTTCCCTCAACGTCAACATCAGTTGGCAATCAATCCCCCGAACGAGAAATGCCTGTTCTGAGCTCTGAAACTTCTGCCGGCAGGTATGATGTGTGTGCGCCTCAGGGGACTCATCATACAAGTCGATATTTTAAAGGAGTGCCAAAATTGGGCGGAAATCTGGCGTCCTCTGCGCATTTTTTTCGCTGGTGGGGTCAGGCGGGACTGGTGCTGGTAGAATTAATTATAGGTTGACCAGGCCCAACGGCTGGTTGGTCTCCCCACAAAATGGCCATTTGATGCTAATAAACTTGATCTTCTGCTGTTCCCGCGTCCCTGTGAATTTTATTTCGCTGTTGGGCCCAGGCGGGGCTGTCCCGTAGAATGCTCCGTCACAGCCTCTTCCGCAGCCCCGCCAAGCCCCTTTACAGCCCCCTCTAGCCCCGCCATTTGGGGGGGGGGTTGCGGGGCTGGTGCTGGCAGGGGTATGACCCTTGGTGGGCTTCATTGGCACTTCCTTACATATACGCGAAACTTGACCTCTTAACCATATTCAAGGCGATTGGTTAGAGTTGTTCCTGGAAGACTTTCCTTGCGTCAATGCTAATTGGAATTAACGGCTAAGCTTACACTTCGCAACTAAACTCACCGACAGCCCCTTTCATGTGGGTTCTCAAAAGTAGACATTCCTTCTCTAATGCAGGACTGTTAATCTCTTTCATCTTGTCTGAAAGGACCACATTCATTATAGCAGAATCTGTACCATGCTCGCAACTTTCCTAAAACTTTCCTTTGTCTTATTTGATCTTGCGTTTTTTACCAAATATCTATCCCAATGTTTTAGCATTGTCGTCAATCGTTGCGTTCCGTCTCGTTGGAATGCTTTGACGGTAAATGAAATGAGTGCTAGCAAATAAATAATCTTGGTGAACAAGTCTGTTCTCCTTTGCCTTTAAGGATGCACCAAATGACACGGGTCGGTTACAGGGCACAGACTGGCATAGAATTCGGTCGTGACTGATTGTTCTAGTCCACTTCTAATGGACACTTATACAAAACCGAGTATCCTCATTTTTGTTCGTCTTTAGTGAGGCCTCGTGGGGTACAGCCGCGCAGTCGAACCTAACATCGCCGGAGCTTCCATTAAACAAATTGCCAAATTCTTACTCAGTGGGGCCAGACTAGATGTTCGTTTGCACTGTTATTTTTCGACCTATTCCCACGCACACCCGATAGGCACATATGATGACCGGTTGTGTATAACTCGTTACTATTTATTGAAAATTAGTTCGGATTTATGCAGTATATATTTGGGAGGTAGGGAGGGACTTCAAATCCCCCACAGGCACACGGTTGGAAAGCAGACACATGTCTGCATAGCAACCTGCATACCTTATATTACTCACTGATGTCGAGGAAATTAATGGCCACCAAATACGCCCTCGTCAAATCTTTATGCGAATGTCTTCACCAAAACAACCGAATGCCGCAGTCCGTCCCGTTATTCAACTTGAGAATAAACTAATCTGCACTTCAATGTTGGTGTATATGGTCTTCGAAATTTATTAGATGTCTTAAACATGGGTCGTTTGTACTTTTCAGCCTCAATTTCCTGAAGGTGAAACCCCATATGGCGGGCGGAAACAGACTATAAAGAGATTAAGTATATTTACAGAACCATCGCGGATCGGTGTCGTCTATCACAGATTATTACTTGGTCGACACCGACTGTTACTGGTTTTTATTCGTCCTCAGTGTGGTTCCAGGGGACTTAACAGCGCAATCGGAATTTCGACCAAATGGGATTCTAAATAATTAACAACGAGTTGGTGTTATTTATTGACGGCAAAATTATGGTTCATATGCAAAGCTTCTGTGAAGCGTATACCCACGCACACTTAGAGGACTGTTATAGACAGCGGGAGCGGTGTGGATTTGCGGCCTAACGTGAAAGAATGACATGACCATGCTCTTCACGACTGGCAAGCCACAGGTCGGGATACTCCAGGGCACTCAAGGTCCCATAATAAATAAGGAGCCGTTTAGCGAGTTGGGAACTGTGAGTTCGAGGGCTGTAGAAATAAAGTTGTTGTCCCCAGAACACGCTTTCCTACTCTTCCGTCTACTCGTTGGTAGACGACAGGAAACGTCCAGTTTTGGCTTTCATTTGATTTGATGCAATCTATCTAGAACTGCCGGAGCAGGTTCGCGCTTTAATATGGTTTACATAAGAGCGCCCCAAACTCTCCAGCAGTCTACGGTTTCATGAGCTGAGTTTTGGAAATCATGACACGTCATCAGTTAATGTTCTTCTACGTACCAGCGCATTTAGGGGTTTTTTTACAAATGACTAAGTAAAGCAGGGCAGAAGCAGCGCCAAATGCGAGGCAACGGAAGAGCTAACCAATGAAGACCATGGGAAGGACATGCCAGCTGTGATTGGTGACCAAGCCCAACCAAACCTGACCGTCCGCGGACAAGACCGATCAGAGGGTAGTCGCGGCAGGCATTTATACCAAATTGGTACAGAAACTAAGACCGTTAATTACCAAACAACTGCAAGCGAACGGGTGAATGGTGAAGATAAGAACACAACCCATGTATCAGAAGAACATATAGAGGAATCGAACGCGAAGTGGTCTGCTATGAAACGGAGTTGTTTGCAGTCTGTGGGTGTCAACTAAGCCTCCCAGAATGTTGAAATTAACATTTTGCCGCTGAAAATTGTTAATAAGTATTTTGCTGCCTGAATGGGCCTAGGAATACATGACAACGGAAACTGAGACCTCGAAAAAGTAAGACAATCGTGCGAAAATGTAATAAAATGAGTCATTGATTCACCCGAAGTTGTGCAGTACTTATTGTCTGAATGACGACGAGCGTAGACTCGTCATCACCTAGTTTCACTGGATACAATGTTCGATGGGTGCGTCAGTACGTCAAAGCTTACCACCATGCCACCAGCTGAGGCCTCATTCCACTCGGAACATGCATAACCGGTGGGAAAAACGGTAAGTGTCAAGGGCGGAGGCCAGGAGATTTACTTTCACAGAAAAACATACTAGGACACAGTGATAGGCATCCCCCGTATAACAGGCGGGTTCGGGTTAAGGTTTAAGGTGTTTGAACTTAGGTAGGTTTTGAATTAAGACTAATTGTTGAGTTTATGTTAAATTAAGGGTCAACGTTAGAGTTTTGACAGGACACGAGTAACCCATCCTGGAGTTTAATGCTAGTCCGTGTAGATAAAAAGGTGTTAGCAATGCTCTTATCATACACGCAGACGTATGGAGTTGCTAAGCGGAATCCGGTGTAGCTGTGTCCGGAAATTATTGCAGTTCATTCGGTCTCTGTAGATTGCTCGTTGCTTCTTCCGCCTAACAATTATTGTTGTACATTTCGCACGACATATCCGGCTCCCCGTCTGTTTTCGTCCAGTCCGATCAAACAGCAGTAGACTAGAAAGGGGACGACTGGTCAGAAAACTCACATGAAATATCCAGCAACTTTGCACCAAAAATCTTCGGGAATCTGTGCGAGCTAAGCTCCGCTTCCTATATGCAAGTGCTCAAGGTTTGTTCCAGAAGCTTGATGAGCTGAAAATGTGGATACCAGATACGCAGTCGAATGTCATTTCCATCACAGAGACCCCGTTACAGGCTGAAGTCTTGGATGCCAAAATTGTACTCGATGAATACCAACTTTTTCGCCAAGACAGGCTGCATAAAAGCGATGGGTGATAACGCTCTACGTCAAGAGAGGAATCACCGCGTCAGAACACAAACCTGATTGCTCTATGACTGTGAAGAAATCTGGTTAAAACGAAAGACGTGTGGCGCACTTAATCTGGATTTCCTGACCGTATACAAATCGTCCAATCCAACTCTTCAGAATGACGAGACGATGTTTGGGTTAAATAAATAGATGATGCAAAACCAATAGACACTAAAAACCGGAGACTTCAGCGTCTCGATGGTCGGCCGGAACGATTTATTAGTGAATGGTTTGCGAAATTTCTGTGACTATGGGCTTTTAAAAGTAACGACTGGTCTCCTGTTCAAATGTCAAGTTTCCAACCAGAATGAGTGGCTTGATGGGTAAATTGTCTAGACCTCGTCCTTACAAAAGACCCAATTAGTGCTGGCGAACTTATACCCATAGCACCGTTCGGTAAGTGTGGTCACGTCATGCTGCTTTGGGAATACCACTTATATAGCCAACCAATGGATACGATTGAGCCTCAGCTGAATTTTTGGGGAGGACATTTTGCTGTCATAAGAAGTGAATTATCGATAGCGAGGTGGCATGACGATTTTATCGAATATCTAACTGTTGATTGGAAAGCTCTCTAAGGACACTATGCATCGAAAGTGTACAATAAAAAGAGTCCAAAACGCTAATCGTCCTGCCCGGTTAACGTGACATATAAAGAAAGAAGTAAGTCGGAAGAATAATTTTTGGAGAAGGTATGTAACAACAAAACAACCTTAACATTATGAACAGGTTTGCCGAGAGCGAAACGAGATAAGATCGAAGATCCGTAGGCCGCGGAAGGATAATGAAACCCGAGTTACGAAACGGGCCGTTCATAAGCCAATAGTACTTTTTATTTACATCAGCATCAGATTAAGCAACACAGGGGCGGTACCAGCGTCGAAAGGAGAAAACCATGAGGCTATTATCGGAAATTATGCTACGGCAGAACACCTAAGCTGGTTTTTCGCATTTGTCTTCACCAATGAAACGGTCTTTGACGGGGCTGGATTGCCTACTGTAACAACTGATGAAACAATGGAAAGCATCGACTTCCCAGAAGAAAATGCGAAGAGAGAAATTCTAGCAGTTAAGGAGTATAAGTCTCCGGGTCCGGACCAAATGCCGACAACAGTTCTCAAGGAGCTGGTTTTCAAACTCGCCAGACCACCTGCATATTTTCCCGTTGGCCCTTGACCCAGTCATTCTCCCCTCTGATCGGAAGGTAGCGAATATATATCCCATTCAGGCGGATTTAGAAAAAGTCATAACAATTATAGCCCGGCGAGCCTAACGTGTATTTGTTGCTATGTTATGGAGAGAATAATCAGGAAGCCACTATGAATTTTGTTGAAGAAGAAAATTTCCTTAATATTTCCCAATAAGGCTTACGACGAAATCGCTTCCGTTTAACAGATATGTCCTGTTCAATGGAACAGTGGTCCCGCTCGTTAGAGGGAGAAACAGGAGTCGATGTCGCTTACATCGATTTCAAATAAGCCTTTGATATTTTTCCACACCGCCGATTACCCTACAAAGTCGGATAGTTGGAGATAATGGGTAACCTACTAAACTGATCGGCCGATCGCAGTTTGTGTGCATTAGCAGTGCGAAGTCAACGCCATGGCTAGCTGTGAATGGAGTCTCCAGGGCTCTGTATTCGGACCAGTTCTGTTTTTAATTTATGCCAACGACTTTAAGAATGGGTTGGACTTCAATGGAGTCATGTTTGCCGATGACGGCAAGTTATGGCTGCTAAAGTTTATGCTTGAGAAGTGTAACGCACCGCGACTCAAAATGAGTGGGAAAACAAAGTGGAGGATCACCAATGCCTCCTTGGCGGAAGGAGCCTTTCGAAGGTAACCGAACAGATAGAAAAGTGGAGACTGATGAGCAGTTTAAGGCGTCCCTCCTTTCTAAATTCTATCAGTCCGTCTTCACACGAAAACCTAGTTCTATATTTACCCATCCATCTGTCCGTCAACCAACCTCCCCTCCTAGTTCTATTACCCCTTCTACACCTTTCCTACCCTCATTAACTGATGAACCACTCATTTCATCGACCATAGTTAGGGCGAACTACTCCAACTGAAACCTTCCAAATTGCCTGGTCCAGATAGAATTCCCGCGCTAGCACTTCGTGAACTTGCTGACGAACTGTGCGAACCATTGTCTGCAATAGTCCAAAGGTTATATGAAGAAGACGAGCTCACGGAAGAATGGAAATGCGCACTCATCACTCCGATTCATAAAGAAGGTGTATGACTTGATTGCGGAAATTGTCGTCCCGTCAGTCTTACATGCATCGGGTGTAAAATAATGGAAAGCATTATCAAAAGACATTTGATGCAACGCTTGAAAAAAAGACAAAAATACCGCGTGATGCTCAACATGGCTTTCGTCCGGGACGCTCATGCCTGACGAGTGTCCTTTACTCGCACGGGAAATGGACAAGGGCTACTGGTAAGAGTTATATCCAGTGGGTTTCATATTTTTTGACTTCAAGAAGGTCTTTGATAGTGTCCTACACAGGCTTCTTTTATAGAACTCAAGAAAGAATGTTTAAATAGATCAGAAGTTTCCTGTTCTAAAGAGTACAAAGAGTGGTCGTTAGTAAATCTACCTTCAATGAGCAAAGGTGGAAAATGGTGTCCCACAGGGTTCTGTTTTGGCCCAGTACTCTTCTCGTTCCATGTTACTGACTGCATCAGCGAACTGAATTATGAGGCCCTCATGTTTGTGGACAACAGTGAAGACGAGTGCGATGATGTCGCAAAAAAGCTGCATTTGAACATCGAATAACTGAGTGTTTGGTCAAACAGATGGCTTTTTAAGTTTAACGTGTGCAAATGCGTGGTCTAGCACCTGAATACCGCCCGAAGTGCCTCTACAAAATATCAGTATTATATTAACGGGACGGCGTCAGATTAATAATAATAATCGTATTTAATTCCAGTTTACAGGCATCGTCAAAAAAGCGTTAAACACAAATCCGGCCAGCAGTGAAAAAAAAACTCCTGTCAAAAAGGAACAAAAATAATGTTGATTGTGGTTTTTATAGTCTGGATGGTTCAGACGGAAAAGACTGCTGTCCATGAAATGACGACAGTCAGCAAAGGGAGGGTTAGCATTGCATCGGATATTATCAGTGGCCAACTCTTTTCCTGAAGTCGGGACTGGTCCAAACAGAAGTACCGAAGAATAGCTGTCGTTTTTGGCTAAAGAAATTGTCCCTGGTGATACCGGCCATATAGATCAGAGACCACAAACGCTATCGCTACGATATAGGCGGTCAGCGGATTCAGCATCCAAAATTTGTTGGGGTTTTTCTGCACGCAAAAAGCGAGTAACAGTTCTCTCAAACAAAGTATAATTTTGCAGAGTTTGACATTCTGAATAGCAACTGCGTTTACAGAGAAGAACCGACGATATTTAACGGTACGTGCCAGAGGAAGGAATAAAAAGACTTCACGGCAACTGTCACGTCGGGGGTTGCAAAAGATGTCTTAAAGTAGTGAATGGTTAGACATATGATTGTATAAAAACTTAAATAGTAAAAATAGTCCCTTTTTATCTACTAAACCATAAAGGATCAAGGCCCGTAGTCCGGAAACGTTCTTGGTAAGACAAATGCCGGTGTTTTGAAGTTAAAACTCTCTTGGTAAATAAAATGTCGAACGGATTCCAACTTTTCCGCTCAGCACCACTCATGAGGATAAATAATAATAATTTTTTATTAAAGGCCCGTCGGGATCCCATCAAAGCAAGCAAAAATAAATTTACATAGAATTTTAGACGAGGTAGGCAGTATCTGTACAAAGTGCAACTCATAGTTTCTGAATTAGCGGTCTGTTGAGAAAAATGACTAGCGAGAGGTGAAAAAACTCCACTTAAAAATTTAAAAATGATTAGACTAATTTTACAGGAGAAAAAAACCCTCGTAAGAAAATAATAACAGAAGAATGCGGGCAGGCCTGATTTGCATGTAGCGGTATGTAGCGGATTATAATCGGACATCGTCAGGTCAGAAATAAAAACGAACAGTATTCCAGGCCAGGTCGAACGTACGTGTCATAAAGGCGCATTCTAATGTCCCCAGTTTTAACGTTTCGGAGGATAAACCCGGTCGTTCTACGTGCCTTGGTGTAGGCTATCGGGGCACAGTGCTCCGAAAGATAAGAATTCTTGGAGTACGATACACCCAGAACCTTTACAGCTCCAGACAAATTTATTTCGTGACCGTCAATACATAGTTCAGGTTGGTAGTCCTCGCCAACCGCAATGACTGAGCACTTATGTCAAGAAAGAGAAGGGCGCCATGTGCGGCACCACTGGGCAAAGGCTTGGAGGTCACTATATAGGAGTCAAGCACGATGTCACGCTCTGCCGGCTTGTACCTGTATGCAACCTTCAGATCATCGGCATACATGAAGGGCATACCATTCTGAAATAAATATGGTACATCGTTAACAAGAAGGCAAAATAATAGCGGGCCGAGTACACCATCCTGAATGACTCCACTCCTCACACATGTGAGGTTGTATATAGCACTGGAAATCTTAACTCGCTGTGTACCAGAGCCAGGTAAAAAGATATAAAATTCAAAAGTGTGCCACCTATTCCGAAAGTGGACAGTTTCAAGAGAAGAAGAGCACGGTCTACATGAGGAAAAGTCCAACTTAAATCGAAATAGACTGTGCAAAGTGCAAATCCGTTGTCCCTAGATTGGAGAACATGTTCAAAGGAAAAGAGCTGACAGTTGTCACAAGACCGAGGTTTGAGTAATCCATGCTGTGCAGCGTTCAGTAGGTTATTCTCTGTTTAGTTATACATCATCTTATCTTTGATCAATGTCTCTAAGATTTTCGAAACTGGGGGAGTGTGTTTATTGGCCGAAAGTCACTAAACGACGTAGATTGGCCATGCTTGTGAATGAGCAAAATATGTGATCCCGCCCACAAGGTAGGATATATTTCACTTTCAAGAGCGAGATTAAATAAATTGCATAAGAGGAATGGGAAAATTGCATTTGCATCCGCTTTTAGAATGCCAACTGAGACACCGTCGGGTCCAGGACTATGAGATTGACGAAGACGTCGAATGGTTACAGTCACATCCCACAGAGTAAAAGTTATAGTTTATAGAACTGCCTCGGTCAGTGCCTGGATGGTCGGCTGCGGAGTGGTCGAGTTTTTAATAAACGTTTTGGACAGGAAAACAATGAGACTATAGAAACCATTGAACATGTAGAAAGACACTGAGATCTAGGTGTATTGACGACCATAAATATACTGCCATCAGAACATTGCAGGAAGATGGTCCGGAAGGCAACTAGTAATTTCCACTGGATCAGACTTGCATTTAAAATATTCCCACCCGAACTCTTCGAAAGACTATTGGCGTCTTCGTAAGACCACATCTGGAGCATGGAATGCCAGCGACTTCACAGTGAATGAGGAAGGATATTGACTTACTTGAACAGGTGAAACGCAAAGCAACGAAGATAGTCGACGGTCCAAAGCATGTCTTACGAGGGGAGGCTAAATGTGGGTGGCTCATTCTCTCTATCCTATAGGCAACTAAACTGCTCTATACTCTGAACATTCCGGATTGTCCACGGGCAAGGTTGCTCCATAAGAACAAATAACATTTTTGATTTTGCTCGTGCACACCAATTACGCGGTCTTCCCTACAAAGTCAAGAGTGGGAATTTTTCATTCAGCCAGCGGGTTATCCGACCACGGAACTTGCTGCCAAGTGAGGTCGTGACGGCACCCACAATTCGCCAGTTTAGAAGAAAGCTTGCTTACCTGATTTTCGACAGAAAAACGTCGTTTGCACAGCTAGCTCTGTAAAACACTTTGTCCTATAAAATCTTCACGTACTGAATTTCCGTGAACAAATGCGCTTCCTTATCAGTGCGGTTGTACTGCGATCCGATCACATTGTAAATCTTTGCAAATGTATTTTAAGTGTGACTCTGCGAAAACCTTGCTCATAAATAGGGTCTTCCTAGGTCCTGCCTTTAAACCCTTGAATATTTACATACACAGACCTTGGGATCAATATTTTGTCGTCTCTTAAACCCTCCTCTCAATGCGTTAGGACAGTCAAAATGGCAATCCGTGTCCTTTTCGCCATTAAACGAACCTTCGTAGATATCAACAAATAGTTATTTGAAAAAGAATACGGAACGTTTATTCGTTAGCAGTTGGAATGTGGAATCCAGCCGTGGCTTCCATGGCTGATAAAAGACTCTATGTTTTTAGAAAGTCAGCAGAGGAGGGCGACCAAATTGTCAAAGGCCTCTAGACTTTAAAAACTGCAGACTTGGTGAGCTTAGCCTATTTCCTCTAGGGTATAGGCAAATCTGACGAAATCTCATGCAGACGTAACGAATTGTAAGGAGCCAGGATTGTGTCCTGCATTTCCATGATTTCATTTAATGCGGTTCTCCGATCACTTCGTTAATAGGAGAATGAGTAGGGAAGCACACTGGAGTCGGTCTTCATAGGAATCTGAACTAAACCGAGCCAGACTCTTAGTTAAGTTCTGAATAGCAAGTCCGAACGAGCCTCTATGAAGGAGGAGGATATCGCGACAATGTGATTTGCGAAAACGAAGGCTGATTGAGCATTCATCGTGCAGAGGTGGACGATCGAAATATCAAACCCCAGAGAAACGAGCCAATTCTAATCAAATTCAAGTAACCATCCCTTCTCTCATTTTGTGGTGGGGTACCCGGTTGAGATTGTCAGAATCGACCGTCATATTCAACAGTGACAACTGTGGGATTATCAGCAGTAGTGTCGACGGCGCCAAAAGTATTAATAATGACACTATTCGTGACAGTATTATTACTAGCTGTATTATCAAGAGTGGCACTACTAACGGGAGTAAGGGCAGTAGTAATGTCATCGGCAACATCGGTAGTAGTAGTAGTAGTAGTAATGATGATGATGATGATGAGGAGGAGGAGGAGGGATAGGAGGAGCAGGAGTAGCAGGAGGAGGGTGATGATGATGATGATGATGATGATGATGATGATGATGATGATGATGATGATGATGATGATGATGATGATGATGATGATGATGATGATGATGATGATGATGATGATGATGATGATGATGATGATGATGATGATGATGATGATGATGATGATGATGATGATGATGATGATGATGATGATGATGATGATGATGATGATGATGATGATGATGATGATGATGATGATGATGATGATGATGATGATGATGATTGAAAAAGGTTAATTCATATTGACCCAACTGTGAAAGGTTGATTCAACATTAAAAACACGGTGAACTGATGATAGGTGCTCTCTTATCTTAAATTGTAGTTAAAATTTGTTGAACAGAAATAAATGGAAACCGATCAGTCCAGGGACTTCACTACGTACTGGAACCGGACGGTTCCTGTCCGGGAAGAAAGGATCGAGCCCTTGTGCCAAATGCACCCAGTGCATAAGAAGGAAAAACATACTTGCCGTCAGACTCGGACGCCAGGCCTACTGAGTTAACAGCTTCCTGTGAGCATGCAGGTAACTTTTGACTCGTTTTGTGAAACTGGCCTCAAATTCGCTTGTGTGCACGTGCTATTAAATATCGTCGGTTCTTTTCTGTAAATGCAATTATTATTTGGAATGAACTACACATGAGTGTGAAAAATCTGCAAAATTATCCTTTATTTAAGAGAACTATTACTCGATTTTTGCATTCAGGAAAGCTCCCACAAATTTTGGGTGCTGAATCCACTGATTGACTCTACCGTAGCGATGGCGTTTATGGTCTCTGAACACTATGGCCGGTTTCACCATGGACAATTTCGTTGACCAGCAGCGACAGCTGTCCCTCAAAGCCTCTACTTTGACTATCCCCAACTTCATGAAAGGAACTGACGTCCGATAGTCTCCGATACCGTGCAATCCCCCCTCCCTCCCACCCTTCTTGACGGTCGAAAGTCTGCCGCCAGCAGTTTTTTTCTCCTGAACCCTCCAAACCATGAAAACCACCATCAACTATATTTTTATTCCTTTACCTCAGGAAATTTTTAACTGCTGGTCGGATTTGTGTTTAACGTTTCCTTTGACAATGCATGCAAACTGGCATCAAATAAAATTATCATTGAAAAGGAAAGAGGTTCTTCGGAAAAAATCGAGTTGTACTCGTGAATTTTCGAATTGGTGACACCAACCCGTCGTCAGACGAAATGAAGAGAAACGAGAGAGTGAGACAGTCACACTAGACTTGTAGACGAGACAGGAAAAACATTGACGGGCGAAACATTAGCGTGTGAGGAGGGATGCGGGTAGGGAGTCATGCTGGGTTCTGGGCCGGGAGGGCAGGAAGGGGGGGAACCGTTACGGCTCCCCGTGTTGGAGGGGAGGGAGAATGAAAGGTTGGCAGAACTGCGGGCGCCTACCAGTCAACTGCCAACCTACCATTCGCCCTCCCCTCCAACACGGGGAGCCGTGACGGTTCCCCCCCTTCCTGCCCTCCCGGCCCAGAACCCAGCATGACTCCCTACCCGCATCCCTCCTCGCACGCTTTTGGCAGTTCGCGTCTCCTCGCCCTCCGTCTTTGTCACGCTGCCGTCCTGTCCGCCTCACACTCCTTGTCGATACGCTGCTAGGACGTGCGAGTGCTCGAAGCCAATCAACGCTGTCCCCACCCTGATTGACTGGCGACGTGGAGACAACAAAGGGCGCACACACGCGCTGACAACACCCCGAAGGCGGACACAGACAGCAGCTTGCTTTGAGCGCGCTCGCGGCGACTACTAACAGAGTTCTTGTGTACGCACTTCCTCAGGCAGTAAAGGTTGTCCAAATCAAACCGTCTTCCCCAACTTTTGATTGGGAATCTTTATCTTGTCAACCACACAACATTCGACAATTGGCGACCCCTTTGCGAACAGCAATCTTTCTTGTAATCTACGATAAAGCCAGACGTTGATCATGGACAACCTTCCATCGGAAGTGCAGCATATTTTGGCACCCGCCTCCGGCATTGGTTCGGCAACGCAACTTACGCAGATGGCTGATCGTCTTATGGAGATGCACGGCTTTTCCAAGCCGTCACTTTCGGCATTCTCAACTCCCTCAACTCATCCTACGTCTCCCCTTTTACAGTTGGAGATTGAGCTCAGCAGAGTGGCTGATGATATAGCTTCACTACAGAAGCAGACACTCTCCCACTCATTTCGGAGCCAACCAAGGTCGTCCACCCCGCATCTCCAGTCTTCACATTCAGCCCGTCTAAACGCAGCTGCCATCTGCTGGTACCGCACCAACTTTGGTGTTAAAGCCCGTCGCTGCATCTCTCCCTGCTCCTTCACCTCCAAACAGAGCAAACGGGTAAAACCGGTCAGCACGAAGATCAGTGCAGCCAATCAGCTCGATAACTCTTCCGGCTCTGGTTGCACCTTCTATGTTTGCGACACTGCGACTCGCAGACGTTTCTTGGTGGACACTGGAGCCCAAATCAGCGTTGTTCCCCCAACTGCAGCTGATCGCCGTTTTCCTAGCCCTGGTCTTCACCTCCAAGCTGTCAACTGTTCCCCCGTTCCCACTTTCGGTAGTCTGTCCCTCACCCTGAACATTGGCCTTCGTCGGTCATTTACTTGGATCTTTGTGATTGCTGATGTCCCTCATGCAATCCTCGGCTCTGACTTTCTTGCCGAGTTCGATCTCCTTGTTGACTGTCGACGTGCCGGTCTCCTCGACCGCACAACCGGTCTGTTTGTTCGTGGACTAACTCCCTTTACTGCCCCCACCAACTTGTCTGTCTTGGATACGGACATTGCCAGTCCCTTTCGGCAACTGCTGCTTAGTTACCACAAAATAAGTAAACCCCAGTTTCGCAGTGGTGAGGTTCAACATGGTATTGTGCACCATATCTGCACCTCAGGTCCTCTTGTGTTTGCTCGACCGAGACGGCTAGCACCGGAGCCTTTTCAGGCCGCGAAGGCGGAGTTCGAACACATGCTGCAACTGGGAATAATTCGACCTCCGAGAGCCCTTGGGCGTCCCCACTGCACATGGTGCCCAAGGCGACATCAGACGACTGGCGACCCTGTGGCGACTATCGTGCCCTCAACATCGCTACCATTCCTAATCGGTACCCCGTGCCTCATCTTCAGGACTTTGCTGGAGTCCTTTTCGGCAAAGAGGTTTTCTCGAAGATTGATCTGGTACGTGCTTTTCATCAGATTCCAGTCGCCCCTGAGGACATCCCTAAAAACGCCGTCATCACACCCTTCGGTCTCTTTGAGTTCATCCGCATGCCGTTCGGTCTTCGTTATGCCGCCCAAACGTTCCAGAGGTTCATCGATCATGTCTTACGTGACCTACCCTTTGTGTACGCCTACATTGATGACCTCTTGGTCGCTAGCCGGAATGAAGAAGAACACAAAGATCATCTTGCCTTGGTGTTTTACCGTCTTGAGAAGTTTGGCGTTGTCCTCAACCCCTCCAAGTGCGTGTTGGGTGTGCCTTCACTCGAGTTTCTCGGCCATCAGGTCGACTCTGAAGGTTTGCGTCCTCTCCCCTCCAAGGTTGAAACAGTTCGTAATTTTCCTCCTCCAACTTCCAAGCGTCAGTTACAGCGATTCCTCGGCATGGTCAATTTTTACCGTCGGTTCCTACCGAACTGTGCTGGCCTCATGCTGCCGCTCACAAACATGATTTCTGGCCCCAAAGGTCCCCTCGAGCTGAGTGGTGAAGCACTGACTGCTTTTGAGAGAATCAAGAATTCCCTTGCCGATGCCACCTTACTCACACATCCCGCTCCCGAAGCTCACCTGTCTCTGATAATAGATGCTTCGACCGTAGCCGTAGGTGCAGTCCTTCAACAACACCTTGCTGATTCGACTCAACCAATTGTCTTTTTCCCCAAAAAGCTCTTACCAGTCGAGACACACCACAGAACATTTGGTCGTGAACTACTTGCCATTTACCTGGCTGTGAAGCATTTCCGGCATTTCCTTGGAGGTCGTGACTTCACTGTTTTCACTGACCACAAACCATGGACTTTTTCACTTCGTTCCCACTCCGACAAGTACAATCCGAGGGAAATCGCTCACCTGGACTACATCTCCCAATTCACCACCGACATCCGCCACATTGATGGCACGAAGAATGAGGTAGCTGATATGCTGTCCAGACCCTCACTGTCTTCTCTCCAACTCACACACGGGATCGATCTTTGTGCCATGGCCGCTGAGCAACAGCGAGTCGGTTGTCCTGGTGACGAGTCTGTTAGTGGTCTCCTACTCAAAGACGTTCCTCTGACCGCCGGCTCTGGTACCATACTTTGTGACGTCTCAACTCCCTTTCATCGCCCTTTCGTGCCCGCCTCGATGCGTCGAGCTGTATTTCAAACTTTGCATGGGCTCCCCCACCCTGGGATCCGAGCTTCTCAAAAGCTCCTTACGGAAAGGATTGTCTGGCCTGGCATGAAGAAGGACGTCAAAGCCTGGGCTCGGTCGTGTCTGAGCTGCCAGCGCAACAAGGTGCAGCGTCACAACAAGTCCCCACCAGGCACTTTCCCCAGTCCCGACGCACGGTTCAGCCATGTGCATCTGGATGTCGTAGGCCCTTTGCCTCCCTCCACTGGTTTCACCCACCTCCTTACCTGTGTCGATCGATATACTCGCTGACCTGAAGCTATTCCTTTGCCGAATGTGCAGGCTGCAACCATCGTGAAGGCCTTCGTCAGGCGTTGGATCGTCATGTTCGGTGCCCCATCCACGGTTAAGACTGATCGTGGTGCCTAGTTTGAGTCGGCACTCTTCCAAACGCTCCTCAATTTCCTTGGCTGCACACGCATTCGGACGAAAGCCTACCACCCAGCTGCCAACGGTATGATGGAACGTTTCCATCGTCAGCTAAAGACCGCCCTGCGTGCCGTAGAAGACCCAGAAAACTGGTCGGACAACCTTCCTCTTGCACTCCTCGGCATCCGCGCAGCTCTGAAATCGGATCTAGGATGTAGCCGACTGCCAGGCGAGATGATCACTCCAACCTCTCGTGGGGCCGACGAGACTCCTGACAATCTTGTGTACCGTTTGCGGCAGTTTATGCGCTCGCTTTCCCCGGTTCCACCTCGAACTCCAATGACTGAGTCTTATGTCGAAAAAGACTTGGAGAAGTGTACTCATGCGTTCGTCCGGTGTGACCGTGTGCGCCAGCTGCTGGAATCACCATACGAAGGACCGTTCCGCGTGCTTGCGCGCAACACCAAGACCTTCCGGATTCTTCGCAATGACAAGGAGGACGTAGTCAGTATCGATCGGGTCAAGGCTGCTCTTGCAGAGGAGCCGCCAGACCCGTACAAAGGACAAAAATGTGCTGACCACCTAACCCCTGTTCCTCCATCTTCCCTATCCCCTGCTCATTCATCCTGCCCACTACCTCGCCCTTCCCCTCCCTTGCCCTCTATCCCTCCGTCCCGTATATCTCCTTTGCCCCCATGTCCGCAACCCACAACTGCAACTAGTCCTTCATCAACCAACAACACTGTAACCGCGAGCCATACTCACTCTACTCCTGTGCCCACTGTATATATCACCCGTAGTGGACGCCATATTCACTTTCCTGACCGTTTGGTTCCTCACGCCTTTTAGACATCAATAGTTCCTTCGGCATCGTTACGCGCCGTCTTCGGTCTAGCCGGGGGGTACTTTGGCAGTTCGCGTCTCCTTGCCCTCCGTCTTTGTCACGCTGCCGTCCTGTCCGCCTCACACTCCTTGTCGATACGCTGCTAGGACGTGCGAGTGCTCGAAGTCAATCAACGCTGTCCCCACCCTGATTGACTGGCGACGTGGAGACAACAAAGGGCGCACACACGCGCTGACAATACTCCGAAGACGGACGCAGACAGTTTGCTTTGAGCGCGCTCGCGGCGTCTGCCTACACAGCCCTTGTGTACGCACTTCCTCAGGCAGTAAAGATTGTCCAAATTAAACCGTCTTCCCCAACTTTTGATTGGGAATCTTTATCTTGCCGACCACACAACATTTGACACGCTAATGGTCCGCCCGTCAATGTTTGTCCTGTCTCCTCTATTAATCTAGTGTGACTGTCTCACTCTCTCTTTTCTCTTCATTTCGTCTGACGACGGGTTGGTGTCACCAATTCGAAAGTTCACGAGTACATCTCGATTTTTTCCGAAGAACCTCCTTCCTTTTCATTATATCGTCTCGGAATGCCTACGACTTCTACTCTTCAAAATTATCACTATCATTATCATTTGATGCGCTTGCTATGGGCGGTTATATATCGACATCTTCTAAATGGACAACAAAGTAGCGGAAATGACCTCATGTGATTTTTAGCCTCATAAACCATTTTTAGGTTTTCGCCCATTAAAATTATTGGTTACGTGAAGGTGCTCGTCAAATAGAACATAAAATACTTATAGCAGTCGTCTATGTTCCGGCTCTGAGATACACCAAAAATTATCCTGAATTAATGTCTCGACATCATATTTTTATACTTACTACCTGGCTGTAAAATTCAGTGTCCTACATTTCCGCAGTTGGTTTTATGGAATGCCACCTTTGTTGGAGGAGCTTTGTAGATAGGACTGTTCAACAAGACAGAAAAGACTTGGCCAACGCTTTAGCTTTTGAGATCATAATAAATCCACTTCGTGCAGGCGCTGTTAGATGAGCTTAATGCTTTTTGTCACACACAAGATCTACTTTCGTTTCTTTGCGTGCACTTCTAAGAGTTTCTTTCGTAATCGAGGCATTCGTTTGTCTTTCACATGCCCCGCTAGAAACCACTAAGTAGCCCGTTTTTTGTCTTACTAGCGAATTGTGCTGAGTGAGGGACTACGTATTCACGCGCCGCGTATCATCCAATTCTAAGACTATCATTTACACAGCAGTATTTCGTACGTCATGAAGAACAGCTGGAATCGGTGATAACGAAACCTCAAAAAGCTCCCAGTTGATATCCACTTAAGTTGGGAGCTGTGTTCTTAATCTGGTTAAGACAGGGACAGAGGAAATCATCATATGATCATCTCTTTGACCTTCTATTTTAGGCGAGGAACGCTCGCATATCACCAGCCGATGAGGACATAAGATTACCCAACAATCACCTTATTTTATTTGTGTAATCGTTCCTCTGCCAATTTCCTGCCACTTACCATTACTACAAATACCCGGAATAAACCTTTCTGTCTGCGAGAGAAATATCCCACTTTATATAGACATAGGTCATCGAGACCGACTGAGCACAACGACATTTTCTGAGCACCAACTGGGACTATTTTGACGTAGATACCACTTCACAGCTACCGTCTCTGAGGTTGCTGCTGGGACTATACGTACCAAATTTCTTTCTGCGTCTCTGGAGCTTTTTTCTCGCGTGGAAATTTATTAGAAGTCTGTCTCTAAGCGGAATTTGTTTTTCATCAAAATCAAACGGACTACGGAGTCGATTTGCGCGCAGATATCGGCCTAGGAAAACAAAATCGTTGACACCCAGGAAGATCGGGATTTATTCAGGGCCTTCGATATTCTCAAAAGGGCTGAGTCGCTCCTATATATATTTCATACCGTTCATATTTTTTCTCTACAGCGACTTTTTTAAAAATAGGCGTATTTTCGACCATTTGGTTTCGAATATTTGCCATACTCCATCCTATACAGTCGTAATTACCAGTTTGAATCTCGGAAGCGAATATAAACTTACGAACACACGAAACTCATGGACGCAGAGCAACTTTTTGGTAGTTCCACGTCCAGGACCGGTATTATGCATGAAGGAAAGTCTATTGACATGGCCTTGCCTTCCAGGATTAGTGCTCGCTCTCTTTACAGTTGGAACCAGGGGCCCGCAAAGCGCGCTAAAAGCGTAACCTCAGCAAAATCTATTAGTCACGAGGACGATCCGTGCATTGAGGGCTCCTATATTCTGCTGAAAGTCCAAAAACTTAAAAAAGAGCTGGCTTCTTAAAAGGAACTCGTGCAAGCGAACGATGGTAGGTAAAACGCGGTTAGCAGCGCTAGAGTCAGCAAAACAAAGGGGAAGAGCAAAACTCCAAAACAGCCAAAGAACAAGGCTTGTGGAAAACCTCAGTGCAAGGACGCCGATACTGATGACGATGGGCATAGAGCAACGGAGTCTCTTGTTTCTACGGAAAACAGCCGAAGCGAACCATCCACTTCTCTCAGCTATTCCGTGTGTTCAGTAGTACCTCGGTTGGAAGTGAGGAAACAAGCTCGTGGCAAGATGGAATGGGTAAGCACCACAACAGGAGTATAAAACCCCAGACGACTCCGGTGGATCACCTGAGACCTTCAGCCGACAAGGCCGCCGGAAACAGAACAAATGAACCCCTGGATCGTCAGCACTGCGTAGTCGTTCAGGGCCTATCGGAGTCGAATGCTCCTACCCCGAAGGAAAGGATTTCCGCTGATCTCCATATGCTTTAACACCTTCTGAACAAAATGCTTAATTCGAATGAAAGAGTAATTATTCACGCAGCCTTCAGGATCGGAAAGATGGTGAGCGAACAATCGGAAACTGTGCGGCCACGACCTCTGAAAATAATTTTGGGCAGTAAAGAGGAGACAAGCTTACTTCTGTCCAGGAAATGCCGCCTCCGAAACTCTCAAAAGGAAGTTTTTTTTCAACCGGACTATTCTCCAGCGGAACGTCCGAAACGCCGCGAATTTGTGACGGAGCTGAAGTGGAGACCAGCAGCAGGAGAGAGCAACTTGGCTTTTTTCAGGGGACGAGTGATACAGTGGAATGCGATGTTGCTTTGGAACCAGCCAGTCATCATGATGACGGCAGCAACATAATATTGTCAAACCCGAGACAAACCGAACGAGGAACTGTCGAATGTTGCAAACTTAAATTCTTTTACACCAATGCTCAGAGTCTGTTTTCTAAGCTTGATGAACTGAGAATACAGGTAGCCGATACTCCTCCCGATGTTATAGCAATAACAGAAACGTGGCTGTCAGAGAACGTGGGTGATTGCGAGGTAGCACTAACAGGTTCCAATTGTTTAGGAGAGACAGGAGAGGCCGCCGGGGTGGTGGAGTTGCCATGTATGTAAAGAGCAACTTAACAGTGTTTGAGATGACGGACAAGATTTCTAACGACACAGAGGCAATTTGGCTGACTATAAAGGCACGGGCGTCTCAGTCCCTCGAAGTCGTAACTATCTACCGGCCCCCCAGGTGGATCCCGACTCAGACACTTGTCTACTGGAAAGCATAACAGAGATCGCCAGCCGACCAGACGTTGTTCTCATGGGGGATTTTAATGCACCCTGCATTCAATGGAGCGATATGCATGCGAAGTGCTCGAAAAATGCCTTCGATTACCGTCTACTAAAGACAACCCTAGAAGCTCTTCTCCCGCAGCGTGTCCTATCTCCAACTAGAGCACGTGGAGGGAAACAGGCTAGTTGTCTGGACCTCGTCTTCACCAAAGATCCTGACAGTATAGACGAGGTGTACTACCTATCCCCGCTCGGTCGAAGTGATCATGCAGTACTTTTATGGGAGTACGAGTTGTATTCTGAACCGTATAAAAAAGAGGATACGAGGCCGAATATATGGAAAGGGGACTTTTGCCAAATGAGAGCTGAGGCATCACAAATAGACTGGGATGTTCTCTTCTCCGGAACCGTTAACGAGGACTGGAATTTATTTAAGGGTTGGTTATTGCATCTAATGAAGAGCCACTGTCCCGTATCAAAGCCTAGGATATCCAACCGCCCTCAGTGGCTAACACGAGAACTCAAAAGGGAGATCAACAAGAAAGGAAAATTATGGAAGAAATTTCGCGAGAACAACAATAATGCAGCGTTTACAGAATACAAAGTTCAAATAAATAAGGTGAAAATCCGGATTTTCAAGAGGCGACGGGACTTTGAGAGTAATTTGCTTCATCGAGCCGTTAAAAATCCGAAATTGCTCTACAGCTATTTGCGGAAAAGCACACGTAACAGGAATCCCATTCCTGTCATGAGGAATGATGACGGTTTGGAGATATCGGACAGAAAAAATAAACCTGAACATTTTTCTCAATATTTCCAATCCGTTTTCACAAGAAAAGCAGACTTTATTCCAACTAGTTCCGCGAACATGGGAGATTCCACTATCGAAGATATCGTGTTTCGAGAATCAACGATTCCGGAAGAACTAAAAAGCCTGAAGGAATGTAAATCTCCCGTTCCGGACGAGATGCCAGCAAAGCTGCTTTTCGAGCCTGCCCGAGAGCTGGTCAAACCACTATCCTTTCTGTGCCAGGAATCGTTCGATGCTGGAATCCTTCCCACAGACTGGAAGACGGCCCACATTACACCCCTTTACATAAGCGGTAGTCGGGCTCTTGCAACGAACTACAGACGCGTTAGTCTGACATCAATCTGCTGCAAAGTGATGGAGAAAATCATCAAAAAGGAGTTGATGACTTATCTCGAAAGTCACAGTCTCTAGTGCAAAGCACAATATGGTTTCCGTGGGGGAAGATCATGTGTAACGAACTTGCTATATACAATGCAAAGTTGGACAAGAGAACTGGACGCAAAACACACTGTGCACGTGGCCTATATTGATTTCCGGAAGGCGTTTGACAGTGTCCCGCACCAGCGTCTCCTGCACAAGTTGAGAATAATGGGCATCGGCGGCAAACTTCTCAAATGGATCGAGAACTTCCTCGTCGGCCGTTCCCAAATTGTCTGCGTAGAACGACAGCAATCAAGGCGCACATTCCTAGGGAGTGGAGTCCCACAAGGCTCGGTGCTCGGACCAACCCTTTTTCTCTTGTTCACCAATGATTGTGTAGATGGGTTGGACTGTGATAGTGCCATGTTTGCGGATGACATAAAAATCTGGGAAGTTATCCAGAATGCTACAGATGAGACCAACTTCCAAGAAAATCCTTGTCGATTGGACGAGTAGTCCCGCAGATGGCTCTAGTCCTTCAATTTGACCAAACGTACCATACTGCGCTTCGGAAATCAGACCCCTAGTACGCGGCAATACCATCTGAACGGAATACCACTTCGAGAAGCAGAAACGCAGAAAGATCTCGGAGTCTGGGTTGTAGACAGCCTTAAGCCTTCTACGCAATGTTGTAAGGCGGCCAAGGCCGCAACTTCAGTGCTATATGCCATCAAGCGGGCATTTGCAGTCTTCGATGAAGACTGCTTCTCCAACGTCTTCAGCACATTTGTAAGGCCGCACCTCGAATATGCAATTCAGGCCTGGAGACCATGGACACATCAGGATTACAATCTGCTTGAAAGGGTGCAGATGCGAGCCACAAACTTAGTAAGAGGTCAAAGTGCACTGCCACACGAGATCCGCTTAACTAACCTTAAGCTATATCCTCTGAGTTATAGGTAGTTGCGCGGAGACTTGATACAAACTTTCCGTATCATGCGTGGCTTGGACTGCGCCCTTCGGTGCGATGACTTTTTTTAACTAGCCACAACAAATAACCTCGGGGGACATCCCTTAAAGCTACGTGTGCCCCAGGGTAGATTGAATGTGAGAAAATATTTCTTCTCCAACCGTGTCGTGGAACCGTGGAATAATCTGCCCGAGACGGTTGTCATGTCTCAATCTGTGGCGACATTTAACTGAAGGCTTGACAGACATATGCTACAGCAACAAGCGGACTATGTGACTTTTTACCCATGAGACCAGTATGAATCAATGCCTGCATACACTTACTGCTGTAATTTCTTCACATTATGCTAATTTATCGATTTTTTATGTACAAATAGGAAGTTCAAAGGCGTAAGCCTATTTCCCTCAAATACACTGACTGACTGATATACGGTTTATTTATATATGTCCCGGTAGTACTTATTGCCGCATACTATGTATCCATCTCTGTTTACTCCTGTGCGTCCTGCCTCGCAGCATCTATCAAAATGAAATGATATAAAATAAAACAACAGATACCTCGACGATTATGCCACCTCCCTGTCAACTCTGGGAGTCTGCGGTTACAATTATTTCTTCACTTACGGCAGCAGTGATTAAAGGGGCTGGCGCGCTTCGGCGATTGGTCCACCGAAAAGTCGGGTTCGGTTTAACGTCATGCCTGACCAACACCGGCCGACTATACTTGGGCATGGGGTGAACAGGATACTTAGGTGATGAGAAGTGCACATGGGCGCTGCACTCCCCACTGGTGATTTAACAGACACAACAAAACATCCTTGGCCCAAATGAGAGTATAGCATGTATAACATCCCTTTCTATTTTGCATTGTATCCTTATTGTCCATTTAAACGATTATTGTCTTAGAGTGGTTTTCTTATGTTTACGCTACTTCTTCTTCTTATGGACTCGAGATGTGTATTCGGAGTGATGGTTACCAGCCCTCTTCAGTATTCTCACGGATCAGAAATCTGCCGCAGGTGCTTATTTTCCGTGTGTCTGCCAACCTGTATGTTGCCGGCCGCTACATAATAGGCTGATTTTTTGTGCTTAAGATCATTCTCGCGGTTGGTTTGAACGTACCTAAATAAAATTCCTCGGATCCTTAATGTTAATTTTTGTACAGTATATTTCCTGCAGTTTGCGTTCTTCCCTAGGCAACATTAATATAACCACCAAGTCAATACAGGAGTACGTACTCCAGTACTCTAGCGGCTGAAAACCATATCCCCCACCCCGTGTCATGTGAACCACCTTGGGAGGGGACTATAGCAGAAAATTTGTTTCAATGCGTCGGGGATTCCGACACGGCCCGGCGCCTGCCTTGTCGTTGCGCGTGCCTCGCCGAGGGGCTGAAGTTAACTAATGCACTTCCGGATGGAATCTAATAGAGCACGCAACCCAAAAACCAAAACGTAAACAGACAAGAACAGTGTTTATTGGTTAAAACAAACGCACGACAAAGTAAAGTATGCTAGAGAAGCAAAGGAATATTTACACTAATTAACTATACTAACTGACTAGTTAGTTAACTATCTAACTATACTTACTCACCAATTAACTATACTAACTAACTAACTAGCTAACTAATCGACTAAGTAACTAACTAACTAACCATAATCACTAATTAATTATGCTAAGTAGCTAACTAACTATACGAACCAACTAACTGACTATGCCAAATAACCAACTAACTTTACTAACTTACCAACTAACTAACTATGCTAACTGACCTACTAGCTATACTAACTAACTGACAAGCTAACTAATTATACTAAATAACTAAATTTTGGGTGAACTGCGTGAAACTTTCAAAGCGACTAACTATATAATAACTTATTATTTAACCAACTTTCCCAGTTGACCGACTTTCTTAATGACATCCTCCGGGTCTCTCAGTGATTGCCAGTATCACTCAAGCATGATTTTACAAAGTTAAAACTCAAGACTAGTCCCAGAAGCCGTCGCATGAAAATGTCCGACCAATTACTATTCAGCATTCTGAAACTCGTCGACATATCGCGTTTTTTATCACTCGCCGTGTCCACAGAGTCTCCCGATAATTTGGTATTTATAGGACCTAGGCCGTGTGTACTAACATCCGTGTTGTCAAGTGAAATCACCTCTCGTTCATTTTTTGACTCTGAAGATCTTTTTATCAATTCCCTTTCCTTTTCAAACTAAAATATTTCCAGAGCTACTGTTTTACCAAGTATTCCCTGCATTGTTACCCTCTGCGACATTGTATGTAAACATGTTCCTCTTATCGTCAATGGCGAGGTTTTCCTTTTTCCGCTTTTGCATACCTACAATGTACAGTAACGTTTTCGACTGCTCAGTTATTTTTAATTTGTTTGTCTTGAACTGTGCGACTGAGCCAGATGTATGCAGTTGTTGAGTTCAAAGAGGAAAACACAGTGGCTGTCGTGGTTAAGGCGTGGTTTGATGATGAAGACCACGTTTGATGGCCTAAAAACTGCAACTACCCAGAGTATTCGTTGACGAGGCATCTTGCGCCGTCTGAAAAGACCAACGTCTATTCTGCCAGAGTGCTGAGTGATAATCTAACATTGAAGAGGGCCAGACGACACGGAGGACACGGACGACCTGTGCAGCTCCAAGCCTGCCGAATTTGGCAGAGGCAGGAGGCTAACGTCTGATTCAGGGGATGACATGGAAGACTTGTACCCTAGAAAGCGGCCTGAACGAAGAGTAACTCGTTGGCCCACGTCACCACTGATCTTCCAGTAAACCTAAATATCTCAATGGACTGGTAAGGTGAGACAAGACGAAAATCTGCCGAACATCTCATTGGCATGGAGTGGGCCAATTCAGCCTTAACTAGTTGCCTCCAACCAGTAAGCATACATGATTAATTTGCTGTTTAGTGCCAATGGAAAATTCTACCAATCCTGCTTCACAACATTGCTGTTTGTAGATTCACGAAGAACGGGGTACCTTCGGTACCTTCAGTGACATAAACAACGACAAAGGAGAAAATTAGATTATGTGGCCGAGCAGATCGTTACCAACTTTAATGAAACACTACAGCTTAAAGAAACCTCAGTCGAGATTCTGCTAGCAGTGAAGATCCTGCCGGACTGATAGCCCAAATTCTGAATCTGCTCCTGTGCACTGGGGAGGACTACAGTGAAAGTCTTCGCATGTTCGCCAGTGGTTTCGATATCGAAAGTCGAGAAGCGGGAATGTGTTAAAAGGAAAGCTTCTCTGAGCATTTTTCCGAACTCTGGGCCAACTTGGCCACATTGTGACCTAGCCTTGCGACCCAACCAAACTCAGTTGGGCCGGATGAGCCCGGTTGGACTAGTGCTGGTAGGGATCCTATTTTTTCTAAGATAGTGATATGTGCATGTGTGGTGAGCAAAAATACCGTCTGCCTAAGGCGATAAAAACCGTTTGATCAAAATAGGCCGATATGCATTTTTTGATAGGAGGTTTTTCACATCATCGATATTAAAGTTAAAGTCGCAAGAACAAAGGAAATGAAAAGGGACTTTGGTAGTCCGTATACACTGAGACGTATACACTGTCACTTTCCGTATAAAGCGAGCCGGGGACCAAGCGAAACGAAATGCATTGTAAACTAAAATCACAAACATTATCACATGCATCAAGATCCGGTTTCTTCATATGGACGGCAGATTAACTCCAAATGTAAAAGATCCACTATAATTCCTCTTAGATTACAAGAAAGGCCTATATGAGGTCCCATGCTAGAAAACCTGAAGCAGAAGCCTATTTATATATCCGTTTAGCTTTGATTTTCTGAAACAACGGAAGCAAATTGGGATACGAGCATAATAGAAGCAGAGTCTGAATCACTGTATGGAAAAGACTTCAAGGGCACTAGCTTATGCGAATGTACCTCCTTCGGATTTCTTTCTTAGCAGCTACGTTTTGAAATTTGCTGCTAGATTATAGACGCTATAGGGAAGGAAATATCACATTGATAGTCCTCTGTGTTTATGGTAGTCTTCCATATTTAAAACGTAGCAAAAGTAGTATTTATTCTTAAAAATAACGAAAAATAACACGGCAATAATCCAGATATGTTTTTTAGAAAAAGAAATTCGCAACTAAGTGAGCCCGCGACTTCTAAACGATGAGTAGGTCTGGACCAGCTGTATTTGATTAAAGTCACCAGTGATCAAGAGCAGGCTTATAATTTTATCCGAAGCTATCTGAATAAAATAGGTAGCCAACACGCAACATTGACCTGAAAGAGACGCACAAAAACCTGCTGAATCAAGGGTAATACTCTCGTAATTTTTTATGCAAATGCATCCTCTACACCTTTAATTATTCTTCCAGTTGGAGTGGCTTGCTACTGTTGTCCCTATGACCATTATTACTTTTGTAGCGTGAAGTTAACGCAGGGTTAACAGAAATGCACTTTAACATGTAACCCACCTGACAAACTGTAAATAACTATAACTCATCTACCTGCCTTCTATATGGCTGTGCTTATAAAACACTGGGGTTAGCAAGCCTAGGAGGAAGCGGCTGCTGATAACTTCCATTAACGCGCTCTTTAAAGTGTATATGGGCAGCTTCAGAATGAAAGCTAAGAGCTTGTAGGATTCTGTTAATATAAACATAGGGAAATATTGGAAAATACAGTATCTTTTCTACTATATTTCTGGCGCAAGTGTCCTAAACCACTGACATAAATATGTACTTACCTTTAACATACTTCGGTAGTCTGATAGCGACCTAATGACAAGAAATGCCAATAAACCACAAACAGTAGCCAAACATATTTGAAAACAAGACGTTTGGATGGACAGTTTGTCATCCTTTTGCGTACATTGTCATTGTTTTAAAGGAATTCGGTCGCGGAACTCAGGAATCAACTTTTAAAATAGGAGTCTTATCCGCCTCTCTGAAAGTGTCATCCAGGATGACTGTAATATCTAATGCTTTAAGAAGTCTTTATCTAGTTCCAGAAGATTAACATGAAAAATAAAAGACGTTTTTACATATACCTTAGCGAAAACACAGACGGAGTCTATTGTGTAGACCGAAGCCAATTCCATCCGACGAAGCTTGTCTGTGCGTCGTCCCCTGACATGCCCTATCACTGCGGATCGAACTGCAAGGTGTCTGACTGCCAGTTCATAGACCTTACCACCCAATTCGGTACATGTTTGCTTTGGGAAGTCAGTGAATCGGGGTGCACCCATCTCTGCATTATACACAGCACTTTTGAAAATCATTATTTGGAAGTGCGACAAGGGATAAATAAAAGGCAAAAATGAATGCTCATTTTCATGATTTAATTGGTACTATTAAGAAACCAGATAACAGGCATCACATATACAGCAATTCAACTGCGATGCAATTGTGTCGAAAACCACAGATGGGCACCGAAGCATCGTGTGGTCCGGGTGTGTTTGCACATGGAATGCTTTAAGGGCACTTCTTGGCTATAGAAACTCTTATGACATTAGGACCAGTAAAAAATGCCAACAATTCATGCTATGGCTTGTGGACTTCACTTAAACAAAGGATACATTTCAGACGGAGGGCATTTAAAGTAACTTCAGTGTCCGCCGACGGCTTTTGCTGGCCAGTACAGTAGTTAGTTTGTGCCAACAGGGGAGAAGTAGGAAGTAGGAAACGAAAAAGAAGAAGACGGTCAACAACAAAAGGACCGAATGAAAGGAGATGTAAATCAAGCTTTTATAGTTTTGTTTAATAAGTCGGTCTCTTTCCGATTATTATGCAAACAGACATTGCATCGTCTTGAAAAACCCGTAGAGTAAACAAAACAGAGGGAGATAATTGTATCTTTTATGAAAAATGAACACGTAGACATAATCAAATTTAAAAATTATTTTGTTAATTATTGATGATAAATGGCATTTTGAATTCTGCAAGCTTAAGAAACCCGCAGTTGAAAGATGTCAAAAATATTATGTGATGACCTCGCGAGGCATAACGTTTTGTGCTGGATTGTGCAACGTTGTGTGCTTAGATATATAGCATGGTAGTGGGTAACGTAAAAAACTTGCAAAGGCCTACTTATTTGGGAGATCGGTTTAGCACGTTCAAGCACTTCAAGGACAATGGGTGCTGAGGACAGCAACGAAGAACTAACAGTTGACATGCTTTCTCATGAAGTATTAACTGAATTCAAAAATGTGCTTTCTTTTGCAAATATCGCTTAAGTATGACCGTAATATTACTTTTCATACAGCATAATTCTACAATATTTGAGACACGTCAGGATGTCAGACTTCGATTGAGCTTTGTATCGACAGCTTCATTAAAATATTTTGTCAAAAAGCAATTCGTTAGCATGAATTATCCCCCTTGATGTTTGATACCCTCATACATTTGAATATGTTTTGGGGAAAAAAACATGCAAAATTCTTTCCGTCGCTTATTTTGTAGGAAAGCAAGTCTTCTTTGATTTTATGATTGACGAAAGACTATTAGTCAGTATTGAAAAAATCTTTGTATTACCGAATAATTTTGATCTCAATTTGCTGGCCTAACTGAATTCAGGGTTTCCGAACCGCCAGATGTGTAATTTTTGCACAGTGAAAATAACACATTTCTATATCTGTTTATGAAGAGAACATATAAGGTTCTCTAGACTTTGTAATGGACGTAGCCAATGCTAACAACTTTATAAGCGGTTTTGGTTAAATTGCGGATGCAATGTAGTACCCCTGCCAGCACCAGCCCCGCCTAGCCCCGCCTGGCCCCCTCAGTAATGGCGGGGCTAGAGGGGGCCATGAGGGGGCTAGGCGGGGCTGTGGAGGGGGCTGTGGCGGGGCATGCAACGCGATAGCCTCGCCTGGCCCCGCCAGCGAAAAAAAATGCGCAGGCGACGCCACATCCCCGCCCACTTTTGGCACCACTTTAAAATATCGTCCTGTATACCGAGTCCCCTGAGGCGCAGTGCCTCACTGTTCCCACAGGTTACACGTCGGAAGCCACCCTGCGTACGTAGAGTACTACGGTATTACATAGTACTCACAGTGACCCCGCCGTACACGTGCCCACTAATCGGCAGCCAATATCAAATGCACGCGACGCAAATTCATGTGAATGGGTTATTTATTGTATAAACGAAAAAGGAATTGGAAAATATGTACAATCATAATAAATGTCAGTGCCAGTATATACATGGACTTCAACATATGTTATGCCATTCAGTTGTGCGTTCCAAAAGTCCCCGCTTCGACGGCTGGTGCTTCAGTGATAGCCAGAGTAATTACGCTTCATAATTGCTTTGGATATTCAGTAAAAAACGATAAACAATTTGTATAAGTGGACTACGAACACCAAGGCTAAATATACATACATAGACATACAACTCGACTACTTGAACTGGCTGGTGAGTAGATACCTAAACAATTAGCATAATATACATAAATGAACTAAGACAGCTATCAAGAGCATGAAAACAGCATTGGCTGACTCACGATATTATCTGCAATCGATTGTCAAATATACGAATAAATAACACACACAGATTCTAATCCGGTGGACAAATGAGAGTTTACGCAATGAGGGACTTAAACAAAACCTCAGTATATTGTGCTGATCCGCAGCTACATTCAGTGGGCGTAAACGGATGCTTTCTCCATGATTTATAAGCCAATTTTGATAAATTAGCTCCTTTTAATGCCAAAGAAGGTACAATGAGTGGTGCTTTTGAAACATCTCTTTTGATGCAAATACGCTTCAAAATGCCTCAATCCAGAGGGGGCTGTGGCCCCACCCAGCCCCTTCCAGCCCCGCCTATGAAAAGGCCATGTGCTGGCAGAGGGGGCTCTGGCCCCACCCAGCCCCTTCCAGCCCCGCCTATGAAGGGGCCATGTGCTGGCAGGGACGGCTGAACATTTCGCGGTTTATGCAATGTTTTACAACAGTAACTTTTTAACATCAAATAACACTTTATTGGAGTATAAAATTAGGAGAAATCGTAGATTTCTGCTTAATGGACAGAAAAAAAAGAATTTTACAAATGAGTGTTGTCCAGCGCGATAGTTCTGTAAATATCAGAGGTCGCAGACTTATGATGCGCAGCGTTTGTAGGTGAGCGCTTTCATATAACACAATATCACGCTTTTTAAGAAAGTTAAAATTTTTCATTCATATTTCAAATTCCCCAGTTTCAGTCCAATACTGCCTACTTGACATTAATTTCATTCTCAAAAGTGGTTGAGTAAAGATCATTCAGAAGTCCAAGAAGCTATTGGAATCCTCATAGAACGTCTATCATGGCCCAGCACTTGCACGAAAAACGCCTGTAATTTCTGTATGAGCCGCTTCTCCCAGAAAATTAATTAAGCACACCAGATCCGCCAGAATTGGCGTGACTCAGCTTGGGGTCGTTCTGATCTCATGTCTGTTTGAACGTGTCATTCGCTGCAGCTCAGTCGGTCAAAACCCAACTAACTCATGTTTCACTAGCCTTTCTAACGCAGACAATCTCAAACAGCGACCCTGCAGGTCATGATCACTGTTGCGAGACCGTGTTTTGAGTGACTGCTGGAGAAACAGAAAGTGCAGTAAGGCTGAACCTCCCGCCACAGCTCACAAATCCGTAAGTCGCAGATCCTCGTGCCATACTTCAACTCCTCCTCCCCCGCATTCTAGAAACGGGTCCAGCGATCTATCTTGTATAATGTCTAAACAGCGTGTAGATAAGGAGTGGGAAGAAGGAATTGTATGTCCTTTCAACAGTGAAACGTAGCCGTCGTTTGATAGTACTAAAAATATTGTTGCCCTTAAAGGGCAAGGATATAAAAACGGGCTTTTTCGAAACTGAATGGTCTGTCAATTTTGGTCGTGAAAAGATGTTGTTTTTGTGTTGATAGATAAATTATACTGCAGGGACTGAGCGAATATCGGTTGCTTCAGGACGTATTAAATCTAATTGCCTAACTTTCGTTGCAGGAATCACCAATACGATGACTAAATCGCCTTAACTGCCGACACGGAGGTAACCAAATAGGCATAATCACATCAGGTAGTAACGTGCAAAATTTCATTTCTGTCGCCTTTACTCCAGTACGTACGCATTGCGCCATGGGTTATTATCAGAAATGGGGCGTAACATATTCCAGATTGACTTTCAGTTTGCAAATAATGTTGGCTTTCCAGCACAACCGATTAGATTCCTGCGATTTTTGGAATTTGCCTAATCGTTTAAAACACGTACAGAAGGCAGAAGTTTTTAATGCGCGGCGCTCATGGAGACTTCGCGCTCGATATCCGAATTCAGTTTCAGAAGTTTTACATACGCAATTATTATAGTGGTGTTCTGGAATTGACACGGGACTACGGGGCATTCCTATCATCTACTATTGCGGATACTAGTATAGCACTGTGCCAGGATCCAGCAGGGCTGCGCGAGTTCATGCAGATGATGTAAAGCACCGGTTCTGATACGGACTGAAAGCAGACAATAGACCAGACGCATGGGAAGCCTTTCGGGTCCATGCAGCGGAGGCCTACCCATTAAATCGACACGAAGAATGCGATGCTGATAAAATCGCGGACGTATGCGGGGCCGCTGGTGAACTAAAAGTTTTTAATGGAATAAAACGATTGCCTGTACCCTACGGACTGCAAGCAGCCGCAAATGCCTACAACTGTACACAGTTTCCTTATTCCGTGTAGATTGCCGTAACGTAGTAGAGAGGAGCGTGCGCAATTATGGCCGTTGCGGTTCTTAGTAACTGGGAATTCAGTTATCACAGCACGTCTTTGAATGGAAACAATCGTCCACTATTATGATAGTTGTTAAGATGACAATGTTAAATACAATGTCAACGGGCATCGTAATTCATAAAACCCTGCGTTTTTTACAGGTTGGAGTTTATATATATGTGATAAAGAAACGGTAGGCTTTGCATCTTTCGCCTGGAAAACGTAAAATCATTCATGATCACTACTTGCTACCCATCTCAGAAAGCAAAGGTTTGCTATAGGAATTATGTTGTTCAATTTCATTTTTTTATAAAATCCGCCAAGTAACCCTATAAAATCTAACGGGCAAATGAACCTCGACCTTCTAATTCATAAGTAAGTGACCTCGGGCAAAGTCACGCATTGGTGCAGCTCCCTGAAATTCATGTTCTCGGCTGTTTCAATTAACTCTTACGATTACTGTCGGGTAGTCATCTGGAATACATAATGTGGGTGGACGAAGGCGTTTAAGAACACAAATTCCATAAAAAATTTACCGTTTTAGGAACCTTGATAATGCAGCAATCATTTTCAAGTGCAGTGATATCCATCCGCGAACTATACAAAATAATGAGTTGACTCGCATCACGTAAACCAAATCATGCTAAAGAAAATGACAGCAACGTAACCTCGACAGCCTTATAGCTCTGAAGGCGGCGTTCTTGTGATTGAAGCTCGGGCAGGCGATTACATTTATTAAAGTTCTAATTTACACTTTTTGCGCATAAAATATGTTGTGGTTGTTTTACCCTACAATAAAACCATACTGTAAGCCATAAATAATATCATCGGGGTTTCTTAAGGTCACTTTAAACATAGTTCTAATGTTAGTCATCTGAGGTTTTAAAATTAAAATAAAAACATAATTTTCCGTCGATCCCAAGTCCATAAGTGTAAACAACAATAATATATGCTGATATTGATGCAGTTGTTGGCTCTTCATCATGATAATAATTCTTCGTTCCCACTATAAATTGTCATCCCTCATTTTAAAAGACCGCTCTAATAGAGACATGACAGAATTTGAAAATTTTATCTGAAATTCCAAACATTATGCGAATTTTGGAATTTAGACGGAATTATTTAAGTGTTAGTTAATGCCGACTATTTTGCGGCAAGATCTTATAATATTTCATCAGGGAATAATAGTTCGAATGCGCTTGGCAAAAATGAATAGCCAAGAAGTATGATATTTTCTTTTGATTTTTTGTCCCATGAATTCAAACATATTTCACAGAAAGCATGCGCAGAAATATCTCTGTTGTGCACATTACTTAGAAATACACCTCCTTTAATGGTATACTCAGAAGAGAGTTATATTCAGGCTTTGAAAGCTTATTGTTTTCCCAAGGGACGTGAAATCAAAGGAAACCATGATATCGCTTGGCAGGAGACTTACTCCTTTAAGTTTCTCCAAGAATTGCGTTGACGAGCTGACTGTGGTGTTCGAATCGGAGGTCAGAAACTTGAGACGTTGGAACAGCCACTTTGCCAGTCCGTAGGTTGGAGTGACCTCCCAATCGAGCACCACGGTCAGCTCGTCAACGCAATTCTTGGAGAAACTTAAAGGAGTAAGTCTCCTGCCAAGCGATATCATGGTTTCCTTTGATGTCACGTCCCTTTTTACTTCTATCCCGCAGGACCTGGCAGTCGAGACAATCGAACTACTCCTACGAGAGAAGTACGACGAAACGGAGAATCGCCTCGGACACGCCCAAATCATCCAGCTCCTGAAGTTCTGTCTCAAGACGTACTTTATGTTCGACGGAACAATCTACGAGCAGGTGAAGGGAACGCCAATGGGTTCGCCGATTTCGGGACTCATAGCCAAGGCGGTCCTACAACGGCTGGAATCGATGGTTTTCCGACACCACAGACCAATATTCTGGGCTCGGTATGTTGATCAAACCTTCGTCGTCATCGAACGGATCAGGTGCTGACATTCAAAGAACACCTTGAAGCCGCATTCCCGGACATTCAATTTACGATGGAGGAGGAGGAAAACAATCAGCTGGTCTTCCTGGATGTCCTCGTCTGTCGCAAAGATTGTGGTGGCCTAAAAACCAAAGTGTTCAGGAAAGCGACAAATACGACGCACATACTGAACTTCAATAGCAATCACCCGATCAGTCACAAACGCAGTTGCGTAAGGGCGCTATACCGGCGCGTTGAGACGCACTGCAGTGAAATGGAAGACAAGGTTGCTGAACTACAATATCTTCGAGGGGTAATGAGAGCCAATGGTTACCCGCGCAACTTTGTCAACCAGTGCATACGAAAAGGACACCAGAGACCAAATCCAACCGGACCCAAATTTTGGCGGGCTCTTCCGTACGCGAAGAACGTCTCGGAAGCCGTCAGTCGTCTTCTCACTCCACTTGGAGTTGGAGTTGCACACAGGCCGGAAGCAACCATTAGACGCCAAGTAATGAGGCCAAAAGACCTGCTGCCACGGCAGGAAACGTCTGGAGTCGTTTACCGGATCTGGTGTAGTTGCGGACAAAGCAATTATGTCGGAGAAACTGGGAGATTACTCCGTACGCGAATTGCCGAGCACGCAGCAGCAGTGAGGCGGGGAGAGGCTAACTCTCAAGTGGCAGCACACTCGACGGGACCCGGCCATATTTTCAAATTTCAAGAGGCCGAAATCCTCGCAAGGGGTGACAACCGCGTGAGCCGCGAGCTGCTCGAGTCATGGTTCTCAGGCCCGCAATCCATCAACAAGCACAATGACCTCCCGGTACCCTATAGCGTACTGCGATTTTCCCTGGGCAGGAGAATCAGTCACGTGGGGAGGGCGCAGGCGAGCAATCATCACGGTGACAGTGAGCCAGTTTGCCGAGCAATCGTCACACCAGCATCCAGCACGGATGACGAAATCGCGGCAATTAACGACTCGGACTCGGACCGACAAGCCACCACCGCATCAATTACGACCCCAGCGGTGATTACGAGAACTGTTAATTGCAGTACGCATACGGTCCCACGGCAGCCACGTGCTATAAATACTGCACTCCTGGTGCCACCATCACCTTTATCTGCGAATGTCTCTGATGATGGATTCGACTGAGGATCCGAAACGTCAGGCAAATAACTTTCTTGTTCCGGTGATCGCATCTTCATCTCCTGACACGCCACTTTTTCCACAAAAAGACTGGCCTGGGACTAAAGGCAATGGCAACTTATAAAAGCACATATAATTCTTTATCTTGAAGTTGCGTTTTTCGGTGTACAACGCTTTATTTTTTTGTTACGTTAGAAACCGGTGTTTCAGGCAGAACTCATCGGATCACAATGCAGTTGTAAATTATTGTTCAGAATACTAAACTGGGAACTCGGGAACTAGGAACTATTTTTCATACTGTCACTTTTTGTTAGAAAAGTCTCCTTACTAATCACCGTACAAATAGGAATCTTAAACCTTAAAGAATAAAGATTACAAAATATTTTTTAAAATGCCTTAACACAAAGGCTCATTTGGTATCCGCTTCACCGTAAAATAATTGTTTAATCCGTCTTTCACCCGAAATACTGCGTACTCTTTTGAAATTTTGAATGAAAAATATTCCACTTTCTGTTTAGTGGTTAACTGTACCGACGAAGTCACTAAATAACAATAAGTCCATTGGGTTCATTCCAGTTTTAAATTAATGCCGGGGAACTGTTGATTCTGCTTTTTTTCATATTTACCTCGTTTTCCACCTCTCGCTCCTCCCCGTTCACAAAAGACTATATGCCGTATTGGCTAAAGGGAGTCACTATTTGGCAGTGGTGTTGCGCTTTTTGTCCCTGAGCAGAAATTCACTTCTGTTTTAAGCGAGTCCTGTGCGTATCAGTGGGAGTCGCTGGTCTTGCCAAGTGGCTTCCACTGTATGCGATTGCGTAGAGTTAGGAAATGTCTGCAAAGTGGTAGAGATGCAAGTTTGTCTGAACCAGAAGTCGCTTCGCTACGTCTTCTTCGGCAAGGATCCTCAAAGTTGGATCTAGTCGGTCTCGCAGCGAGACCACTCCAGTCATTGAGACATGCATTCAGTTTGGTCTGACCACTTTCCGGTCCTGTAATCTGCCGTCACTTCAGCTAAAGCATATTGTGACAATCAACGCAATCCTAATTTTTTCCCTCGCATACCCGGATCTTTTCAATCTAAGCATAAACTAAAGCCAATTACATCATACACATATTGGCAAATCGTGTTCTCTGGCCCTGGACATTTATGCGCTTATCCTCATTCCCTTGTGCACTCCTTGACTACCCTTACTGTTTTGCTGTACTTCCAGGGGATTCTATCGTTAGTGAACTTAAGCGGATTGATATTTATTTGCCGCTTACCGTGTTTTCAGGCTACAAATGATCTAGCCCGGATAATTCACACCTACACCACCCTGCTTTGACTGTTTTTTTCCAAAGTACCAATGAACTTAACACATCCACTTCACAATAATAAAATAAGTTGGCCCGAGAATCCTCTAAGCCTAATAATCTAGTAACGCCACTTCGCCAAAATTATCATGTCCTCCAAATTTTCAAGGAGTGCCTGGAAAGTATCATAGCATAATTATCGGACGACGATCTATTAAACAATCAATAACAAAAGTGATTTTATGATGCCGACACTCGCCGCAGTCTCTCAACTCTCAACCATGTCCTATCAATCATTACCAACAGACAATGTCGCAGGTTGAAGTAGGTAGTAGATTATGGTAGAAGAAGTTTTGTATTCTGTGCAGAATCGATATAAATCATAGGAGCAGGTTAGCAAACGTACAATATCATCTGGCCGGCGCTCGCTCTGACCGGCGTCCGAGTGTTTCGAATAAAGATATGTCCTCTTCACTCATGGAATTGAGTGTCTAGACACTAAACAGGGCCTTAAATGGCTGGCGATTGTCCTGACACGATGAGAATGTAATGCAGAAGCTCACGGTGCTGTGTTTTTTGGATGATAGGATGTCTTATGTTTGAATACGACCACGGTTGTCGGGTTTTCACAGTTGGGTCAGAATAGGTTTTTCAAAATCCGTCAAAATATCTAATAATTACGTGAGCTTGGCTGTCATCTAGTGGATTCTAGAAGGCGTACTTAGGAAATTCTGCTTCGGGAGTCAGCTGACTGCACCAGACTAGGTGGATTGCATACGTTACAGTAGGCTGAGTGGGTAGTATGACCCGATTGTGGTTAAATTCAAGGCTTCCAGAGGGATCTCGTAGCTTCGATGGCTAGAATCTTAGCTGTACTCGGGCCTTCACTTCGTGGGTTTGAATCCGACCGAGGCGTCGAGGGTTTTTCAGTTAGTTCAGAATGAATAACACGATCGTCTACTCGAACAAATAATGACTTCGTGGTGGGTAGGTGCAAAAAAGACCCTAGACTCAGATCATAGGAAAATCACGAAAAATTACGAAACTAGAACTATTTGACAGACAGGAAGAAAAAATGGCTAACACACGGTATAAAATCCGATGGGTTTTAAAAGAACCTGCTCGAACCAACTGCCACCAGGAAGTGGATGTAATGTTGGGAAGGATTTCTAGTTCCTTGTCGCTTTGGGCGTATATCTCCTACGTTGGCACGGATGCGGGTGATTGTTACTACGAGAACTAGCAAATACTTCTCTGCTTTAATTTATTTTATTAAACTGCCGCGTTCACAAAAAAGTAATTTCATTATGGAAAATGCAAAGACCAAAAATATATGCTTGCTTTATAGTTGAGGATACATTCGCCAATTTTTTTGCATTATGAAATGAACAGTCAGGGAAAGACTTTATCTTCAGATATAAACATAACTGGAGTTTTTATCACTGGATCATTTGTACCTGCCGAAAACTCATTGAAATTATGACGCACATGTACATCGCTTTCTTTACATAAGTGTCCGAAAGCGCTAACAAAGTCTGTAGGCTCCGATATTGCAGGTTTACTTCCTGTAGTTTATATTTCTTGTTCAAATGAAAATTATAAATGTTTACTTGGCGGTAAGATCATTTGCAGCCTCCTTAGCAAACATCTGCGTAAAACTGCGGCCACATTTTATTCTCATGATTACTAAACGGCCTATACATATGGTTTGCCCTGAAGTCAGATAACGATAAGTCTTCAAAAAATGAATTCCTCTGTTTGGACGGATCAATACTACAGAATGTTTCATTTGTCTGCTCTTTCGAACGCTCGTCCGACTTCACATTTTCGCGAATTTTAGCGACTGTCATATGAATAATCGATCGTGGTGGTCAAGTACTCATGTAAACAAGACTAGAAAGTATGTGATCTGCTAATGTCCGCAATTGCAGGTGCTGGGAATGTTCGTTGGCGCATTTCGCTTCAAAAACACATTATACAAAGCAAGTTTATCAGCATAACAATTAGAACTTGGTTCGGAGAAAGAGCGCAAGGCTTCGAAGAGCCCTGCTGAATAAAACGTGTGCCATAATGATGGACCTTATTTACAGTTAAGTAGATTTACGAAAACTCAAGTAACTCAATCGGCTGTGCTGGAAAACCAATATTGTTTACGAACTGGAAGCCAATATAAAACATTGTACATCCCGCCTTTGATGGCGCTATGCATACCTATCGGGGCAAAAGAGACATAAACTGAACTAAGCGCCTCACTGCCTGATGCGTTTTTTGTTTATTAGGCAACGTCCGAGTCGGCAATTACGCCGATCTAATCATCGTATTGGTGGTTTCCACGACGATTATCAAACAATTGGTGCAAAACTATCCGTCCTGAAGCAATTGACATTCACTCAATCCCAGCAAGCATAGTTGCTCGACCCAAGCACTGTTAAGACATTCCACAAGAGAGGTTGATGAACTCATTTCTAGAACGCAGGGGGTTGAAGCATGACACAAGCGATCCGTGGATCGCACATGCGCGACCTTTGGCGGGAGATTCAGCCTTACTGAGCCTGTTGCTGCTCCAGTAGTCGTTTAAACCGCGGTCTCGAAACAGAAATCATAGCCCACGGAGTCGCTGTTCAGCATTTTCTCCATGACAAAGCCTGTAGTTGGACTTTGGCTGGCTAAATTCCAACTAGCACTTTGCACGACCAAACCGGCATGAGGTCAAAACGATTGTCAGTTGGGGGCAAGCCATTTCTGGTGCATTTATTGTACTTTAGCGACTTTCTAGGATTCGCGGTTCAAACTGGGTTATTGTAGACATTTCTTCTCCGCGGCGATTGTAACAGCATTTTGGACTTCTGAGTAATCGTCATACATCGGCTTCTGTGAATGAAATTGCCTCGTGCTGGCAAGTTTTGGCAGAAACTTGGGAATGTTAAATATCGACAATATGATAGAAACGTTCACCAAAATGTGTCAGTATAAAAAAACAAAATCGTCTATTAACATGCGTTGCAGATCGTAAAGATGTGACTCCTGATATATGCTGGCATTTCACGCTGAAGGGCATCATTTTCTGTTAGATTTTATGTCCATTCCATAATGACAACGATCTTTACTGCGCTTCTTTAACTTATAGCCTGCGTTCTGAACTAGCAACCTAGATTTCTTCACTTTTTGTCCCAAAAACTGTTGCGTTGAGTTATTTAATGGTAATCAACTGCTCTTCTCAATAATTAGGCCTTTTACTATCCCCTAAAACAATGCTAAGTGTGTAAATAGACACTCTTACACCAGCTGAAACGAAGTATTGTGTCTCATGTTATAAAAAAACAGATCAATATCGCTATTTAAATGGATTTTAGAGCTATGTTCTTTATGTTTCCTTAATAGAACTATAGTGTACTCTGCTTGCGTGGATTCAAAGTGCCGTCACTACAACGAAGTCAGACCTTGACGCAGGTTATTCTGTTGGTGGTGTTATGTCTCAGTATGTTTCATTTTACCTTGCTGCTGGTTCCTTTTTCAAAAGCGCTGACTCCAAATTCTCAGAAATCTGAAGACCCCGAAAGCGGTATTCACCGTATCTTTAATGAGGCCTGTGACAAAAGGTAAGAAGGCATTAAATTTGCCATAAAAATGTCACTGAATTATAAAGGCCTTTTAATGTACCTTTTATGACCTCGATTCTTGTTGTTTCAACTTTCATATAGTGAATGGAAAACTCTTGTCGGGGAATGCGTTTGAGCCTATTATAATCAGACGGGTTTTATCGATTTAAGCCGACTTTACTTCCACTCGCCATCAATAAAGGCGCCATCGTCTTAGGGGAAATGGGATGTTATCGATCGGAAGAGAATTCCAAGGAAGCGAACAGTCTCCCCTTTCTTAATAACCAAAAAGATTTCCACTGATTCATACTATCAAAAATCTGTTCCTCAGATAAGCTGTCCGTCTGAAATGACTAACACTTCTCAGTCGCTTCGTCAGTGTTACCTCGACCTTAATTTCAATCCAGCGGGAAGAGAGAACTCCCATGTTTTAACCGCTCAAAGTAGCATAAGTCGTTCATGCAATTTATCAAATTTCATCGAACGGCTTGATCTTAGCAGCAATGATCGCTTGCCTCTGTAATTACGATCGATCACTTCGACCAAAAATAATGATCCTATTCATAAAACGGAATAAATATTATCAAAAAACACTAGATTAAATTGTAATATCGACTTAGTCGTCCTCCTATTACCCTAGTCAAAGTAAAGTTATGAAAAGTCCCGACCGGCATCATAGCACGTCGCGCCACAACGACGAAGCATAAGCACAACACAATCAGACTACCTTACCTCTTCTCCTTCCCGCCTCTCCCTTCCCGTACCACTGACGAAAACTGGACCAAAATTATCCCGCTGCCCCACAAGTCTGAAGACATTTACCCCGAGTTACGACTACTGTTCTTAAGTTGTTTTTCTTCTCAAAGTTCGCTGTTCTAACTGGACCTATATTAATGTATTGGCCAGACGAAGAATAATTTAAAATGTTCGTGGGCCAACTTGAACTTCCTTAATGTGTGAATGCACATCATCACAGATCTTAGTGCATAATTACTCTCCAAACACCCTAATGAGGCACTCGGCACTATCGGAATGTTATGACAGATTTTTCTTTTTCGGTCTCACAAGACACCATTTCTTTTTAAGGATCCTGCTCCATTTGTTTCTATGCGACGATGCTACTTAATAAGCGCTAACATTAACTTGAGTAGCGGGTTGCGGCAGTTTTGCTTTCGAACTTTCAGTTCTTCTAACAGCTCAAATCTCCACCTTTCTTACCAATGGAATTGAGCATAACCTACGTTTTACTAAGGCATTTAATTCAGTTAACCTCAGCGTACGATCAGCCGAATGGAAAAATGACAAGAGTCGAGAGGTTTAGTTTCTGAATCTGATCCAGATAAACTGCGCTCAGTACCTAATTCTTGACTCGACCCCTGCCATGTCGGCGGGATTGCGCTTACAAACTATTGGGGCTTTCTCCTCTATGTAAGAGCCGTTACCGCCCATTCGCGCCACAATATGACCATTTCATTCTTTTTCTGTAGTGTCTGTTTCGATGCAGTTATGTTTCGCCAAAATATGAAAATGTAGTTTAGTTGTGGATTGAATCTTTTTTCAGGTTTTGACAAGGCGAATCTGCTCCGCCGTCATCTCTGCTAAACCGTCAGTCGGAAGGCTGCCGACTGACGGAATAAGTGGACTTTCTCAGAATAAAAACCAGATCCGAACCCTCCTTTCCTAATGTGACCTCAATAACACCCGTAGTCGAACGGGATCTGGGCCATTCGACCCTTCGTTTTCTGTGAGAACTCGCTCAAAATAATAAATAACGGTTACTAACTAGTTACAAGTAGTATAAACAAGTTTAAGTTGGTGCCAGGTTATGTGAGTGGATGTAAGGCTGGTGACTGGGAGGCTTGATGCGCGTCAAGTCTAAACTTAAAGGACACCCTTTATTACAAAAGGATTTCTAAGGGCCCTCGTAGTTTCCGGTATTTCAGGTACACGTTTTGTCAAGCCACTTCCCATTTTTGGCAAGATCTCATTTCGTAGTCGTACCTGTTTGGGGTTAGAGGTAGGGGTCAGGGTTAAGGGCTGACGATGGGGGTTAGTGGCCAGGGTTAGGAATTAAGGTTGGGGTTACCGGTTGGAGTTAAGATTAGGGGCTGGGGATTAAGGAAACTGCTTAAGTTAGGGGCTAGAAGTTAGAAGCTAGAGGTTATCGATTAATGTTAGGAGTCAGACTGGGGCCTGGCTACAGCATTACGGCTGCGAAATGAGATACTACCTCATTTTGTGTCTTGAATGTGGCATAATTTATAGGATCTTCATTTTATACGTCATGTTAGGCATATTTTTGTACTTCACACCAAAGTGAACTTTTTAAAGATAAATGAACCTTATTTTATTTTACTTTCCGGCTTCTATTACTATTTTTTCAAGTAAGCCTGTGGTTTGCGTTCAAAACCACTTTCATGGTAACTTTTTCTTCACAGATCCGTTTGTCTGCGCTCAATGTAAGGAGTTCATTCAGAAGGGAAATGTAACAGCAAGACCTTTTTTTACGTTTTTCCACCGTAATCAGAAGTGTCATAGCTGATTTCATTGTAGCTTGTAGGAATTATTGGCCTTCATTAATTTGCCGGCTGCTTTAACTTTTACAAAAAATAATTTCTTGCTCACAAAATTCCTTCCTACGCCGTTTTTCCTCTGCCCCAAATTTAACACCAAACTATCACGGGGCCACAAACAGGGGTAAGGTGAAGCACAGCTTTTCCTTGAACAGATACATGAGCACGCCATTGCACAATATTTGGGTAAAGTCCTGTCAAGAACCATTTCCTTTTTTGTTTGAATATCGAGGATTTCTCCTTAGTTTGCCTAGTAGCTTTTCAGAAAAAAGATGGACTAAAAGTCCACTCAAATTCCGTAAAACAAATTCCATTAGCTATGCTAAGGTAAACAAAACTGATGTGGTTTAAAGTGCATAAAATTTTCAGTGCACAATATTGCCATTGAACCGTACTCTAGGTGCATTAAGTTTTATAGAGGGTATAAAACTCATCTTAAGAAATGTTCATAACACTCCTTGCAGCATTTGATCACATACATTGTATGGCATGCTTATAAAGTTTTTCTTCAGATTTGGATCTATTGTGTACTTATTTATGAACGAATTAATGGAGGGAGCACTTCAATAAACTTTCAAATAACTACATAGTAGCAGAATAAACTATCATCTCGTGTATCTTTCAATGAGAGTTTCATATTTTTTAGTAGAAGTAGTAGTAGTAGTGGTAGTAGTAGTAGTAGTAGTAGTAATAGTAGTAGTAGTAGTAGTAGTAGTAGTAGTAGTAGTAGTAGTAGTAGTAGTAGTAGTAGTAGTAGTAGTAGTAGTAGTAGTAGTAGTAGTAGGATATGTGTTCACATGAGTCTAAAGCCTTAATTATTATTTTTACCGCCTTTTTTGTATATTACGTAAAATGCAGTTTTTTAAAACGCTCAAGTTAATTATATGTTTGTACTTTGTGACTGTCAAAACTTTAATACATCTCGGGCACCTTATTTTGTTCGAATTGTTAACCTCTACTGTTTCGTAATTCCACGCTTGGCTATGTTTTGCCATCACGGTTAGTTCTTTGAATAACCTGACTTACAGGTTTTCCTGTGTATGCATTCAGCGCAGTTGATTCATGCAGGACGAAAATGCGTCGGCAAATCTTTGTTTTCTACGTTTTCCACTGAAATTAAAAGTGGCATAGTTGATTTTATTGTAGTTCGCGGGAGATATCGGCCATATTTAATTTGTTGACCGCTGGAGGTTTTCCCAATTAATAATATTTTGTTGAGAACACGTCTTCTCAGGGCATTTCACCGTTGCCTAATCTAAAATAACGGAAGGTCACGTAGCTGCGGTGTTCCCTTTAGCATACACATGTAAAATTGTGTAAAATTCTGCCATTAACCACTTCATTTCGTCGCTTAAACGTCATGGGTTTGTCCTTATTTTGTTTTGCTGTCAACGTTTTCTAATGAGGTACGGTCTAAAGTGGGCCTTATCAGGAAAGATAATAACTTGTTTACATATGTATAACAAGAGTATAAAATTGCGATTTTAAATAACGCGATTTGTCTCTATCCCACATTTTATTAATCTTAGAGTTAGCGCATATCTCCCATTAGTTTTGACCATATTAAGGAAGACGTGTTACAGTAACGGTTTTTTCAATTTTCAGTCGCAAAACAAGATTGCGCCTTAAATAGTTCCAGTTTTAAAATTAGATAATATATTGGCGTAAAATATAAAGATTTAAATTTGTGTGAACCTTACAATGTGTGGCTAGAAGGTCAGGAAATACGGGGCGATCAACCCTGGAAACATGTTTTTTCTGCATGTTTATTTCTGGTCTGGATTTCATGCTCTGTAAACCAGACATTTGATTGAGGCTGCGAATGTAGACGCACTTAGTTGGGACGAAAAGCAAATTAACCAATCGTTTAAGTTTCACTTGCCCCTACATAGTTAGATTTTTGTCCATTACTACGCAGTACTTTCACTCTCCAAACTGCAAATGCCCTTAGATGAAACTAGTTCAACTTTTGAAAGCTCTCAAACGTGTGTGTTTATTCTCAATATCTGACCCGTCGGCAAACTTACGTGCGCTTTTTGTAAATTCTCGTAGGACCACTGCACTTTTATATAAAACGGATACAAAAAAAATATGGGAGAGGTACTAAAACTTAATTACAATTGATATTGTCATAGGAAAGGGATGTGTGAACGGGGAGACAGAATAACAAGACGTAATTGGTGAAAATGGGTATTTCGACAGATTGTTCGCACAATATATTCCAGAGGAAGCCGCAAAACCCATCACAGTGAAGGGAAAAAGAAAGTAGTATTCTCCGAAGTCGCCTTTCAAGGAGACGCAACAAGTGAACGACTGAGAAAGTCCCTTCAAGAGGCTGTTTTGCAAACCTCCATAGTGGCGAACGTTCGGATATCATCCTCGAATAACCCCATTTTCCATTAAGGTAAGATTGAATTTACGCCTATCCAAAACAAGACAAAAACATCTCCCGATGTGGTTCCGAAAAAGGTGACATTAAAAACAGGAGCAGTGCCATTCTGACAATTATTATTAATCCCCGGTAACGTGTGGACCTTTGTGCAGTCTACCATGTGATTTAGAAGGTCCCACCCGACTACCCTAGTTCACTTTGTCAGCATCTGCTAGCAACAGCAGAGGTGACAACCATCTGTTTATGAAAGCAGATCCCGTGCTAACACGAGAACCTGGCACAAGTCCAAAACTATCGTGACCAAAGGTTGGTTAGTCCCTGCACCCCTCTGTGTCCCTTCCCGCATCCCCCTTACACGCAATTTTTCCTGATTCGATGTGCCTTATTCACTCCCCTTTTCCCATATCCTACATCTGCGAAGCAACAACTTTGATTGTTTTTCCTTCCTCATATCTCTCCTATGCTTTACTTCTACCCTTCCTGCATATATACGTACTGGTCCAATGGAAATCCATCAAAATCGCACGTACGCCTGCTAACTGACTTTATAAATATGTTCATGGCAAATTCCACAACTCTAAAAACAGCTGACATATATGTAATATGCTAACTTTGTTTGTGAAGGCCTCAACAGGACGAGAGACACTTCATCGACCTTTACGTTGTTCTGATTCACCGCGAGATTCTCCATAAAAAACAAAGGGACTCAAACGCACAAATGGCCTAATGGATGCCATTGAACTTATTATCATTAAAAACGCATGGCGCATCCCTTTAATGGATATTTCCCTAATAGCTTCCTCTCAAGCGGGTGAAAACGACAGAATATAACGTCGTTGCCTGGATTTTGCGACGGTTCCTCAACTGCTACTTCTCGCAAAGAAACGTCTGTAACGAATAATAAGTATGCTGCACGACGCATTTACTCGGAAGATAAACGTGAGGTATAATATAAATTAAACTGTTTTTGATCAAGTTTGAAGTCGAAAAAAGTTGTTTTAGTTCATTTTATTTACACCGCTTTCGCAACATGAACTGAAACCCGATTTTCAGAAAACAGACATTTGTAACCTCATACAACGAATTTTTGGTTTTAAAATAATTTGCTTGCCTCTGTTAATGTCGTATGACGGAGCTTCTTCAAAGCACCAAACTAACTGCCCGAGCAAATACGTTTAATTAAATCTGCACAGTTTTCATTATAAATTCAAGCATGATGCTGTAACATTATCATACAATTAAAACTGTTTTTAAGTAAACCAAAGGCTACACAACCTTCTTAGACCATTTTATTTATCAATCATCTCAACACAAAACATCACCTGCTGCAAAGCCCCTTTTTCAAAACTGCAGTCGGAAAATCATACAACGACTACATAGTTTAGGAAATAATTGGGCAGCCTATGTTAATGCCATCTAACAGAACTTTTTCAAACTAATAATCGAACTGTCCGTAGTGTTCGCTGTAAGCAAAAATCTGGCGCTGCAAAAAACGTGTAGTTAACAATCTATGCAGTACACGTAAATGATGTGTTCACGTAGGATGACTCTTTATGTCTAAGTAAGCTGAAGGGACACATGCTCGCAATGGAGTAGGGCCGACGCCCCGAATGACTAAGCAGCCTTCTATAGAGAAACATTTTTTATGCCCTTTCGGGGGAAAAGACTTCAAAGTTTGAGATGACGGAGACTAGAAAACAAATCTAGACAAAATGATCGAGGGACGGATTCGCAATATATAGCGAAGAAAACAATATACAAAACAACAGCCACCGTCTTACTCCCAGTTACTCTTAACGGTCAATCGTAATCACATTATTAAATTTGGCAGCGTGGAATAAGCCATTTGAACTGCCACTGGGTGTCGCCCATTAACACCAGTTTGATACAGATTGGACATCATTGCCTCTAACTAAAACGATTTTTCGGCTAAAAACATCATGAACAGTAAATTAAAGGCGTCAAGCACGCAGAAGATGCAGCAGGATTTACAAAATTCACTTGATACCAACCGCAAAATCGTAAGGGTTAACAACTTTTGCATGCATTGCAGATGATTGTATTTGTGAGAGGTCTTTAACTGTCCTTGTCTCATTAACAGTGCTGGTATTCTCTTTGACAATAAATTGACGCATTGAAGCGCCGATTCTGTCATTAAAAATTCTGTTTTTCCGTGTGTTTAATCACTTTACCAAGGCACAACGATATGGCGACCTCACGCAATTGCTTTTGCATAGCGTTATAAGGTCATAACAATATGTGCGCGGATGAGAACATCAGAAAAAGGCAGTTATTTAATTTCTTCTCCTTAACTGTGACATTTTTTGAATATGGGTTGTCGTTTGATTACAACTAAAGGTATCATCTACATGCTTATCAGGTAAATTTCGATCCGTAGTGGCCGCAGTCGGTGAACGGCCGTCTTAACGATGACTTCGAAAATTGTTGGCGGCCTTGGCGAATCTTTCGCCTGCTTGTAAATAATTCTATCAAAATGGAGGTATGTTTTAAAACCAAACTGAACCAGCTGTAAATAATTGGACTTACTCTAGGTGCTGTCTGATCCATCAAGCCAGGGCAATTGGCGAAAAAAGAAAAAAAACTCAAAAATGTATAAATTTTATTGAATTTACTGCATAAACTACGCTGATGATCTGAAAATAATTTCTGAATTGGGCATTTAATATCTACGATCTATGAAGTCAAGAACGACACTCACAACGCGATTGCACATGTGACATTTTCCTCAAAGCCCACGACCCTCCACTAACAGACCCCGATCATGCGGAGCCCTAACTCCACGACAACCTCTACACCTTCCCTTGTTTAATTCCCGAGTAAATTCATGCGCGAACTTGGAGTAAAGCCCTCGGAACAAACCTTTACAGGCGCGTTCCGAAATTCGATATGACTATTTGGCCTAAAATACATCAGCTACTGCGGCATAACCGCGTAATATTCACAAACCGCCAACAAGCAGCCAGCAGTATAAAATTTTGTAATTATTTACCGTACTGACAACAACTACAACAACGACCTATACAGCCTTTTTTCAACAATGCCAAAGATGAACAGGCCGCAAATACATAGTAAATTCAGTGCCGCGTTATCATAGTGCAGTCCCCGCGATCGACATCTGAAACAGAAATCAAGCATTCCTCCTGCGATTTTACATGCAGGGCACTCCTCTCCAGACCAACGCATTCTTCCCTTTCCCTGACTGTGGGGTAAATCGTGATTGCAAACTCACTCGCATCCTAAACGTCTGCCAGACCTTATCCACTTCTAGGGGCGTGAAGAACATGATGTTTGAGTAAGCAAGGTGTTGTGTGACTCTTACTTCCAAACTGGCAACCGTCTCATCGACTTCGAGTTGGAGCTATCATTACAACCAGATATAAACAACCATTTGGAGGTTAAACTCCATAGTAAAGGGTACGCCTGAACGCCGACTGAATTCCAGTAGTTTCATGGCTCACAAATTGTGATCGTAGTTCTGGAAGGAAATAATACCGTTGACACCCAACAGAAGAAACTGAGAGATAGAAGTCAGGTCACTGCTCCGAAGTTCCACAGATGAAACCAGGGCTGATTCAGTGGGAACAATAAGAATTTCGCCAAACAACGCCAGCATAACAAACTCTGCAGACGTCCTAACGTGCTGCTGCATGCGACGGCCTGTTGGCCGAACGTATTTAGGTGCACACTTTGCATGCATGCGACTTCACAGTACTAATCGACTTTGTACCGTAATTTAAGACGGAAGATTCCACCTGCGATGACTGTCCTTTTCGAACAAGAGTAAAAGAATTACTCAGGCAATAACTTTGGGTTAAATGTTCTCACCGAAGATGACGCATTAGTACTAGCTTCCCTTTGGAAAAATGCAAAAAATTTGCATATACTGTGCGCAGTATACTGCAACATTCCAAAAAGTTGGGTTTTTTATGGGAAAATTAGCAATTTGTGAACGCTTTCCGTCTTTGACATTTTAGAAGACCTGTCGCCAGATTTATTTATTCATAGGCTGTTAACTCTGCAGAACTAGGACCAAAAGTTGCATACTTTACTGTACCTTCTCCAAATATCGCCGATCCATCGCTTTTTTGTGGGAAGTAACTTTTGATGATATCCTAAATTTCGTGTTGCATCAATCATTGTCAGACTTTTAAGTTCATGTTCTGATATACGGCAGTGATTTTGGCAAGATTTATTCATGGTTGAGTGAGGGATGAATTTACCGTGAGTGGGCCTCGCATGTGACCGTACTTCGAATCTGGCAGTCCTTTCACAAACGAACCAGCAAAATAATCTTTCAGATGGTCAAACCCGTAACTTTCAGTAAAAGCCACAAACAAATAAGCGTTCCAAACAATCGCCTCGTATATGTGGTATGTTACACATTGTGGAAGTTTCGCACAATTATGGTAGCCGAACATATATTTCTAAAATCTGGGTGAGTCAAAATAATTAGGATTCTAACACTGGAGACGTTCTGGTCATCCAGGGTCTGTTGAACGAGCGTCCTTAAATCATCAGGCTTCTTTTCGAGTTGTTCTACTTTGATTTGGATATATGCACACCAAACACAAGGCTCGTCCTCGTACCTCACACTTTTTTGCGGTAATTACGCTTTTTGTACGCTTTGCTGGTCGTTGGCGGGAAGCGCAGATAGAGCAAGCACAGGTTCTGGACGCGAAGGACATATCACCAGACTTATCTTCCAACGAGGCGCTGTCGCAGGCCGTACTACTACGGTTAGATTGCTGAGACTCCATAAACTTCGACATAATATAATATATATAATTTCGCTTTCGATGCTATAACAAATACGTCGGATTGTATACGGTTGATTGAAATGAGTATTCAATACTCAATAAGCGAAAAAATACTTAAAATCTGATAAATGTTATGGAATTTAATCAGAAGCGACTTATCCTTTTGCAGATCCCGTGAGACTTGAATAACTGCAGACCTTGAAGGATCTTGAGCGATTCTTTTTCTAGGCTATATAACCGCGATTCGATTGCGCAGTCAGTTCAACCGTGCTGATAGACAAATTGCACTTAATCCAGTTTCCTGGCGAATTTCGATGAGTTAAAAAATATTCCAAAAATGCACAAAGCAATTCTGTACGTACGGTTCCAGTATCAATGTCAGAGGGGGTAACTGTGAAGTGGTAATCAAGTTGAAATAGTCCCATTTGGAGCGCAGAATAATTCCGTTGTGCTCAGTCGGGCTTTGAAGGGATGGGTGTCAGGTTGTGGAGTCAGGTTTTTGATTTTCCCTCATCAGGATCTAGCATACTTGACCTAATTTTCTGTAGAGGCTGCATATCTTCGTCAGTGTCATCCCTAGGTCCACTCGGGGCCCAGACCATGACATAGTTGTTTAAACGTTAGAACTGGAGGCTGACAAAACGTTGTCCCCAAAGGACAGCTCTTTCCGCGATTTCCGATCAACTCGATCGATCGAATGATTAGCACACCTTCATTCCTATGATTGAATTGATTTCTTCTTTAGTTAGAATGTAAATTTTTGCACTGCAAAACGAAAATTTAGATCCATTTATTGCTCGTTTTGTCCCCCCTAAGAAAATGATTAATATCGGGTATGAGGTTTTTCTACCCTTTCGCTTTCGCCGCAGGTTGCGCAGACCTTCTCGCCGATTCCATCTTCAGAACAATGTTTCCCTTCTGCTCTTGGTTTGTGATATTTTTGAGCGGGTTAGGAGATTATCCGAAGGAAAACAGCTAGCCGAAGAGGTTGAAATTCACTGCTAACCAATCGTTTAATGTCTCGAAACTTTTGTCCCGAGAAGTGCAGACTCACAGAAAGAAGCAGCATCCACCCTCCGAGACGCTTTCGGGAATTCTATTGCTGATACCCAGTTAACCGCTGACAGTTCAATGCTTTCCTGTCCAAAACTTTCAGCAAAACCTCAACCACTCCGCTTCTGGCCATCCAGGCATTGACTTGGCAGTTCTCGAAGCTATAACTTTCACTCTGTAAGATGGGACTGTTGCGATTCGGCGTCTTCGTCAATCTCGTAGCCCTGGCCCTCATGGTGTCCCAGTAAGCATTCTAAAGGCGGATGCAAATACGATTTTCCCATCCCTCTTATGCAAGATATTTAATCTCGCTCTTGAAAGTGAAACCTATCCTACTTTGTGGAAGGAATCACACATTTTGCCCATTCCAAAGCATGGCTACTCTACGTCATTCGATAGCTGTCGACCAATAAACACCCTCCCCGCAGTTTCCAAGATCTTAGCGACATTGATTAAAAATAAGATGATGTGTCACTTAACAGAGAATAACGTTCTAATTGTTGCCCTGCATGGATTCCTCAAGGCTCGGTCTTGTGACACCTGTCAGCTCTCTTTCTTTGACCATGCTCTCCAATCTATGGACATTGGTTTTGCACTCTACACAATATATTTCGACTTTACGAAGGCTTTTGATCGTGTCGACCATACTCTTTTTTCTTGAAATTGTCCTCATTTGAAATAGGTGAAAAAAATTTGAATTTCATATCTTATTACCTGGGCGCTCGTACACCACGAGTTAAGATTTCCAATGTTATCTCCAACCCCACATGTGTGAGGAGTAGAGTCATTCAGGTTTGCTTTTATTTTGCCTTTTTGGTAACGATGTACCCGGTGTATTTCAGAATGGCAAGCCCTTCATGTATGCCGATGATCTGATAATTGGATACAGGTACAAGCCGGCAGATTGTGACGTCAGGCTTGAGCTCCTAAAGAGCGACCTCCAGGCCTTTGCCCAGTGGTGCCGCACATGGCACTTTTCTCTTTCTTGGCATAAATGATCAGTCATGGTGGTTGGGGACGACCACCAACCTCAACTAAGTATTGACGGTCACGACATGCATGTGCCAGGGTTATCAAGGATCTGGGCGTATCAGACTCCAAGAGTCCCAATCTCTCAGAGCACTGTGCCTTGATAGTCTCCAAAGCACGTAGAGCGACCAGGTTTATCCTCCGAAACTTTAAAACTAGGGACATTAGAACGCGCCTTAATAACATGTACGTTCGATCTGGCCTGCAATATTGTTCGTTTTTATTTAGCCTCATGCGTGTTGCTGAGCGCAAGAAAGTAGAATCCGTCCAGCATTTTCTACCAGGAGAGTTTTAACCCCTAAACACCGACATTTGTCTTGCCAAGAACGCTGCCGTTTACTGGCCTTGATCCTTTATGATTTCGTGGATTACAAAAGGGAAAATTTTTGCTATTTAAACTTTTATATAATCACATCTTTAACCAACTCACTACTTTAAGACATCATGTCCACCCCCGACATAACAGTAACCGTGAGGTCTTTTATTTCCTCCTCTGGCAGGTACTGTTAAATATCGTCGGTTCTTTTCTGTAAATGCAATTACTACTTCAAGGTCAAGGTTAAGCCGCTGGTTTTACATTTGAAGATAAGTGGAGGATATTATTTTAAGTGGTTTTTCTGTGATACCTAACGATTTTAGTACCTGTTTTTTGGTTGAATTTCCTTAAATACAGGCCTCTTCTCTCAGAACTGCCTGCTGTCATCTCCTTTTGAGTTTTGCTAGTCTATGCCCGTTGTTCACTAATTGCATTTGGCAATTCTCATTTTGTGCATCCGATTTCTCTCTAACTGTTGTAATTTATTTTTACATCGTTAGCCCCTAGCTGAAATTCAGTCAACTTGTCTGCCAGAAGTTTTCTTAATCACAAATTGCCTCGAGACAAGATGAGACCAAAAGTCACTGGTCGACGTAAGCTCTCGGCTCTTGTAAGTAAGCATGGCCTAACTAAACGTAAGTCAGAAGCTTTACCTAAATCTAAGTCAGATGATATTACTAGTCAGTCGTCACTCGTTGTAATTGGTCAGCAGCTTTATCTGTCTGCACTTGACCACTGCAATGACTTTATGCTAAAGTTTGGCTCTTTGCTGATAATTCTTGGACATTTATTTGACGGGAACATCTCCGATATTCCCTCTGAAGAATGTAGGCGTCTCGACTCATTTGTTCACCTGATCGCCAGTGAATCTAGTGATATAAAGAAGCGTTCTTACAACTTCCTGCTTAAAAATGTTCCTCTATCTGCTCCGCCAATTGATGTTGCGACCAATTTCCTGTATTCATAGGGTTTCAACTATAAAATAGCCGATGCCAAACGCTTGTCCTCCCGTAGTACAAATCCACCCATCTTAGTCAAATTGTTTTCATCAATCGAGGTTGACACAATCTTTACTCATCGAGAGCGTGTCACTGCGTACCTAGAGAAGGCAAAAATTTTCCTTTGTCATGATCTTACTCCTATGGAGAGTAGAATCGGATCTCTATTCTCACGTAAACCCACTGCTTCTCAGTCTAATGCTCCCCAACTCGGTCATAATACAAGTGGCCGTAAGGATTCAGCTTCTCCTACTCCTGCGACATCTGACTCCCTCCTTCCCCTTACTCCTACATCTCCATCTCACTCAAGCAACTTGATGCATTTGCCTGCCCCTAAACTTCCAGCAGCAGCCCCATTTGTCGTTTCGTACCCTCCGGATAGTCCCGCTGAGACACATGAAAATCCGTCTACATCAGCTAGACCGATAACTTCTATTGCCCAACTGGGTAATGCAAGCTCTACAGTTAAGTCTCCCTTGGCTTGGCGTCAGAACGCTAAGACCCAAAAACTGAATGTGACTC
>CACRXP010000662.1:188334-267530 GCA_902702965.1 Spirometra erinaceieuropaei
CAGCAAAGCTGACAGACAACAGAAAGCCAGAGCTCGAGCGTCCTACTTCGTTACTTCGTTAGCCTTCTGGGGTATTTATAGGGCCTCAGGCGTTGCAGTAGTCCAAAGATTCGAATCCGGCGTTGTGATTGGTCGAGTGGCATTGTGAAAAGAAAACAGAGCAAACGTTAGTCATCATCATTCCACTTTATTTGGACTTATTGCCTATTTCTTATGTTAAGAAATTTTATAAGAAACCTAAATCATAACAAACAAGACACTACGTTTTAACTCACCACTATGCATAGTCAAAGTTGGTCCAGCAACACCAATCCCACAGATGATAGTAGCGCTCGCGTGAGGTTACGGTTCATTATGTTATAGCGGGCTTTTAATAGGAAGGCGGCAAAGTTTGAAAGGCAACGTGCTGAATCACCCCCTTTCCATTTTGCAGACGAGGACGCCGGAAAGAGTACCTCGGTCAACGTCCTACCACCAGAAGAACGGATTTAAACTTATCCGAACCGCCCCCTCGAAATAAGTGACATTTCCCCCTTCTTTTATTCGCTTTCATACGCTTCGTTGCCTTTGCCACCCTTCCCTTCCCCCACTCCTTTTCTCTAACATAGAATATACCTCCTCATCTAACCAACGACTTCTGGTTGTGCCCTGTCTGTGCGAATTACGCTATTGGAGTGATGAGCTTCGTACCGGAAGACCCTAACTCGGTCACGGACGACAGACTATTTTTAGGAGTGGCCCCCGGCCCAACGACGACAATAACTGTGCAGCCATCTGTGTCTACTAAGGACGAGCGTCCGTCGGCTACTACAGTGGTGGCAGCCGAACGACCGGACCCGCCCAAGTCCAATACTGACATTCCACAGTTCAACGGCAAAGAAACTTTCACAACGTGGCTCCGTAGAACTAGATTTTACCTTGAAGACGTTCCACGAGCCGAACGACCACGCATGCTGCTCAAGGCCTTGGCACCAACCCAGTTGGATAAAGCCCTGGACGCAGGGCTCCATGCAGGCCTACCATTCGAGAATTTGTGCCAACAACTGGCGAATATCTTTGGGCAGACAGGTTCAGTGGGAGATGCAATCGAACAACTTCATAGCCGCCGCCTCAAGACAAACGAGACTCCCAACCAACTGGTAGAAGAATTGGACCGCCTCGCCTCAGTCGCCTTCCCCACCCTGGCTGCCGCAGATAAAGAAACTGTCGTCCTCCATTACTTCATTAAGGCTTTACCCTCGACAGATCTTTCCAGGTCTCTGCTGTTACAACCGCCAGGGGATATACACGAAGCAATCAAACGCGCGGAGCGTTATATACACTTGAATAAGAAGGAGAATCACGCCAGTACCGGCGCGCAACGCCCAGAAGCAAATTGCTGGAATAGAACAGAGTCGACAACAACTAGGAACAACTATACGACTACAAGGCAATACCCCAGCCGCGGCAGATACATCTATAATCAACGCGGTAATCTTTTCCGGCGACAGAGAGGACAACCGACAGGTTATGGTCAAACCTGTACATGCAACAAGACAGGTATGCTGAACATTACTGCGTGTAGTAACTTACATGCAAACAGCTTACCTTTCTACATTAACATATCAGTCGCAAACCGTGCAGTGAGAGCCCTAATAGATACGGGCGCTACGGTATCCTTAGTTAATAAAAAGGTGGTACCCCACGATGTGTTGACGAGTAGAAGACAGAGATGTCCACATATTCACCTAACTGCCGCTGATGGGGCTGACATGAGGCATCTCGGTTCCGTAGTGCTAGATGTCAAACTCCCTCATGCAAAAGTCCATCATACGTTCATAATAGCGCCCGATCTAACTTGGGATGTACTCCTAGGAGTAGACTTCTTAGCGCACCATGGTTGCCGTATCGATGTGCTAAAACGAACGATACAATTTCAAGCGTTCGAAGAAAAGGCCCCGGCTGCGCCGGAAACCTTCGACGAAGAAGCCATTTGTGCGGCCATACAGAAGGAAGTCCAGTTACCACCTGCGTCGATTGATGATATCATATGTCAATCCGCGGGAACGGACCCTGACAAATGGCACCTAAAAAATCTGCTCCTTGAATTCCAAGACGTTTTTGCATGGGATGAATACTCGCTCGGGCGAACTAATCTCATCCGCCACGCTATAGAGACAGGCACAGCAAAATCAATTTGGCAACCACCAAGGCGCATACCAGCCCGTTTCCAGAAAGAAGTCCTTGAATTGCTAGATAGTATGCTCGCCACGGGTGTGATACGCCCGTCACGATCACCATGGGCGTCACCGGTAACGCTAGTCCCAAAGAAAGACGGCAAGCTTCGCTTTTGTATAGACTATAGACGACTTAATGCTGTCACCACGCGCGATTCGTTCCCGTTACCGCGCATCGAAGGCACCCTGGACGCCCTGGCAGGGGCTAAGTGGTTCTCCACGCTGGACCTCAAGTCAGGTTACTGGCAAGTAGAGGTAGAACCGGCAGACAGACACAAGACGGCGTTCATTTTGCCGCAAGGCCTGTTTGAGTTTGAGACAATGCCGTTCGGCCTGTGCAACGCCGCTGCCACATTCCAGCGGCTTATGCAAGTGGTGTTAGCCCATCTATACCCACAGCAATGCCTAATGTATCTGGACGACGTAATTGTGTTCGGCAGGACATCCAGCCAACACAACGAGAATTTACGGGCCGTCCTCGAGGCTTTAAAAGAGGCCGGGTTAAGATTGAACCCTCAAAAGTGCCAGTTCCTCCGTACTGCCGTAAACTATTTAGGCCACGAGGTCAGTGCTCAAGGCATCTGTGTGTCTTCGGAAAAAGCAGAAACCATTCGTTCCTGGCCGGTACCCAATACGCCTACCGAAGTAAGAGGATTTATTGGGCTCGCATCGTATTACCGGCGTTTTATAGCAGATTTCGCCGGCATAGCCCGACCACTACATAGACTAACCGAGAAAGGACGGAAGTTCCTGTGGACCAGTGAGTGTCAGACTGCATTTGACGACCTCAAAGCCCGACTTGCTACAGCACCCATACTCAAACTTCCTAACCTAAACGATGATGCGCCACCGTTCATACTCGACACGGACGCCAGCGCATTCGCGATTGGCGCAGTACTGTCCCAAACGGACGACAAAGGACAGGAAAATCCAATTTGCTTTGCCAGTAAAACCCTATCGAAGCCACAAAGGAATTACTGTACATACAGACGAGAGTTATTGGCCATAATCACGTTTATCAAGCAATTCCGCCCCTACCTACTAGGTAAACCCTTTGTGGTGCGTTCTGATCATAAAGCACTTCAGTGGCTACAAAATACCAAGGACGCAGAGGGACAATTAGCCAGGTGGCAGGAAATTTTACAAGAGTATAACTTTACCTGCGTATATCGTCCCGGCAAGCAGCATGCCAACGCAGACGCCCTCTCGCGACGCCCCATACATTCAGATGCCGCAGAACCCTGCTTGAGGTCAGCTGAAGTTAACGCCGTTTACGCCAGTGAACCAACGCGATACCATTGGGCGATAGCACAGAGCACAGATCCAGACACGGCAGTAATATATGACCACGTACTACATGGGAGCCACCGACCTACTGACACCGAGCTATGCGGCTCATCAGAATCAGCTTATGTACTTCGTAACCTATGGCCTCAGCTGTTCATAGATAATGATATCTTATGCCTTAGAGACGCCACAACAAATACAATACGAGTAGTAGTGCCCGGGAGCCTCGTCCAAACTGTACTCTCCGACCTCCACACCGAGTTGGGGCATGTAGGACAGAATAAAACTGAGGCAGCAGCACGACAACGGTTTTGGTGGCCGCACCTACGAGAACAGGTGGCCACCTTTTGCAATACATGCACTACTTGCGCTTCTTTCAAATCACCGCAACAACAAAGCCGTGCCCCCCTCCAACCAATGCGCACGAGCTTTCCTTTCCAACGACTTGGACTCGACATAGTAGGCCCGCTGCCATTTACCACGTCCGGCCACAGATTTATACTAGTGATGGTCGATTACTTTACTAAATGGGCAGAAGCGGTACCACTGTTACGACAAGATGCCGCATCAGTAACAACGGCGATCTTCAACGAATGAGTATGCCGTTTCGGAGCACCGTGGTCTATCCACTCGGACTGCGGAGCTAACTTCGATAGCAAACTACTCCAAGACGTGTGTAACCTACTTGATGTATATAAAACCCGCACAACACCTGCCCATCCTGAAGGAAACGGTCAGGTTGAAAGGACTAACAGGACCTTGATTCAGTTATTACGGGCTTTTGCCGAACAGAATCATCCACACGACTGGGACAAAAAGCTGCCGTGTGTCATGATGGCATACCGTACCGCGGTACACGCCTCCACAGGCTACTCTCCTTTCTTCATGTTAACAGGACGTTATTTGCGTCTCCCAGTTGACTCACGCTCTCCTTTACCAATACCCAGCAGTCATACACCAGACGAGTACGTGTGGAAACTACAGGAGTTGATGCGTTGCACCCACAATCTAGCACGAGAACATTTAGGAGCAGCCGCGGAACGACAGAAGAACTATTTTTATAGACAGGTACATGGGACTCCGTACCAATTAGGCGATCTCGTCTGGCGCTACCGGCCGGTGCCACCATGGGGAACATCTGCAAAATTCTTCCACCCCTGGGAGGGACCATACGTAGTGGTCGATGTACACCATCCCACTACGTACGTACTAAGGGACGCAGTGACTCCAGATGGACCTACATTTACAACGCATTTCGATAAATTGAAACCGTTCCGAGGACGATTACCGACAGCCAACGACGATACGCTACCCATACTCCCAGCGCACCTAGTGCCCTCACCGTCTAGGGAGGAAATCATCGAGCCAACAACATCCAGAAGCCCTGCGGACAGGGCTCCACCTGAGGAGGGGAGTATGTTATAGCGGGCTTTTAATAGGAAGGCGGCAAAGTTTGAAAGGCAACGTGCTGAATCACCCCCTTTCCATTTTGCAGACGAGGACGCCGGAAAGAGTACCTCGGTCAACGTCCTACCACCAGAAGAACGGATTTAAACTTATCCGAACCGCCCCCTCGAAATAAGTGACCTTTCCCCCTTCTTTTATTCGCTTTCATACGCTTCGTTGCCTTTGCCACCCTTCCCTTCCCCCACTCCTTTTCTCTAACATAGAATATACCTCCTCATCTAACCAACGACTTCTGGTTGTGCCCTGTCTGTGCGAATTACGCTATTGGAGTGATGAGCTTCGTACCGGAAGACCCTAACTCGGTCACGGACGACAGACTATTTTTAGGAGTGGCCCCCGGCCCAACGGCGACAATAACTGTGCAGCCATCTGTGTCTACTAAGGACGAGCGTCCGTCGGCTACTACAATTACAACAACCAGCAACTAGAGCACACCGAAATTTACCCAACAAGAAAATAATTTCAAGGTCAGGCCGTTATCAAAGTTCTTCAATTGCCATGAAGGACATATTATTCATGCCCCCAAAAACTACCAAACTGCAAACTTCAATTTTTATATTGTACATATCGTCATTTTTTGAAATTTTGTTATCATTTTCCCTTAGAAGTGAGGTTTTTAGCTTAAAACAAACTCTCAATTCGCGCTCTTTTGGCTAACCAGACACCCCAAGCAAATGAAGTCAAAGTGCAGTTGAAATTGACGAGTTTGTTTTAGGTATTTTTCCTGAGTTCAAAGGGGACTGACAGTGCCCAAGGGGCGCAACAGTAAACCTATTCTATTCTATTCGTCGTCTACTAGTAGTTTGCTCGTACCTCCCTTCCTAACTCATCGGCTGGGCTCGAAGCGGTCTATGACCGATTGCATATGGGTTCGTTTTGTCTGGCTACTTTCACGCGAATGGTCTCATCTGGCGTATCAATTCTGCCCTGACGATGTCAGTTCTCAATCCCGTATAAAATACCACATACAGGCCAGTCCTGTCCGACCTGCATACGTACTCCTCAAGGCTGACATTTATTTCTGCCCTGATGATGTCCGTTTATAATCAAGGCGGGCATTTATTTCTGCCCTGAAGATGTCCCATTATAATCTGTTATATACCGCCGCATGCACGCCAGTTCTGGCCGCATTTTTCTGTTGTTGTTATTATTAGTGAGGGTCTTTTTCTCCCGTAAAATTAATTCAACCATTTTTAAATTTTAAGTTTGTTTTTTTTCACCGCTCACTTATCATTTTTCTTAACTGACTACAAACTCAGAAACTATGAATTGCATTTTGTACGGATTCTGCCTACCTCGTCTAAAACTCGTATGCAATTTTTTTACTTGCTTTGATGCGTTGGGTACTCAAGGGCTTACGCCGATTTCCCTCAATAAACTAGACTGACATGAAGTGACCCCGAGGTGTCTTTAATTAAAGATTATTATTAATAGCTTGAGACTCTCTACGATTATCTTGCGCGAACCTCATTTTCGAAGCTAATTCGAATATTTCGGCTATTCTTCAGTGAACGGATAATGACCTTACGGACGGATCTTTTAGGTGCTTTCGTGGCTTTCTAAGTCTGTTTTTAAGAAGATATAAGACAGTGGAGGAACTGGCATTCGATTTAAACGTCCTCAGTGGAATGCGGCGGAGGAGACATTCTGTTACACACTTCAATAAATCGCGGCAAAATGTAGACCGTTGTTTGAAAAATACTGTGCCAATAGAGGGTGCTTGTAAAGTTACTTACTTGTTCCCTGTTAACATTAGCATAATCAAAAAGCTAGGTTTTATTGCTGGCTTTGAAGAAGTGGAGACTGAAGACAGCAGTGGATTAATGCATGATCACTAATAAAACGTTTACGGTGGAAATCCATGTATAAAGGAGGGATACCATTGGTAACAATTAAATCTAATATACTATCGTTTCTGGTCAAAGAGTGGACTAATTAAGACAAATTTGAAAAGCGAATAATGTCCAGAAACTTCTTGAGTCTAGGAAAGGAAGTGTGTATCTGCCAGTCAATTTCTTGCAAATAAAAATTTTCTACGATTACCTTGGTATCGGACAAGGTATCTGTACCTATTTCTAAGGGTTCGCAGATTTGGTTTTCATTTATTGATTAACAAGAGGGATTGTATACACATCCGATAAGGACTTTCCTATTCTGCGGAAGGAATACCGAAAAGAGACAGAAATTTCCAGAAAAGAGGGAAATGTTCAGATCATAAGCCGAATGTGCAAGTGGGACTCTGATGTAAAGAAGGCAACCATCGTAACGTTTTTCAATATGGTCTTGTCGATATAAGCTGAGGCTATCTATAGCGAGCGCCGAGTCTGAAATTAGAAAGTGAGCCCACAATTCTGTAATGCACAAAACACCGGGTCAAACTTGGATGCTACCGTTATGCCAGCATTTTCACGACTGATCTCGTGTTAAGAAAAACTATACTGGGCTTATTCCTGACAAGCAGGTTTAGCTCATTACTACTTTTAACAAAAAAGGGTTGGTGCTGGGAAATTAAGCTGTAGGGAGGAAGTAAACGGTAGAAAGTAAAGTAGCTGTGGTCTGAAATTTGCGGAGATTTTATCACTAACTGAACAAGCAGTATTGTATGGAAGCATGTTTGGGCAGGATTCATGAAGAGGAAAGCTATTGCGTTGGGTCGGAAAAATAGGAGGCATCAAAGAGGATTTTGAAGATGTTGGGCATAATATCAGTGGTGATTTATGTTAGATAACAGACTGAACGATCTGGAGAAAATATTTACATTACGAGTAGGCTTTATTATTTAGAATGTCAGGCTAGCTGTGTGGTTAGGAAAATTTTCTGCAACATTGTATTTTTGCATTTTACTGACTAGCGTGTTAGTGGACTTACAAACTGTGGTGCCTTCTTTTAATTGAGAATTCAGGGTATGAACAGGTAATGATCTCCCTGGACTATTATCTGGCTCATTCGATTTTACCGTTTGGTCAAACTTGAGTGGCCTGGCACGGGAACGGGATGGAATCGACTTAGTTTTATTAACGAAGTCATTATTCTGAGCCATGGATGTCGACTGCCACTCTAGGGTTTGTCCATCTGTATTGTTAAGATCAAGCGACCTGAAAAAAAAAATAGTAGCGGCATTCGTTCACTTATCGTTGCCTGGAGTGGTTTGACAAAACATCTGACTCTGGTATATTTTCTTGATCTTCCCAAACTGAAAGCTATTCCGAATATACAAAGCGACACATTAGACACCATACGTTCATTATAGCTTATCGTATGCGTTAGCACTCTGTTCCTTACACGTTAAAGACGGAACTCAAACTCAGATACTTCTAATGAATTCCAAGTATTTGCATTAATTTTTAGTATAGTCAAGGGGTACGGACTATCGACCCAATAAACACTCAGGGCATAGCGACCTACTACATATCAACATACAATCTGACGAGGCGGGTTAGGCAAAAAAGTGGAAAATAAGTTGAAATAAAGATTCTGGTTTGGGTATTTCAGATAAAAATCAGAAGTGTGACTACCAGAGGGAAAATATTGCAGCGGGTAGCGCATGAATCATTGGCTAGGAAGTTTAAAGTAAGTTGGATGCCAACTCCGCTAACACATCCCAGGATACGCTTATAAAAGAACTAAATGCATGTTTTACCAACTGAGCGACGAATTCACGCGCGAGTTCAGAGATAACCGCGACAATCCGTTTCTTTCAGAATTCAACGGCGAGGAGCGCACAAAGGGCATGAAGGTCATCTTTGTGAAAAAAAATTTGGTAGGCTGACTGCCTGGAAATTGCAAGGATTAATCCAAATTCAAGCATAATGCATTAATTTCTTCAATCGAATAATAACAGCCATGAATTCAAATACAACTTACAACGATCTAACTTCTGTCATACAAGATCGCGGTCGGACTGTTATGGTCTCCCAGTGAGCTTTTAGGAATACAATCATTGAAATAATCTGCAAACCGCACAAAATCTGGCCTATATGCACATAGGACCCACACGTGTCGATTCAGCACAGTCAACCACAACATATCACGTCATCTCAGGTCTTGCTAACTTCGAACTTCCACTCATATGGCAGGTGTAGGAAGAGAGAGCGAGGCAAATACTGCACACGGTAGTCATGGGAGAGTTCAATCCAAGGGAGCCACTCCTAGGCTGATGAGATAGAAGTGGTTGTCATAGCTTTTGTCCGACAGTCCGTCTGGCAATAATTCCCCCAGAGATTATCATCAATACAAGTAGTGTTGGTACGTTAATAGAACAGGTCAGCTTGTGAATTATCAATCTCTTGACCATCACGCTTATTTTGGCTGGAACTGCACATTACCCGCCTGTAATAATTTAGAAGTCATTAATAATGCGTGACGTTCAGCATCTGGGAAGTTACCAAAGCCGGTACAGGGAAAAGCACATAGCGTCATACCCGACAAAAGTGATTTAACATTATCCAGAGAACATTTGAGTTAAATCAGTGAAATTGTTAAAATGGGTATTGGGTAAGTGGAGATCATATAAATCACTTCAAAAACCACAACCAGTTGTTCGATTACTCCAAGCTCACAATTTTACACTTGTACCATGTGACAGTATTGACCTGGGGGGTTTTCATATCCCGAGACAATGGCGCTGACTCATTTCTATACCACAGTATAGACTTTAGGGCATTTATTGCTTGGCGTCACTGCTTGCCCGTGTGTTTACGGAAAATAATTCCTCATCGCCCCAACTAGCAACAATAAGGGTACTTTAATGACGTTTAAAATGCACCTCCGAGTTAATTTTAGAACGAGTAGACAAACACTGCCCATTGTTCAGTTTATGATTAGCTCATGGGAAGATAAATATACCCGAAGGATAGGACTTTCTCGCATGCAAGACTATATAGGGGTCGAAACGGTACTCGCCAAGGTCGCATTCCTAAACCGTATGAAGTGATTTGCTGCCGATGCAATCATGATATTTTGCGTTAACAACAGAAGCAACCGTCAATGAGACAAGACAAGAAAAATCAAAATCTGGTCGGTCACAGTCTGCTTAGAGTCCAGCCGTGGAGGGGACGTTAATGACTGCAGCGGTCATCAGGGCGTGGGGAGATGTGACCATGATATCTCTTTGTTGACCGGCCAAACTACGAGCAGGCGGCGAAAACAGAGGGGTCCGCCAGGATCGTCAACAGATCGCTTGGGGGGGAAATGAGATGACATTAAAATCCTCGAAAATATCTGCTGCATAGGAAAAGTGATGAAAGCGGGCTTGGCAGCCAATTAACAACCGAGGTTAAAGTTTCCAATTGAAGGAGCAAAAGTTGTATTATCTGCCGTGAAATCCCAGAAGCACCCTTTTCAAGGTCCAGAGGTTGAATGTTCACGAACGGAACCGTCGTTAATGAATTTGTGCTTCCCGGGATAGGATGCTCACATAATTTTCATTTGAGCACTGATGATTTCGGCGATGACCTATGTTCCAATGGATAACACTGAAGGAATTACACGTCGTGTAAGACCGATCCATCGTAGTGTCAGCGTCAGTACGCGAAAAATATGATCTGGAATTAATACGAAACGGGAAGCACTCATCGAGGGTAGTAGGACTGACGTCATCTACCCGAATCACAGGAAGGTATTCGACATCATTCCACGTAAACGCCTAGTCTGTAAACTATTTGAAATTGAAAGAGGTGGTAATCTGTTGATACGGATCGCAGATTTTGTTTGAAGGAGCTCGCAAACCGTTTGCGCGGATGCCTCAAAGTCAGCCCCCTTCCCCGTTATAAGTAATATGCCACAGGACTCAGTCTCAGAGCCGCTGTGTCTTCTGGTCCACATCAACAACTGCGTCGACGACCGGGGATGCAGTGCCGTCATGTTTGCTGGCCATTTTAAACTGTAAAAAGGCATAAAATCTGACAAAGACAATCACGCGTTTTAAGAGAATCTCAACTGACCTAGCAGCTGGTCAGCACATTGGCTCCTAAATTGTAATGTTGACAAATATATTGACCTGAGACACCGTCCCAGAAGGACCAGCGATGAGGATGATTCCCTCTCATATTTCCTCGGTAACAAGCCATTTTAAAGGTTGAGCAACAGAAAGACGCGCGCATTCACTTAATGCTGTAATTTCTTCACATTTTTGCTTGTTTATCGATTTTTTATGTACAAATAGGGAGTTCAAAGGCGTAAGCCTATTTCCCTCAAATACACTGACTGACTGACTGACTGACTGACTGAAATGTACTATCAGTGTTGAGACGAGGATTTGTGTAGATCGATAAAGAGATGTTCGAAAAGGCCTATGGGACATTCACTGGCCTCAGTCAGATTTTGCCATCCAGAACTGTCGTGCATGATTCAAGAAGGATGATCAACAGCTGGAACGAGTACGGGCGATGACAAAGAAGATGATCAAGAATCTTGGTCGTGTGCTTCACGAAACTAAACTGGCTGAACTTAATCTGTTTTTCTCAATCACAGTTGAATGCACGGCGAACTCAAACAAACGTACCGGATTGCCAAAGGCAGTAAGTATGTTTTAGACCTTAGCGACTTCTTCGAATTGGTTGGAACGAACCGTCTGTATAGTCGCCCCTTTAAACTGCAAAGGGGGTTAGTCCATAGAGACGTCCGACGGAACGCCTTCTTGCAGAGGGTCATTTGGTATGGAGCGGACTCCCTGACGCGGTGGTTCTGAACGAAGCCGTTTAGTCATTTAAATGCAGACTGGACCTTCGTTTGCTGAGAAACTACTGTGTATAAAATTACGGTCGTGTCCGTGGCGGCAGTTTGTGCCTGGCTCGCACATACCGATGGCATTTGAACTTCGAAATTACTGGTATATTAATAGATTCTATTGCAAATTTTGGACATAAATAGGGAGCTCAACAGACTGACTAAAATTTAATTAAACCCACAAAACGTAATCTCTCAGCCTAAAACATGCCGGATCCAGCTTAAAATAAGAGTCTTCGAGAGAAAATCATCTAAAAATTATCGATTTGACTATGTATGTTTCAGCCCTTTGTCGGTACGCAGCCTGAGGGTCACTGTGGTTGTGGTGCAAACAGGATGGCAGTCCACTCATTGTTTATGCTCTCATGTACTTTTTCAGCCCATCCACGGGCGTTAGAATAGAATAAATAATTCCTTAAATTTCGGTAAAGCAAATGAATTGATCGAGTGAACATTTAGGAGTACGTCATGGATTCCTCGGAGGGTTTGATGAAGCGAGTAGTTCAAGCTGCTTACACGGTATGACAAGCATTAGGACGACGTTAAGATGGACGACAACCGTTAGCCGGCATACAACAATATCAGCAGAAAAAAGCCCTCCGGTTGATCAAATTAAACAAGTAGAATTATTCCGTGTATCCAGAGATACCATTGTAACTGGACATTAAGACGATGAGGGCTATTTTAGGAGTTCGTTTTATGCATTTCGGTCTATCTATCTACCTATCTATCTTTTCTAGAGTTGGGCATCTGTGTCATCAGGTAAATATAACATATCATATGAAATTTCGGGAAAACAAAAACATTGCAGCATTTACAAAATATAAAGTTCAAAGAACTAAGGTGAAAGGCCTGATTTTAAGGAGGAGACGGGATTTAGAAAGTGATTTGCTTCACCGAGTCGTTAAAAATCCGAAATTGCTCTATAGATATTTGTGGAAGAGCACACGTAACAGGAATCCCGTTCCTGTCATGAGGAATGATGACGGTTTGGAGATATCGGACAGTAAAAATAAAGCTGAGCATTTTTCTAAATATTTCCAATCCGTTTTCACAGGAGAAGCAGACTTTATTCCAACTAGTCCCGAGGACATGGGAGATCCCACTATCGAAGATATCGTATTTCGAGAATCAACGATTTTGGAAGGAATAAAAAGCTGGAACGAATGTAAATCTCCCGGTCCCGACGAGATCCCAGCAAAGCTGCTTTTCGAGCTTGCCCGAGAGCTGGCCAAACCACTATCCTTTCTGTGCCAGGAATCGTTCGATGCTGAAATCCTTCCCACAGGCTGGAAGACGGCCCACATTACACCCCTTTACATAAGCGGTAGTCGGGCTCTTGCAACGAACTACAGACGCGTTAGTCTGACATCAATCTGCTGCAAAGCGATGGAGAAAATCATCAAAAAGGACTTGATGACTTATCTGGAAAGTCAAAGTCTCTAGTCCAAAGCACAATATGGTTTCCGTAGGGTAAGATCATGTGTAACGAACTTGCTATATACAATGCAAAGTTGGACAAGAGCACTGGACGCAAAACACACTGTGCACGTGGCCTATATTGATTTCTGGAAGGCGTTTGACAGTGTCTCGCACCAGCGTCTCCTGCACAAGTTGAGAATAATGGGCATCGGCGGCAAACTTCTCAAATGGATCGAGAACATCCTCGTCCACCGTCACCTAATTGTCTGCGTAGAAAGACAGCAATCAAGGCGGACATTCATAGGGAGTGGAGTCCCACAAGGCTCGTTGCTCGGACCAACCCTCTTTCTCTTGTTCATCAATGATTGTATAGATGGTTTGGACTGTGATAATGCTATGTTTGCGGATGACATAAAAATCTGGAAAGTTATCCAGAATGCTACCGATGAGACCAACTTCCAAGAAAATCTTTGTCGATTGGACGAGTAGTCCCGCAGATGGCTCCTGTCCTTCAATTTGACCAAATGTAGCATACTGCGCTTCGGAAATCAGACCCCTAGTACGCGGCAATACCATCTGAACGGAAAACCACTTCGAGAAGCAGAAACGCAGAAAGATCTCGGAGTCTGGGTTGTAGACAGCCTTAAGCCTTCTACGCAATGTTGTAAGGCGGCCAAGGCCGCAACTTCAATGCTATATGCCATCAAGCGGGCATTTGCAGTTTTCGATGAAGACTGCTTCTCCAAAGTCTTCGGCACGTTTGTAAGGCCGCACCTCGAATATGCAATTCAGGCCTGGAGACCATGGACACATCAGGATTACAATCTGCTTGCAAGGATGCAGAGGCGAGCCACAAAATAAGTAAGAGGTCAAAGTGCACTGCCATACGAGATCCGCTTAACTAACCTTAATCTGTATTCCCTGAGTTATAGGTAGTTGCGCGGAGACTGGATACAAACTTTCCGTATCGTGCGTGGCTTGGACTGCACCCTTCGGTACGATGAATTTTTCCAACTCGCCACAACAACTAACCTCGAGGACATCCCTTAAAGCTACATGTGCCCCAGGGTAGATTGAATGTGAGAAAATATTTCTTCTCCAACCGTGTCGTGGAACCGTGGAATAATCTGCCCGAGACGGTTGTCATGTCTCAATCTGTGGCGACATTTAAATGCAGACTTGACAGACATATGCTACGGCACCAAGCGAACTATGTGACTTTTTAGCCATGAGACCAGGGTCATATGTGAATCAATGCCTGCATACACTTACTGCTGTAATTTCTTCATATTTTGCTAATGTATCGATTTTTTATGTACAAATAGGGAGTTCAAATCGTAAGCCTATTTCCCTCAAATACACTGACTGACTGACTGAATACAAAGCCGATTTAATATTTCTGTCGGGAAGGCCATTAGTGAGCTTTACTTTTAGTTGGAAACACGGTAAGAAAAAGGTGCCAAAAGATCAAGGCGCCTGTCTGCCCCTGTACACACACGGAGCACATGAACCCTGATAAACGCAGCGGTGTTTTACTCAGCTGTAATTCATAGGGGAAACATGTGTGTATATATACCGATTCTCCAGCTTCCCCCTGGTGTACTGATGCAGTCTGCAGGTATCTCTCGCTCATTGTTTTCACGCCGTAAGGATGGAAAATGTGAGTTTTTTACATTGTCTTTTGATCCGTTGTTTTCCTTATTCAGAACTGTGTTTGGTTGAGTGTCCTACCGGGAGTTAACGCACAGTACGAGCGAAGTCGCCCGCTAACTCTGCCTCTATAGGGTCGATCCTAATGAATTCTCATGACCTAGGGCATGATAATTCACCACCAATTATGTTCTTTTCGTTATTTATGATGTGCCAGTTGTTAGAAGCCCTAATAACAATTCTGTCCGGAATCTACGCAGACAGTTAAACAAGTCCGAGCAGAATCTGCGTAGACGTTGTCCCACCTAATCTGCGTAGAATTTGTGCAGAGTCTGCGCAGCTAGCTGAACCTTAACTACTAGACACCTTTTGAGCAGATGTCCCGCCAGTCCTAGCGCGACGCGATAAAAGTAAATCCAGTCGCCATTGACTGCTATAGCTAGTATGCTGACTGTCCTATAGGGTTGCCTGTCTTTGTTGATTTCACATATTCTTCTGTTTGGTTGGCAGACAAAGAATGCTCTGTTACGGACGCGGAGATTTTTCTCAAACAGACTGCTCTCCCGTAAACAGATGATTGTGGATATTATTCACCCCGGACGTCGGGCCCTTTCGCGGGAGGCTATCTGTGATTTACTGGCCAGGAAGTTCAAAACTACGTCGGACGTTGTATTTGCCTTTGGCTTCCGCACGAAGTTTGGTGGTGGGAAGTCTTCGGGGTTCGTGAACGTTTACGATTCAGCTGACTTTGCGATAAAGTTCGAACCGAAGCATCGCCTTCTTCGCGTAAGTTGCGCATTTAAAATTCACGGTTTTATAGAACGGTCTGCTGGTAGTAACAGAGAGAAAGGCACGCGTGCTGCGGAAGAAAACGAAGAACGAAATGAAGAATATCCGTGGTATAGCCAAGTTGACCGGAATTCCGAGGCAAAAGAAGTCGAAAAATTAACATAGAAACGATCCCATCTCAAGCATCCATCGTATACCTAACTTCAAGGCGTTTCCCGCAATTATCAGGCGTTGTTTATTTTCCATTGTATGCATGAAATCAGTCCTTGCTCATCTTGTTATTCCCACAGCAAAGGCCTTGCATAATGCTGCTAGAGTGATTCCCTTATGTTGATTGTTGTCATCTGAGTTTGGTGAACATGGATTACGAATAAAGGTGAATAAACTCGATCGTCCTGAATTTTAATGGTTGTCAAAATATCATTGATCGGTCTGCCCGATTATGCGTTAAGAATTTATTTTTCGACTTGAAAGAAGTAAAAGCGGTCCTAATGTTTACCTGAACACCTCAGTCAAAAGTGCCAACGCTCCTTCAATGTATGTTCAGCTTGCACACACGCTTCGCAAGTTCGGGTCCTAACTGCCCGCTTTTTTGTTTTGTAGAATTCTGGTTAGTGTAAATCGTGGACCAGGGGATGTGGTGGGACGCCCAGGTGCGGGATTTTGTGTCAATCACTGCCTTCTCCCGCTTTAAGTTACTTTGGCTCCGCCATGACACCGGGCTCAGATGGGGGAGGAGAGAGTGCGGTAGATGTTGTGCAAGTCCACCATCATTATCATGGATTCATGCTCAATCCGCCGTCCCCGCTGCCACCTTGCTGTTAAGCGGACGGTGGACATCGTCGGAAACGAGGGTAGAACTGTCGTATCGTTCAGAGAGCGGCAGTAAGAGATCAGCACAGTTCGCAGAACCGTCACTAAGCGTTTACCATGCAAAGGAACCGTTGCTACTGACGTTTGGTTGTTGGTGAAGGGAAATCACGAATAGATACAACCTTGGAGGACAGAGCACACAAATCTTCTGAATCTAAATTATATCCCGGGTGGTCGAGGGGCGCACGCCAAATGCGCGCTGGGAAGAATTGTCGGTTGCCGTACTTGTTTGGCAGTCAAAGACTGGGGTGAGGCGCCTCTTGTGTTCCGAAACGTCCCAAATAGTCACTTAGAGGGAATATTTGTAGGCAGGTCACACAAGACAGTCGATATACATCTGGGACGTCCGGGCAGCATTGTGAAGGACACGTGGACGAATGGGAAGAGGCCGAACGGGTGGCGACGACATTCTTAGAACATACACTAGGTCGAACTTAGGGAAAAAAGTTTTGTCAGAAAGGGCTCCACTTTGGGTAGCACTTGGGATGACAATCCGGCGTTCTCGGACGATCGGAGGATACTGAGTTGTAGCATGCGTTCGAACTGTCTTCGAGGCCTGCATGGGGGTCGCCACCAGCAGCCTAGGTCAAACGAACCTAGGAGGACCTGATGCATGGCGTCATGTCAAGTCTCGCAACGGCGGGATTGGTGGTCTGTATTCTTGTTGATTTGAAGGAGGAAATCCCAATAGGAGAGAGCAACGTCTACACCAGAACAAATAAGTTTATGAATGTGTAAGTAGACTTAAATCGCGAAAGGACTGACCAGGTGTGCGGTCGAGTTATTTGTAACCCTGGCGGTCCAAATGAAGATCGGACTCGGAAGTCACCGCCGAATATTGTGCTGGGAACCGTATCAACAATGAAAATTTGGGTCAACGAACGATGGATGTTCGAATTTAACGTGAGGTAAATGCGAAAACAGTTGACAATCTGGATATGGGGACCAGGATCGGGGCAGCGCGGCTCAGCCAGAGTTGGCAAGACTACGTAGGTCTGGACTGGGTAGTCCACGAGGGAACGTCCGCGATCCGGGCCGTCACAGATGCAGAAAGTGCAACCGGACCACGGGTACCAGAGAGGGCACTGATCTCTATCTCCCGGTTGACTTTCTCTCAATGGACTTCAAGGAACAGGAAGAATACTGACGGACCTTGACACTAAAGTTCGTGTGGTGCCAAATAGTGTTGACTGTTGGAAGCCATGAGTGAGAAAGTCGTCAAAGCGGCTGCGCGATATGAGAGGGCTGAGGTCGTTGTGTCATGTCAGAAACCAGGGTTAATTAGTCTATGTCAGGGGCATTGTGAGGAGGAAGGGAAAGCAATCTGCCAGTGAGTTATGCCTATATTTCGTCGCTGCAACGCGACGTGAGAGGGTGTGGGTGAGAACATTTGGGACTTAGCTTAGGTCCAGAAAACTTGGAAGCGTGAAGGAATGCCTTCTGTGAGCAGGTTGGGTTGGCTGGTCGTATAACGCCTCGACTTTCGTAAGTATCCACTGGCGCAGGAACTTTGACTTCTTCGCCGGTAATTTGTAGACGACCCAAAGTGCGTGGTCGGTGTCTACCCACTGTCTGATCTCGACCAGGCAAGTCACAATGGCGTTAGAGGTGGCCTTATTTAACCAGACAGGAGGGTGCCCTCGTATCCGTCTGGGTAGGCGTTAAATCGTTCGACCAATATAGTCTGCATCGCAGGAGCAAGTGAAGCTGTGGATGCAGGAAATGTAGATATAGGAGAAGTCTGGAAGGGCTGCCTATACTTGCCTTCATGTCGAAGAAGCGGAGTGCCTAGAAAACTAGTCTAATCCTAACCGCTGGGCACATGTGTGCAGTGTCAAAGCCCAGGCGACGTCGTAGGAGTTCGCTGGCCGGGTCCCCCGAAACTACAAAGTGAGGAATGGCTCCGTAATTCCAGCCGTTGGCATGGCAAAAGGTCTCGCTCTCAAACAGTGGTTTTACAGGATTAGGTTGGTATACAGGTAAACGGGTCTGTTGCCATCAGTTCAGTCTTCAGGAAGCACTCGGTCAATGCCGTTGGCGGCTCATATTGTTCGCTTTAAGATCCAATTACCCGCCTCGATAGTTTTTCCAGCAAATCCAGACAAGGGGATGTCGTCCTGCCCGCGTAGACTTCAGCGACAGTACGCCCTGATGCCTTCACGTCTGCCGCATAGTTGAGAAGCATTTAAAGCTGACCTGGTGACTCAACACTGTGTGACTAGCCAAACTATTTGCATTAGTCAGCCCAAAGTTCCGTAGTCGAGTGCCTGGTAGCAAATTCGTGGCCAGTAACGAAACTGACAGCATCTACAGGTTGGGATGGATTGCCATTTACAAAAGTCTCAGATTTCATCTCCAATCTGCGCCGAAATGTCTAGTGCAAGATATCCTGATGTCGAGAACGTAAAGACTCCAACAAATGGTCATCGGCGAAGCAGCCTGTACACAAGGCAGTCTAAAAAAATTTCGCGTGCATTTAGTGGGACCGCAGTTGGTCCAGCTAGCGGAAGAAACTCATAGTTGCCCACGGAAACAGACCGAGTTAGAACTTGCATCAGCCGATCATAGAAGGTGGGGACAGATTTGGCTCGAGGTTACCGTGCAAACTACTGGACTGAAGCCGCCACTGTTAGGTCGCAGGTCTCACGCATCGGTGATACTCGAAAAGCAACCTATTTGCCAAATTAGTGGGGGGATCTGCTGCAGTGAAAAACTGCGTTCGTACTGAGAATGACCACTTCTAACCGCTTGGTGGAACACCTCCTCAACCATGCCATTGGGTCAACCACCACCTCTCTCCCTCTTCTCAGAGGCGGATTTTGTTATTTTCCAGCTTCTGCGGTGCCCTGTGGTCCCCCTTCCTAGGGAACAGCCACAGCTGCCATCCTGGAGTTGTGCATAATCAAAACGCGTCCAGAGGACAGGATTTCAGCTGAAGTCTATAAGTTTTGTGCCGGCACTGACGTCGTAACCCTATTTATTTGTTAAACAGGTTCTAAGAGATGAAATCACTCCTGATGGCTGAGACCCAGGCTCTCCTCAAAGTGGAGGAGTTGCCACAGCATACGTCTCATCGCAATACTACGGACGTCCTTCACCTTATTATTTTTAAATGGTTTCGGAGGGGGGAGGGCGTAGCTCGAGGGACGAAAGTCAGTCAAACCGAGTTACCAGCTGGACATAAGTGCTTCGACGAGGTATTTACGCTGCGGTGAATCTTGAAACTCCATTGCGGCCACTGGCGTCTGACTGTCGCTTGCATTATTGACTTCGTTGCAGCCTTCAGGCTACGACTGATGCCTACAATTACTAGATCACTGCGCGGGCTACGGTTCGGAAATGGTTCCTCAGGCATTCGATATCCGGTCTGACGTTTGACAGGATTTCATCCTATCACCCATCCTATTTAACTACGTCATGAAATGCATTCATAGAGGACCTTTACGCAGTCTGGATTGCAAGTGGAATTCTCAGCAGGACACCGATTGGCTACAGCAACTACGTCAACGGTAGCGGCTTGACAGAGTCAGACCATGACAGTTACAGAATTCAAGGCACCATATGAACGATGTCGCCAGATCAGCCTGTTTTTCCGGCAGTACTGCGAAACCTAAATTACTTTCGAGCTGCATACAACTGTTGCATAATTAACCATAGTGAGCGCATAGGTGCTAGATAAAAGCCCAAACACGTGCTTAGCCGGAATTCTGCCGCTGCATGACACAGCTGCAAGGTGTTCGGCTCATCAGTGTGTCCCCCCAGCGCTCCCTTTTATGCTTTTTGGTAGATCCTCTTGTTTTGGAATTTCGAATTTTCCATCCTCTCAAAAAGTAATCGTTAGCTTGGAGTAAGTCAGTCGAAATAAAACGCTAGGGGCACAGTCCGAAAGTCGACATAAGTAGTTGGGTCGAAATCCATAATCTACAACGATATAGCTACATAATATCCATAAACTGTCAGCAGGCAGCTAGTAGTGGTGCTCACATGCTGCATGATTTACCGTCCTAATAACCCAAGTACTAGCTAAATGCCTAGACAGGGCTTTCGCCGTTTTCCCGCCGTTGGATGACACAGTTGCGATAGGTTCCACCCATCAATGGACTCTCAGCGTTCTCCCAAGCGCTTTGTGATCGACACTTCAGTTGTATTTCTGAAAAAGAGAAACCATTCCTGGTGAGCGACGACTGCCGGCTTGAAGAAGTTGCCAGTTTCAAGTGGCTCGGCATGAAGTGACTGCCAAACGACAGAGTAAGTATGACACTGTTTCCCGAATGGATATTGCTCGCGTTGTTTTAACAAGCCTTAAACAGTATGATATCTCGATAGCCGCAAGTATCCTGGCGCATGGGGCGTCAGTCCGTCCAGTTTTCTTGTACGTTTACGTATGCTGTGCAGCGCGTACAGTAAACGGTCGAAAATACAATACTTAACAACCGTCATCAGTATGTCTCGGCGATAGAAACCGCCATTGGGGCAGTACTAACTTCACCATCCTAGAAACAGCACCTCAAACTGATTCTGAGATTTTAGAACTTGATCCTCACCGTTGACCACTTGAGGAACGACCTGAAACCTCCTTTTTATGACCTTACTGAAGCTCAGTTCTTACAGGGGGCATCACTAGTGGGATAGGAGCATTGTAGGATGACAAAGCACCTGACAAGGACGGCCAAAAGCCGAAATCTTCAAATACGTTCCAACAATACCAACCGGCTGGTTGTCGAGCTTTGTGACCCAAATTTAGGAAACAGACTACGAAATTACCCTCGCTATGCTGCTCTTTAAGAAAGGCAGTGGTATGATATCGCCGGGGCATTTTCCTCAAAGCTAAACTACAGAGAGAGAGAGAGAGAGCGCGCTTCTCGGCTAATACCATTTGCCAAATTAAAGCGCGTGATCTCCACTTTGTCTTCGGAGGATATCAGGGGTGAATTAAAGAAAACAGACTAAGTATTTGGCGTGAACAACACGTGCTTAATGCTGCAGTAAACCAGAATTCGGTGGGCCGCTACATCGTCCGTCGAAGCAAATGCTCCACGCTGGAACCGTTACGGCTGCTCGTTGCCAAAAAGACACAACGGAAGCCTCACTCCGTTGTCTGCGAGTGTACCGTTGGTCCTGGTGGATGCCCACGTGGGCCCGGCATGAATGCCAAAACGGAGTGAAGAATAACAGAGCGATCGTCGAGGTTAATTGCACACAGGATACCAGAGAAAGGCCTGGAGAACGGAACACAGGAATACCGAGGGGCAACGTTTTCAGCAGTTATTTTTCACGAATCTTCCTGTTAGAGAGCCCGGAAGGCATCGAATGTACATAAGAATGAATCTTTGTGTCGAAAAAGATTGCAAACGCTCACCGACTGCTTCACCCCTGTGCCCTCTTCGAACGCATGTTTGTGCTGTCCTGTGGATGAGCTGGGCGAAAAGGGAGGTCAAATTGGGTTGCGGGACGCGTTTACCGAGCTGCGCTCAGGCAGCCCGCCACAAGACTGTTGTCATGCCTGTGTGCGGTGTCACGCTCTACACGTAGGCCTTCATATCACGTTGACTACTGCACCCGAGCACATCACCCTATTAATTGACAGGTTGGGACAGTCGAGTGCTGGGTGGGAGAGGAAGAGAGAGTGAAGCCGGGTACTGAGGGCTCCCCTTCCACGGCACATCAGCGTAGTTCTCACTCTAATATATATCTACGCGCTAGGGTCTGTCATGACGCGCCAAGAGTTTTGACTTCAAGGGTTGCCAACTGACGGCATAAATTGGTCCTTATCATGACGGATAGGTAGGCTGTGACGACTGCACCTTAATGCGGCCTTTATTGTACTCATTCATGTGCGATCCGAGCCGTCTACGTGAAAACCTGATGCATACTGTGGGGACCGGGTCATGCGTGGAACGCGTGGATGGGCTGTTTGCTTGTATGAGCCATTGCGTCCGCGCCCACCGCCGGTTGTCTTGACATAAGAACAAATCGGGTGAGGGAGGAGAGAGTTCGAGAGATGCAGCTGAAGCTTGTCTTACTGCAAAGTAATTCACGCGCGTCCACTCTCTGGGGCACAGGGTGAACGTCGACGACCGCGACAGTCAAACTGTGGGGGACCGAATCTTTCCATCTCCACGCCTGCATGCCCATCCCCTCACATTCGATTGTGCCTCTTAGACCTGACGATGCGCGATAGCCGAAAATAGCGAAACTGTTACATCGAAAGTCTGCCGGACAGAACCGGCTGGAAACATTGACCGTATCGATAGTGCGACCGTCGATTTAGACAACGTCCGTCTTTCGCGCCCAGCAGTCTGGAAACGAACACCATGGCTTGCGCTGGATTATAGTGAGAGAAGACTCTGGCAGCACCTAACTCACTTTCCGTTCCATTCCTCCACCTAGGGCCGGTGTTAAGACAGAGTCAAGAAGACTGGAGATGGGAGAAGGCCGTATGAGGGACCTACAGACAGCTCGGAAGCCAGAACTCAACAACTTTCTAATCGCTCTGAGAGCCGGCTATGACTACTTTGTCTGAAAGCAAGGCACGTGAATAGTTAACTAAGTCGGTCTCATCTGTGTTGAGTCAGCGTGGGCCAAAGTACCGATTTGTGGGTCATCCTGTAGAGCGATGCAGTCGCTCAACTGACGCGGCGTGTGGGCTGAACAGAAGCCGATGTTGCCAAGCAGAGACACTTGTGAGAGCAGACTGCAGAAGACCGATTCTGTTGCCACTACTCTGACTGCTCCCACCCCCGAACCCACGCAACTTCTGGGGTCAGAAAATCAAATTTGGAATTATGTGAGTGGTCAGTTTGAGTGTCTGTGGCGAAATCTGATAACTGGTAGACGACTACTATAGCAGGACAAATTAATTGTTCTTCTGCGTCCCGCAGACAGACGCTGGAGTCGGTATATGTTGGATATCATACTTAAGGTTGCCTAACATCCGAATGTTCCAGTTTAGCTACTGCGCACTTTCTTCGGCATCCTTTACCCTGGTTGGTAGAATAATTACCGTTGCGGGTAACTGGTGAGATCTCTTTACGTTGGTAGCCCTTCAGGGAGTTGCAGCGACAGGTAGGTTGATCCTCCGCTAAGAGCGAGTCGAGATGAGTCGGGTTTGACTGTTGTTGACAGTGTCTGCTATAAATCATAAAATTTGAGAATTTTTAATGAAATATTTACTGAAATTCTAGGGCAGGTTAGAAGCCTTGTTTGCATAGAAAGAAAGCAGCTGTAATCTGCATGATTGTTACCCATATCTTCCAAAGCAGTTTAGGAATTAGAAAAGGTCAGTAGATGGTCTGCAAGAACAAAAGAGTGTACCCTGCCTCACGCAACACAAATCATAAAAAGTGTCCTTACAAGACAGGGGCTGTGGTATGCTTGCCGTCAGTCGTTAGTACCAGAAGGCGATTCTGGCTCTTACAATCTCTTAAAGTATAACAATTTACCAAATGCTTGTTACAACACTTTAAAAAACACGAATATAGGAAGCCCGGTTATGCGGATGACTGCGCGAATTCCCAGGAAGGGTACCTACTCCTATCTCCTGACTCGAGTCCAAACCTTAGCGCTAACCCCAACCCTTAAGCCTAACCCTATTCTCCCTGGGATTTGGCGCAAGGCCACCTGTATCACGAGAGCAGTTTCGATTCTCGTATCCTAAACCTCTTTTCTATCAGCACAGGATTGATGCGCACGATTACATGGTTAGGACCGATGAGACATTTATGAAACCCCTTAACCTTTTCCGGTACTACTTGGTCATTTCGCATGCGAATCTTAGAACACAGCGCCAACCTACACCGAAATACAAGGACAGTCGACTGTAGTTTTTGAATATTCTTTCAAATAAAAAGCACTGAGCAAACGGAGTTGTAAGATCCGTTGGCAGGGAAAATTACCTGAAGTCGGCCCCCGAGAGCTAGAACGATAATAAGTACATTCGCTAATACGAAAAAAAATCAGAAAAGAATAAGCTCGCATGCAATGAGCGGCCTGTCGCTGACTAAGGTTTTGAGCAGTTGGTTTGGTAGGTTTGGTAGGAAGGCAGCCTACCGTGCGCCTCGTCGGGCACCTGTCAGCCTCCGAAATGCGTATTTGAAGAACGCGAGGCGAAGGGAGGTGACCAATCGCGTAATTTGTGTTGTTTCTCACGCCCAGTCATCTGATAATGTTGGTATCCACAGACACTATCAAGTCGAGCAGATAACCCAGCAACAGCACTTGATTACTTGTGTTCTGCATTTCAGAGCGAAGCGGAATTGGAAAAATTAACTATTTATTTCTGAGAAAAGATCGACGGGCAAAAGTGAAAAAGGAGGGAACAAAAACCGCGTAAATCTTGCATTCCTAAAATGAATTTAAGCACACGGCAGTGAAATTCGCTGACAGCGAACTGCAGTCGGATGTTAAAATTTTGATCATGAGTCTTCAGGCGTTGCGTTTCGCTCCAGTTTCCGGCGAAACTTCCTACATCCGGAATTCTGGATCCTCTTCTGACTCGGATTTTCGCCCCGATTTGACGATCAACGAGCAAGTTGTTCATAATCCTGCGGTTTTCGCTTAGGGACATGGGGCTGCACATATCAGATTTTAGCCAAGCACATAACTAAATCTACTTAGAGGTGTGGGGGCGTGCGCCTGAGGATGGGAGCGTTGTGGAATTCGCGGAGTCCGTTGTGGAATTTGTCAATCCTTTGGGAACCAAATAAAATTATGGCATTTTACTCTAGATGAAGTTGGTGGATAATCTGAAACGTTATTACTATGACTCGCATAGGGAATATAGCAACACGATCGCTGCATTCGCATGTTTCGTACGAAGAAGGCGATCGGTTGCGTAAGTCGTACTGCTCCTCGCGCTCAGTCATTCGATAATATTGCCATCCGCAGTAGGCACCGGTGTGCATTCGAGCGGATTACGCAGCAACAGCAGCGGTAGTAGCAGCAGCAGCAGCAGCAACAGCAACAGCAGCAACAGCAGAAGCAGCAACAACAACAACATTCTCACTCAGCATATTAGCCTTAAGGAGCAGGTTATCTGCCTCAAACATTTGTTTGTAACCTAATGCCGTAAAGCTCCCTGATTAATCAAGCCTGTCCCGTAGAGAAAGCTATTACGCACGCATCGACTCAAATGCAGGCTGACACAAAATTCGGCTGGTCGTATTCAACGAGTTCTTTGTTAAGTAAAAAAGCCTGTGACAGGGAGATCATACGATAGGAATCTGGTCTTCGATAACGCCCATACTGCTAGTCATAGAGGACCTGTACGCAGTCTGGATTGCAAGTGGAATTCTCAGCAGGACACCGACTGGCTACAGCAACTACGTCAACGGTAGCGGCTTGACAGAGTCAGACCATGACAGTTACAGAATTCAATGCAGCATATGAACGATGTCGCTAGATCAGCCTGTTTTCCGGCAGTACTGCGAAACCTAAATTACTTTCGAGCTGCATGCAAGTGTTGCATAATTGATCATACTGACAGCACAGATGCTAGATAAAAGCCCAGACACGTGCTTAGCCGGAATTCTGCCGCTGCATGACACAGCTGCAAAACGTTCGGCTCATCAGCGCTCGCTTTTATGCTTTTTGGTAGATCCTCTTGTTTCGGAATTTCGAATCTTCAATCCTCGCAAAAAGTAATCGTTAGCTTGGAGTAAGTCAGTCGAAATAAAACGCCAGGGGCACAGTCCGAAAGTCGATATAAGTAGTCGAGTCAAAATCCACAATCTACAACGATATAGCGGCATAATATCCATAAACTGTCAGCAGGCAGCTAGTAGTGGTTCTCACATGCTGCATGATTTACCGTCCTAATAACCCAGGTACTAGCTAAAAGCCTAGACAGGGCTTTCGCCGTTATCCTGGCGCTGGATGACACAGTTGCGATAGGTTCGACCTATCAGCGTTCTCCCGAGCACTTTGTGATCGACACTTCAGTTGTATTTCTGAACACGAGAAGCCATTCCTGGTGAGCGACGACTGCAGGCTTGAAGAAGTTGCCAGTTTCAAGTGGCTCGGGAGGAAGTGACTGCCAAACGACAGAGTAAGAATGACACTGTTTTCCGAATGGATATTGCTCGCGTTGTTTTAACAAGCCTTAAACAGTATGCTATCTCGATAGCCGCAAGTATCCTGGCGCATGGGGCGTCAGTCCGTCCAGTTTTTTTCGTACATTTACGTATGCTGCGCAGCACGTACAGTAAACGGTTGAAAATACAATAATTAGCAACCGTCATCAGTATGTCTCGGCGATAGAAACCGCCATTGGGGCAGTACTAACTTCACCATCCTAGAAACAGCACCTCAAACTGATTCTGAGCTTTTAGAACTTGATCCTCACCGTTGACCACTTGAGGAACGACCTGAAACCTCCTTTTTATAACCTTACTGAAGCTCAGTTCTTACAGGGGGCATCACTAATGGAATAGGAGCATTGTAGGATGACAAAGCACCTGACAAGGACGGCCAAAAGCCAGAATCTTCAAGTACGTTTCAACAATACCAACCGGCTGGTTGTCGAGCTTTGTGACCCAAAGTTAGGAAACAGACTACGAAATTGCCTACACTACGCTGCTCCTTAAGAAAGGCAGTGGTATGATATCGCGCAGGCATTTTCCTCAAAGCTAGACTAGAGAGATACCGCTTCTCGGCTGATACTATTTGCCAAAACAAAGCGCGCGATCTCCACTTCGTCTTCGGAGGATATCAGAGGTGAATTAAAGAAAACAGACTAAGTATTTAGCGTGAACAACACGTGCTTAATGCTGCGGTAAACCAGAATTCGGTGAGCCGTTACATTGTCCGCCGAAGCAAATGTTCCACGCTGGAACCGCTAAGGCTGCTCGTTACCAGAAAGACACAACGGAAGCCTCACTCCGTTGTCTGCGAGTGTACCGTTGGTCCTGGTGGATCCCCACGTGGGCCCGGCATGAATGCCAAAACGGAGTGAAGAATAACAGAGCGACTGTCGAGGTTAATTGCATACAGGGCACCAGAGAAAGGCTTCGAGAACGGAACACAGGAATACCGAGGGGCAACGTTGTCAGCAGTTATTTTCCACGAATCTTCCTGTTAGAGAGCCCCGGAAGGCATCGAATGTACATAAGAATTAGTCTTTGTGTCGAAAAAGATTGCAAACGCTCACCGACTGCTTCACCCCTGAGAAAAAGGAGGTCAAATTGGCTTGCGGCACGCGTTTACCGGGCTGCGCTCAGGCAGCCCGCCACACAACTACTGTCATGCGTGTGTGCGGTGTCACGCTCTACACGTAGGCCTTCATATCACGTTGACCACTGCACCCAAGCACATCACCTGTTGGTTGACAGGTTGGGACAGTCGAGTGCTGGGTGGGAGAGGAAGAGAGAGAGAGAGTGAAGCCGGTACTGAGGACTCCCCTTCCACGGTACATCAGCGTAGTTCGCACTCTAATATATCTATGCGCTCGAATCTGTCACGACGCGCCAAGAGTTTTGACTTCAAGGGTCGCCAACTGATGGCATAAGTTGGTCCTCATCATGACGGATAGGTAGGCTGTGACGACGGCACATTAATGCGGCTTTTATTGCACTCATTCATATACGATCCGAGCCGCCCTCGTGAAAACCTAATGCATACTGTGGAGGCGGGTCATGCTTGGAACACGTGGATGGGCTGTTTGGTTGTATGAGCCACTGCGTCCGCGCCCACCCCCGGTTGTCTTGACTTTTTCTTGCCATCGGAACCAACCGGGTGAGGGAGGAGAGAGTTCGAGAGATGCAGAGCAAGCTTGTCTTACTGTAAAGTTATTCACGCGCTTCCACTCTCTAGGGCACAGGGTGAACGTCAACGACCGCGGGTACTGAATCTTTCCATCTCCACGTCTGCATGCCCATCCCCTCACATTCGATTGTGCCTCTTAGACCTGACGATGCGCGATAGCCGAAAATAGCGAAACTGTTACATTGAAAATCTGCCGGAAAGAACCGGCTGGAAACATTGACCGTATCGATAGTTCGACCGTCGATTTAGACGACGTCCGTCTTTCGCGCCCAGCAGTCTGGAAACGAACACCATGGCTTGCGCTGGATTACAGTGAGAGCAGACTCTGGCAGCACCTTACTCATTCTCCTCCACCCAGGCCCGGTGTCAAGACAGAGTCAAGAAGACTCGAGATGGGAGAAGGCCGTATGAGGGACCTACAGACAGCTCGGAAGCCAGAACTCAACAACTTTCTAATCGCTCTGAGAGCCGGCAATGACTACTTTAACTGAAAGCAAGGCGTGTGAATAGTTAACTAAGTCGGTCTCATCTGTGTTGAGTCAGCGTGGGCCAAAGTACCGATTTGTGGGTCATCCTGTAGAGCGATGCAGTCGCTCAACTGACGCGGCGTGTGGGCTGAACAGAAGCCGATGTTGCCAAGCAGAGACGCTTTTGAGAGCAGACTGCCACTAATCTGACCGCTCCCATCCCAGAACCCACGCAACTTCTGGGGTCAGAAAATCAAATTTGGAATAATGTGAGTGATCAGTTTCAGTGTCTGCGGTGGAATCTGATAACTGGTAGATGACTGCTAGAGCAGAACAAATTAATTGTTCTTCTGCTCCCGCAGACAGACGCTGGAGTCGGTATATGTTGGATATCATACTTAAGGTTGCCTAACATCCGAATGTTCCAGTTTAACTACTGCGCACTTTCCTCAGTATCCTTTACCCTGGTTGGTAGAATAATTACCGTTCCTGGTAACTGGTGAGATCTCTTTACGTTGGTAGCCCTTCAGGGAGTTCCAGCGACAGGTAGGTTGATCCTCCGCTAAGAGCGAGTCGAGATGAGTCGGGTTTGACTGTTGTTGACAGTGTCTGCTGTAAATCATAAAATTTGAGAATTTTTAATGAAATATTTACTGAAATTCTAGGGCAGGTTAGAAGCCTTGTTGCATAGAATAGAAAGAAAGCAGCTGTAATCTGCATGATTGTTACCCATATCTTCCAAAGCAGTTTAGGAATTAGAAAAGGTCAGTAGATGGTCTGCAAGAACAAAAGAGTGTACCCTGCCTCACGCAACACAAATCATAAAAAGTGTCCTTACAAGACAGGGGCTGTGGTATGCTTGCCGTCAGTCGTTAGTACCAGAAGGCGATTCTGGCTCTTACAATCTCTTAAAGTATAACAATTTACCAAATGCTTGTTACAACACTTTAAAAGACACGAATATAGGAAGCCCGGTTATGCGGATGACTGCGCGACTTCCCAGGAAGGGTACCTACTCCTATCTCCTGACTCGAGTCCAAACCTTAGCGCTAACCCCAACCCTTAAGCCTAACCCTATTCTCCCTGGGATTTGGCGCGAGGCCACCTGTATCACGAGAGCAGTTTCGATTCTCGTATCCTAAACCTCTTTTCTATCAGCACAGGATTGATGTGCACGATTACATGGTTAGGACCGATGAGACATTTATGAAACCCCTTAACCTTTTCCGGTACTACTTGGTCATTTCGCATGCGAATCTTAGAACACAGCGCCAACCTACACCGAAATACAAGGACAACCGACTGTAGTTTTTGAATATTCTTTCAAATAAAAAGCACTGGGCAAACGGAGTTGTAAGATCCGTTGGCAGGGAAAATTACCTGAAGTCGGCCCCCGAGAGCTAGAACGATAATAAGTACATTCGCTAATACGAAAAAAAATCAGAAAAGAATAAGCTCGCATGCAATGAGCGGCCTGTCGCTGACTAAGGTTTTGAGCAGTTGGTTTGGTAGGTTTGGTAGGAAGGCAGCCTACCGTGCGCCTCGTCGGGCACCTGTCAGCCTCCGAAATGCGTATTTGAAGAACGCGAGGCGAAGGGAGGTGACCAATCGCGTAATTTGTGTTGTTTCTCACGCCCAGTCATCTGATAATGTTGGTATCCACAGACACTATCAAGTCGAGCAGATAACCCAGCAACAGCACTTGATTACTTGTGTTCTGCATTTCAGAGCGAAGCGGAATTGGAAAAATTAACTATTTATTTCTGAGAAAAGATCGACGGGCAAAAGTGAAAAAGGAGGGAACAAAAACCGCGTAAATCTTGCATTCCTAAAATGAATTTAAGCACACGGCAGTGAAATTCGCTGACAGCGAACTGCAGTCGGATGTTAAAATTTTGATCATGAGTCTTCAGGCGTTGCGTTTCGCTCCAGTTTCCGGCGAAACTTCCTACATCCGGAATTCTGGATCCTCTTCTGACTCGGATTTTCGCCTCGATTTGACGATCAGCTAGTAAGTTGTCCGTGATCCTGCGGTTTTCGCTTAGGGACATGGGACTGCACATATCAGATATTAGCCAAGCACATAAGTAAATCTATTTAGAAGTGTGGGGGGGCGTCCACCTGAGGATGGGAGCGTTGTGAAATTTGCGCGGAGCCCGTTGTGGAATTTGTCAATCCTTTGGGAACCAAATAAAATTATGGCATTTTACTCTAGATGAAGTAGGCGGATAATCTGAAATGTCATTATTATGACTCTCATAGGAAATGTAGCAACGCGATCGCTGCATTCGCATGTTTCGTACAAAGAAGGCGATCGGTTGCGTAAGTCGTACTGCTCCTCGCGCTCAGTCATTCGATAATATTGCCATCCGCAGTTGGCACCGGTGTGCATTCGAGTCGAGCGGATTACGCAGCAGCAGCATCAACAACAACAGTCCCACGCAACATTTTAGCCTTAAGGAGCGGATTATCTGCCTCAAACATTTGTTCGCAACCTAGTGCTACAAAGCTCCCTGATTAAGCAGGCCTGTCCTGCAGTGAAATCTATTGCGCAAGCATCGACTCAAATGCAGGCTGACACAAAATTCGGCTGGTTGTATTCAACGAGTTCTTTGTTAAGTAAGAAAGCTGGCAGTTTTGTACGGCGGCTCTGGGCGCGTCTTGTTTAATGTTAAGATTGTAACAGGGAGATCATACGATAGGAATCTGGTCTTCGATAACGCCCATACTGCTAGTCGTTAAATTGGTGAAAGAGCTCTTTGCAGCCCTAACCAGTTGACGGCAACTGCCCAGCCTATCAGTCAAATACTGTTGACTTTGGACTCACGCCTTCTCTCAGTTCGACCGTCGTTGCTGACGATGTTCATTGTGTGGGTGCGGGGGCGGCGACGTATGCTGGAATTAGTATATATTGGTAGTGCTATTTCTTCGCATCTACCGCACCCTATTTTCCAGTACCCACCCCGATCCCGATGCCAAGACTGAATACCGGCGGCTGAATCAGGCGCACTGGCAGCCCGTCTGCGCTTGCCACACGCATGCTCAGTCAGCGCACGATCGACCAGGATTTCACGCAAACAGCGAAGGACGGTTTGGATCCTGACTGAATGGAAGTCTTCCAAAGGCTTCCTTAAGCAGCCATTACAGCTTGACTGTCCGTCCTGAAAAGACCGAGATATCCTGTTAGGCGGCAGGCTTCCGAGCCACGGCTCCACCGTCGTGCCCAACTATGTTCACCGTGTATTCTGCAAGAAGGTAAATCCAGCACGGTGATCTGCGCGTGAGTTAGTTTATAGTGGTAGCGGACTATCACTGCATCTACCACACTCTCTCCTCCTCCTCCTCCTCTTCCTCCTCCTCCTCCTCCTCCTCCCCACCTTAACCCGGTGTCAAGACATAGTCGAGAAAACCCGAGGCAGGGGGAGGGCGCAGTAAATGGCACGGCCGAGTCCGCACCTTGGTGCTCCACTCCACACCCCTTGATCCACACAGCAAATGACCAGGATTTTAACTAACAACAAAAGTGAGGGTGACAGGGGTCTCAACGTCCACTACATCTACCAACAACTGGGTCTACCACTGCACCCTGAAATGTTGGTAATTGTTGCGGTGGACATTCCGATAACGCCTGCCGAAATCCATTATGGTCCAGCGCATTTACCGCGTCATGTCATCACGTCATCGTTATATTGTCTGCTCGAATAGGGAGTATAATTAAGTTTTAAGAAAGTTTTCTAATTCCCGAATCATTTGGAGCCTGATCAGTCGTTGCATTGACACTTGATGATTTCAGTCTACAAGCTGCATGCGTTCCGCGCAAAGAAAATCACGTATTCTTCTATGCTTTTAAAAATATACTATAAGGAGTCCATCCAATTTTGCAATGGACGTGGAATATGTTGCACACTTCATGAGGAGTAGTGGTAAATTGACAGGCACGATGCTGTATAAATGGAAATTGCACGGTCTCATAATTATAAACTTTTAAAATGCAACTATACTCCTTCTTCAAGCATGCAATATAAAAGTGACTTGATTCTCTATCAAACTATCGAAAGAAAGCATTTTTTCCTGTGGTTTCTATAAAGTATAATTGAATTTGAAGACGAGGTGGCGAGCATACGTAGCTTTCGATCAATTCTCGTCGGGCCAGTACAATTATATGGGAAGGGGCTAGAAGTAAAACACGTCAGTGATAAGATAAATCCATTAAAATTCGCCTTAAAACACAGGCTGGGTGTGGGAATGTGGGGGAGGGGGGGGATAATAGCAGTCAGTGTCAGGGGTTGGGTGAGAGTGGAAGGGCGCGGGAGAGTTTTAGTGTTAGTCGACCTTCGACCACTGTAGGCGCGGAGCCTGGACGTGGTTCTTCTGTGCTCACAAGATTGGTTGTCGTCACCTGATGGCGGCCGCCTCTGCTGTTGCTAACAGGCGCTGTCCCAGTGGTTTAGGATAGCTCGATGGGACCTCATAGATCACATGAAACGCTTCATCGGGGTCTACATTATGTCCGGAATCGACAACATGCGCGAGAATGGCGCTGCTTATGCTCCTAATTTCGCCTTTTCCCAGTCATGTCGGGACGTGTTCCCGTATTCTCTTGGATAAGCGCCGACTCGTGCAACCAATATAACCTGCTCCACAGGAGCAAGTGAAGGAATAGAGGCACATCGAAGTGGTCTGGGGTGGCAACTTATCCTTACCTTCTCCGCGTAAAATAGGGTAATTAGATATGGATACTTGAACCCTTGTCGCTGGGAAGGATCGCGAAACAGTTTGATCAAGGCGTCGCTTTAGGAGTTCGCTCACAGCGTCCCCCTGAAGAGGGACTTTAAGGAACGGAGTTTTCTTTTCGGCCGTCGGTGTATCGGGTTTTACCGGTCGTTCGGCCATATTATTTGCAATAAACCTGTCCGGATACCCGTTTTCACGAAGGAAGTCCTGGATTTTTCTAAGTTCCTCCGTGATGCTATCTGTTGAGCAAATTTTTCTGGCTCTTTGTGCCAAATATCGGACTAGATTTCAATTTTGTGTTAGGGATATGAAAATAGCGAAGTTTGTGTATTGTCCAGACTAGGTTTTCTTCTGTTGGACGCATCTTCGGACACTCCCGTCAGATCTCCTGCTTAAAAGAACATCTAAGAAAGGGATCGAACCGGCCGTTTCGATCTCCAACGTGAATTTGATAGAGGGATGTGCCTGATTTACAGCGTTTAAGAGGGCATCTACGTCGGTTTCTGCTGTGGCAATTGCAAAGACATCATCAACATACCGGCCGTAATGTTTAAGTTTTTAGATCTTATCGCTCAGTTTGAATCTCTCCAATTTGCCCATGAAGACATCGGCTAGGAGAGGTCCAAGAGGCGAACCCATAGCAACGCCGTCTATCTGTCTATAGAGTTGGTTGTCAAACAGGAACTGCACATTTAATGTGCATCTTAGTAATAGCTCCCTGAGTGTCTTCGTCGGAATTACTATTTTCTGTTGATTGTTTGATAGAAATTCACAGATGTATTCGACTGTCTCGGTAACGGGAACGTTTGTAAAAAGTGATGAGAGGTCCAGGTAGAACATCATCATGCCGTTGAGGTTAAGGTCTTTAACGTCGTTAATGTATTCAAAGGTATCTTGATGGCTGCGTGGTGCTAGCTGATGCTGTGCGGGCTTGAGTTTCTCCGCTAGCCACTTTGCTATAGCATGATACGGCGAGTTTCGCATGTCTAAAATCGGACGGACTGGCAGGCCTTCCGAAAGCCCACCAAAAATCAATATGAAAAATGCATGCTACTTAGGCAGTCATTTTTTACCGAGTATGGTTTTTACAGGAGATTGAAAAACAGTGCATTCGAAAGCTGACATGCTGCCGAGTCCAAAATATTATAGGATTTTGCCGCAAGATAATCAGTATTACAACCGCGACCAAGTAATCCTTCTTAATCAAAAACGCATTTCAGAATTTCAGACGACATTTCATGAGATCGGCCATTCACTGTAGCTGCTGTTGATGCTTGTAGTGGATGACTTTATCAAAGGTTTTCAAATGCCGGATTAACTTGTAATCATCACAAGTGGAACGCCAAAAGAACATGGAGCTTATGTAAACTACGTAGAAGTAATGGTACCATCTACATGGTGACTGCAACTGAATGCTATTTGCTTTTTTAACCCCATATACAATTCAGATCTTTAAGCAAATGACGACCCTATTCTACATGGATAATGAGTGATGATTATCTGTTTCCCGTTTTCCATTGGCATGTTTAAATCCGTACTGAATGAAACTTCGTTAGCCTAGTCAGAAGAATTTTCATTCACTCGAAAAAGGTGATATATTAGGCTAGAAGCAATCTCATCAGAATAAAGACAGCAAGCAAGCAAAGAAAACATGAAATATACTAACAGTATAAAACATGCAAGGCAGTTCGTACGGAATACAAGCCAACAAGGATAGAAAAAGTTCCTAATTTTCTACACAGCGACTGCATCAATATGTCTGCGCTTGCACCAAGCGTGAGAAGAGGGTTTGCGCATGCATGAATCGGTGTCGCCAAATTGTGCAACCAGGTAGCATGTGCTTTTTTAACTAAGCAACACCACCTTGATTAAAACATGGGGTACTGATCGCCGTTAAGCAAGAACACTCCATGAAACGGTACATTTGATGAAAGCAACCGTGCGAATGGAAAGTTAGGAATGAATATCTGTTCAGGCTAGGACTTTGAGACAATTACTCCATGCCCTGACTGGTGAGGTGGAAGACACTGTTGTTGCTTTCTGAACTGTTTGCGAATAAGAGGCTAAAAGAGAGGCGAAAAATTGTCGAAATTGTGCGCTTTTCAATTTTTAAGGTGTTATAATGTGCTAATTTGTTAAATGTACTCTTGTTACATGTCATTTTGTTTGTCTTGCCATGCGCTTACAGATTTCGTCTGTAATTTTTAAATTTAACCAACCTCTGAGCATTTACAGTCCAAACAAAATGGAGTGTCAGGTCGACAGAAATGGGCATTTCTGACATCTCCTTTTATTTGAGTTAAACAGACGAGTCAAGGCATTGGGTGCCGTCAGAAACATTTGTGCTGTTTACGGAGAGGGTTCTATTGTCAAAAGAACATCTCAGAAATGGTTTGTTCGTTTCAGAGGAGTTGAGTTCGGTACATCAGACGTCCAAAACGTCCAAATGATGGCAGTTTGCAACACGATAACGCCAGGCTTCACGTGACGAAATTCACCAAAAATGTCATTGAACAGCTTGGATGGGCGGTTCTTTCGCATCCGCCATATCCTCCGTACCTTTGCTCTTATCGGATTGCCATCTTTTTTGGTCACTCGAAAACAGCCCGTCAATAACGACGCGGACCTTCAAAATTGGATGGATCACTTCTCTGCGTCATGATCCGCAGATCTCCTCAAGCATGGAATTAAAAACTGCCTGAACACTGGGGGAGGTTTGTGAACAACGTAGGGGAATTCAGAATGATACGTAAAAATGCAATAACATTTTTAACGAGAGAAAAGCGCACTTACTTGTGAGACAATCCAATACATTGACATTTTGGCAGATTTTAAATAATTCATATTGACCCAACTGTAAAAAACTCGGCGCCGAGTTTTTTACAGTTGGGCCAATATGAATAATCCAATACCTAATCGACCGGAAGCTCAGAAGCATTAAACAATGACGTGAGATAAGAAACACGGCAGAACTGTGCACAAAGCGTTTTGTCCTGGAATAAGAGGCTAAACGGAAGTGAATATTACTAATTGGTCACAAATATGCTTATGATCACTATCGTTCCAAGTACTGGCTTATATTAAATAGGACTATCCGCATTATGCACATATTTAACACTTGTTATTCATAATTTATTAATGCTCAGAATGATACGTAAAAATGCAATAACATTTTGAACGAGAGAAAAGCGCACTTACTTGTGGGACAATCCAATACCTAATCGACCGGAAGCTCAGAAGCATTAAACAATGACGTGAGATATGAAACACGGCAGAACTGTGCACAAAGCGTTTTGCCCTGGAATAAGAGGCTAAACGGAAGTGAATATTACTAATTGGTCACAACTATGCTTATGATCAATGTCGTTCCAATTACTGGCTTATATTAAATAGGACTAGCCGTACTATGCACATATTTAACACTTGTTATTCATTTAGGATTGAAATTGCCGACGCATTTTGGTAGACGAGGGAATCCTTTGATGTTTCCCCCTATCGGTATCAAATCCGGAGAAAAACATTAAATTCTCAGAAAAATCCCCTTCAGATCATTCTTTTAACACAAAGCCCGAGCACATAGTAACATATAGACAGTGGGGGACAGGTCCACGAAGAAGAGTGCGCCTGTTACTTATAACCAAGATATTTTCCAATGAACCGCGTTCTGGCCCACAGGAACAGCAAAATCGTTTGGTTTGAACATAATTGCTGGCCACCGCCTAAGTTCTCACAAACAATCACATGTCTGCCACGACAGTTCGACCGTTGCATCCGACGATGTCCACCGTGTGCTCCACAACACGGTGAAGCAGGTACGGTGACTGACGGGTGAATTAGTTAATAGTAAGGGTACACTTACGCAGAATCTACCGCAATCCCCATTCCGTTCCCGCCTGAGCTTCGTGCCAGGACATAGTCAAGAAGCTCAAATACGAGGTGGGTACAGTGCGGTGGCTTACGCGTGAAGTAGGTTATACTGATGGCAGGCTTGCGGAATGTCTGCTTCGCACTCTCCTTTCACATCCTTCTGTGTCCGCTGGAAAGACTGAGTCAGAAAGACCGAAGGTGGGCTCGGGAATAGTGGTTTACAGGGTCAAATAGCCGGTGTAAGCGTGTCACGCACGACCTAGTTCCACAGGCATGTCCTAGATTTTCACAGAAAAGAAGGAGACGGCTCTAATCCCATCTGAGTGGGAGGGCCCTAGAGATAATATCACAGCCCGACTCTCCGTCCTGAGGGGACTGCGCGTTACCCAGCCGATTGGTAACTATCCAAACCGGATCCTAATCAGGTGTCAGCAGAGGGCGCGAAGTTTGTGAATGTGAGAAGTTGGCCATCCTTATATGCTTCCCGGCACTCCGAGTTCAAGCCGCTGTGGACCTTCTGTTCACGAAATAATGTTCGGCCCAGCTAAAATGTAAGACCACTGACCGACTAAAGACACGGCTCATCAAAGTAGAAAATTGCCCAACTGAATACAAATCGGTAGTTTCGTTTGAAATAGTTTTTATCTAGTTGAAAACAATGACCAGCTTCGCAGGCAGTATTCCTTGCGTGATATTTTTTGATGCTGCTCAACCTATGTATTCATGTTGAAGTTGAAAGTAGCGAAATGTTTGGTGCTGTAGACGAAATCAGGGAATTACTGGGCACGCTTACTTAAAACACAAACGATGCTAGTTAGAATGAATAAAGGTATCAACAGGAAAAGCAAGCTTATTGGCATTGTTGGTGGTTATCTCGCAGTAGTTGGTGTATTTCAACTCACATATTTATATCGGCGTTCTGACCGGTCGAAAAAACATTTTTTAAAGCATGCAGCCCGAGTCCAAGCATTGATTTCCGAGGAAATTGAGGAAAGGCAACATTGGAAGCTGGTGTTTATACCAAAAGGCCTGCAGATTATCAGCTGGCTAGCAAGTCAACCTCTTCAATCCACGTGGTTTGTGAGAGACTGGGGGTGGAGGTGGGCTATGACAGCCGCGCCGGCACCGACAGCCAAACGCCATTGGCCAACGCATTGGCCGACATGATTTCTCACCTCTGACCTTTCATTTCCTGTGAACACACGCTCCAGACTTAGCCCATGTAGTAACTAACCAAGCGACCAGCTCTCATTCCATGTAACAATCAATCGTATGAACAACAATCAACCAGTCGTTTTTCATGCTGATGAGTCAATGCCCTATTCCACTGCTCACGGGTTCCTAAATGGACGTCCTGTTCAGACCCAAAACTAAACGGTCAATTAACCACATCATGCCCTGTGTACAGAATGAGTAGGTTTTGAGTGCTCAGATTTATGTTTAGTCAGGACGAACTCACCGTGCGCGGTTCCATGGTAAATAACAGTTCTTGCGGAGAGGGGGAGTACCAGGATTTTGGGTTAGTACCGCCATCTCAGCCGCCGTCGACCTGAGGGCGAATATAATCGAAAAAATAAACTCATCGGAAGGCCGAATAGATATAATTTACTTTCAAAGGAGAGCACCACGTGAAAAACGGTATATTATTAACGGAATTTCATCAAGCTACTATATTTTTATGGAGAAGTAGTAATTTTAAAGTTCGTGGCTGTTAAATAGATGCAGGCGTGTTTATTCTACCGTGAAATTTGTTTTGAAGTCGGCTGCCTCTAGTAAACTCCCAATATTTTTACCTCCGATCGTTTAACTCATCTTCTCCTTCAAGACAAGAGAATAGGAGCCTTAAGCTAGTCTCAGAGCAGTTAGGGTATGATAAACATTATGGTTAAGTTTCGGGTTAGGGTTAGTGTTAAGGTTGGGACATGTTAATCAGCGGCTTTCCTGGAATTAAGATCAGGTCCACCTGCCTTTCGGGGGAGGGGGTCGTCCCTCTGTGGTCCCGCCGCTCACTTAGTTGAAAAAGGAATATAAGTTAATTTCCCGATTATACTCATTTTATCTAATGACCACTGTTAACTGTATGTATACACAGATTTTAATACAAATATATCGAAAGCCAGCTTTTTCGGTAAAAAAGGTCTTAAAATCCTTCCTATGGAAACTTCTGCAAATTTTATATTCTACTAATTGTCCAGATAAGGAGAAACCCAATGCGCTTTAAATATCTTTACGCCTAAAATTAAAAGGAAAAGGTAGTAATGGCTCTCTTATCCCACCATGTGCAACATGCGGTCAGATCAATTCGATTATTTTGTGTGGTCGTCTTAGCTTTTGACGCGATTACACGGACTATAACCTCCCCTCTGTTTTAATTAGCCTCAAACAAATACGTTTAAGCACACCCATGTTCATTACAGGGGTAGACTTAATGAAATTACTGCATATGAGCACCACTTGCAAACTTTGAAAAATTCCTGATTTACGGAGGTAAAAGCAAACGAATCATTTTGACTATGGGAGCATTAGTCTAAAACGCAGCACATTGTTCTGATATAATTAGATGATAGTTATGGTAAAGGCAGGCCAATCGGGTTACGGGAAGGACCCATCCTGTTGTGATCGAGAACCCTTGCAGGCAGTCCCATGGTGCATAGCAATTTGTGAAGAGATGAGAAGGACTGAGATGGTCATTTCTGCCTTATCTGTCTTCGTTATGCGAAGAAAATCCAAGATCTGACGTACGCAGGATTTGAAACTTGGAACGTTCGTCATTGGGTGTTAAGAAGTCTAAACGTCTATTCTTGATAAATGCGCCCCTTTTCCTACCGGTTGTGATCAGGACTATCAAGATTGAAAAAATGGCTCAACAGACCGTGGTGTGGGGAATGCTAGCAAATGGTATGCGAGGACTATATAATGAGACATAAGGCACATCGAGATGAGCACGTCAATAAATCTGACCGACAAATGTCACATTACATACGTCGGGTAAAACCAGATAGGACAGTGGACCACTACCACAGCGATAGGTCTTCAGACTACCCGCCGGGTAATCGCCGAACAACAGGAATTCGAGAGGTTGACCAATCATGTCTGGTGTTGGGTTGGTTTGGTGTGCCATACGCCGACGGAGTCCTAGTTGCACCACCTGGCGCATGTTGACTGCTTTTATAAAAAAACGGATGCGTGAAAAAATTCCCATTTAAATATTCATGTGGTATCGGGGAATACATCTCTTTTCTTGTATATTGCAATTTATTTGCAATTTAAACCGCTGCTAGACTACTACTGTTCCGTTTTGACGCCCGAGCTCCACATCTTTCTAATCACTTTTGAATGTGTCGGCGGACCTCTCTGCCTGGCTATTTGATTGGGCCTGGGAAGGCGGTCATATCATGGGTCTTATTCTCCATTTACGGCCTACGCCCCGCAGTAGATTTGAGGCCAGTGGGGCATGCTGCTGGTGGCAGTCCATGCTGTAATTTCTTGCTTCAGACCAACTCCCCGTCAATAATTACCGGAACATCGTCAATCTCTAGTCAATTCCAGCATTCGTCCACCACATTGAGGATGATATTGACGTAAATCAGCCCGAATAGCCCATTAGAATATTGTACCAGAGCTTCCTGGCCTTCAGTCATGGCACTGGTGAGATTTTCGGGGGACCCTTTGAAACCCATCCGGGCAGGCTATAACTACGAACAGAGGTTTCCATGATTTCATGAATTCCGGACAGTAGTTTTATTCGACTAATGCCAGTCCTCTGGGGACGCACTCCTCACAATACTTGTGCCTTATTGTCAGCCGACATAGTAATCGCAACGTCGTCTATAATGCAATCTAGTATCAAGCACAGATGATCACTCCGATTATTACGTCTTCGGAAGTATGTGCGTTCTGCCTTCGCCAGGTCAGTCGTGTGGCATAGATCCCTTGACTTCACATTGTAGTGGGTCGTCCATTATTGCAGCTCTGGCGTGGGGTCAGCTGTGAGAGGAACTGTGGCAGTCCGCTCCCGCGATCAGTTACTCACGCTTGCGGTAAGTTGGCGGCTGCGGTCACGCGAGAGGCGGCACTAACCAATCAACCCTGCCCCCGCGCTGACTGGCTGCAGGTAAGCACAGCTCAGAGAGCGCATAGGTGTACATATACGCTGCGTGGTAAGACTTTCAGAGTCGGACACACGCAAACGCCCCAAGAAATGGTTGGCTGCAGCTCTCTGCTGGGCTGACTGTACGCTCCTTCGCGACAGTTCAGATAGCCCGATAACTCTGTCTAACCTGAGTTGTGATGTGTGAACCTTTGCGCTTGTCAAGTCATCATAATTTTAACAATCTGCAACTCCTTACCAACGTCAGCCGAGGCACCAGGTGAAAGAAACCTTAACAAGCGGACAAATTTCCTTAAACTGAATCGTTTGTTTCAAGGCCACCACGAACAACGCCGATGGAAACAGGCGAAGCAGGCGTGTACACATGTGCTTACACATCAGGTCGTTGGTTTCTTGAATATCAGTTTTGTTCATCAGCTGGTTTGTCTTGCTATCTTTCTCAGTCACACAGGTGCATATGGCTAGGTCTTCTAACGCATCGGCTAATAGGCATTAGTGTAACATTCGCAAAACTGACCAAAGCATTTCAGTTTACCTTTGTCGGTAATATCATCCTCTCTCTTAATATATGTATATAAAAATATATTTCGAAGAAGAATGAATCCTTTGGGAAGATGAAAAAAAACTTTATTTTGTAAATTTTCGAGTCTGGTTTCCCAGCTCGTCTTCAGACGTGTAGTAAGTGTGAAGAAACAGTCAAAGTTCAAAAATGCCCAAAAAATCGATATTGCTCTGTCATGGTTGAGGATGGGTTGATGCTGTGGGCTGATGGCACGTCTTGATTGGCTATTAACTTTCTCATTTTTCCTTGAGATTTGTGTACATGGCGTCAAGATCAATGCGTCGATTGATGCATGAATCATCAGAGTGAATGACCTCTAGGAATTCTCGGCCTTCCTTATGTGGACAGGAACCGACAATGCGTGTTTTATCCCAAGCGAATTTGTGCCCAGTTTCAAGGGTATGCATGGCGAATTGGGATAAGTGGTCCTGCCTCTTCACTGCCAATTGGTGTTCATGTAGGCGTGTAGAGGCAGATTTTCCAGTTTGACCACAATACGCTGAATTACAAGTGCCACATGGAATCTTATAGACTACTTCTTTTTTATCCAAATAGCCAACCCCATCCTTAGGGTGTACAAGCTGATTGCGTAGCGTTGTAGTCGGTTTGCGAGCCACTTGTATTTGGTGCTTCGCCAATGTTTTGGTTTTGACGTCTGATCGGAGCAATCTAGTTCCTTCTCTTTTTCGTTTGATTCCTGCCGTTTCATGCATCGGCGTACAAAATCTCTAGGGTAGCCATTTTGTGAAAAAAGGTTGAACAGATAATTGAGTTCTCCTTTGTACTCTTCATTCTCAGAGCAATGTGTTTTTGCTCGATATAGATATATGCGTAAGTATTGAAAGTCAGGCATCCCAAGCGATTTAAGTCCAAAAAAGATGGGTTCTTTGGGAGAAGAGGGTTTATTGCGTAAATATTCGACGCTCGTTCCCCAGGTGGTCGTCAGACGCAAAGGGAGAGCAAATGTAAAAGCAAGAAACAGCTAAAGTCACGAGTTCACATAAAATCGATACTGGCATGGCATGTGCACCGGTAGGCGGCCGCCGTGTGTCATTCTGAGCTGGTGGGCTCCTTTCTCTTCCATTTTTCCTTCAAGTTTATGTGCACTGCATCCAATTCGATTTGCCGGTTGATGCATGATTCATCAGAGTGCATTTCTTCGACGAATTCTCGACCTTTCTTAAAAGGGCAGACAGCGACAATGCGAGCTTTGTCCCAAGCGAAAGTGTGCCCCGTGTCCAGAGTATGCATGGCTGCCTGAGACAGATGGTCTCGCCTCTTTACTGCCAATTGATGTTCATGAATGCGTGTTGAGGCGGATTTTCCAGTCTGGCCACAATAGACGGCAGTACATGCATCATACGGGATCTTCTAGACAACCTCTTTCTTGTCCAGCTGATTAACCCTATCCATAGGATGTACCAGTTGAGAGTGCAATGTAGTCGTAGGTTTATGCGCCACCCGAATTTGGTGCTTCATTAAGTGTCTTTCGATGAGTTCAGACACATTCTTAATGTAAGTAAGAGTTCGCCAAGTGCTTAGTTCAGGCATCTGATTGGAACTACCCGGCTCCTTCTCCCTTGATTCTCGCTGCCTCATACATCTGCGTACAAAATCCTTAGGGTATCTATGCGGAAATAATTCGCACAAGTAGTTCAGTTCGGCTTGATAGCCTTCTTCATCAGAACAATGTGTTTTTGCTCGACAAAGAAGACTGTTTTCAGCACTCCCTTTGTGAGAAATGGGCTGGTTACTCTTATAAAGTAGAATGACTTCAGCGTAAGTTTCCGGTAAACGGGTGTGCTTAAATGCAAAGGAAGATGGTCTCGACAAAACTGCCCGTGCCGCTCCTTAGAAAATTGGCATTTTTCATTTCAATCTCTGAAAGACACGATTTCACATGCTTATGAACTCGAAAGACGAAAGAAGAGGAGTAATTTAGACAGAAAATGGATGACCATTTCAGAAAAAAAACGGATACAGAACTGCAGTTTTCAAAGAAAGTCGTAAATCTGTCCTCCAAGAGTCCTCAGGACAACGGAAGAGACTGTGCTCTCCAAGGGAATGAAGTACAATCTTTCCTACTCGAACTATCTGGACTTACTTGCAACCTTTGAATCCATCATTTCAACAGCAACCTTCACTGAGGGCGAACGGTCTACCATTCGAAATAGTACTGTACAAGACTTACGAGACTGGAACCAGTTTACAGTACTATCACTTGAAGAGAAAAAGGCGATTAAAGGCCTTAAGACGGACCAAAATATTACCATTCTTCCCGCCGACAAAGGAGGCTCGGCTGCCATTTTGAACAAGAGAGACTACAAAGAGAAAATGCTGTCATTAGTAGAAGACAGATCTACTTACTGACCACTCCCTACGGACCCCACCAAAGCGCAAGCTTCATTCATCGACAAAGTGTTGAAGCGTCTCACAGGGAAGAAACAACTCTCAGAAGACATTGCTAAATCGCTCAAACAAACTGAGCCAACCATAGCGAAGATCTATGGATTGCCTAAAGTTCTCAAAACCGAAGTCTCACTCAGACCGATTGTATCTCTAATCGATGCGCCTAACTACAAAATTTCCAAGTGGTTATTCCAGAAGCTTCATTCGTTCACGAACAACTGTAAAACTTCGATAGAAAACTCGACAGAATTCCCACAGAAATTGCAAGGGATAAAATTTTCCGCCGATAAGATGATGGCCTCCTTTGATGTCGTTTCCCATTTCACGTCAATAGTGAGAGGTGGGATTGTCACACTGCTGGTTGAGGACGCAGACAGAGAGGTTAGCAGAAGACCTTGCGAGGGGGAGGTGTGCATCGTGTTGTGATGGATGCAGGAGGTGAGGGTAGGTGTTGTGGGTCCCAGCTGTGGTTCACCGTGTTGGGGGGGGGGGAGGGGAGTAGGGCAGGGAGGGAGGGATGGAGTGTCGGCGGCACCATGCATGTCCAGGCACGCATTAGCTGTTGCTGTTCTTACGGTAGGCGCCAGTCAGTCCACCGTAATCGGAGACCCTCGTAATGCTATCTGCATCGGAGTCCCAAGCTTCGAGGAATTCTCGTGCATGTCTGGTGTTAGCCATGGCGACCACTTCAGTACCGTCCCAATTGAAACGGTGGTCACAATCAAGAGCGTGTGCAAACACGAGGGATAAGGGGTCGCGTCGGCGGATAGCTAACTTGTGTTCGTTAATGCGAGTCCCAAGTTGTCGACCTGTGTGACCAATATAAACGCAACGGCAGTTAGCGCACGGGATACGGTAAATGACGTTGCTTTTTTGTTCTTTGGATCTGGGATCCTTTGCCCGGGATAGTGCTGCGCGTAAGGAGGACTCCGGTTTGTGAGTAATGCAGATGCAAAACTGGTTTAGTTGTCGGGCAATCGCTTCGAAAATTCCTCACATGTAGGGCAGGTAATAATATTTCCTCTGTACCTCTTCTCCACTTGAACTCTGATCTTGTGGCTGCCTCTGACGTCTGAGACAGTTTTTCACAAAGCTAATCGGATATCCGTTAGATCGGAAAAACTGGTATAGGTAGACTAGTTCTCTCTTGAGTAGATACTGGCTGCTACAGTACCGAAAGGCACGGTGAAAAAGAGTTCGGACGCAGCTTCTTTAGTGGGCCGCAGGATGGTTGCTCCCGTAGTTGAGGATGATTTCGGCACTGGAGTCTTTTCTGTGGACGCTGGTTACGAGATTGCCATCACTCAGTCTTTGTACACTGATGTCAAGAAAAGGGAGGGTGTCCCCTGTCGCTTCTTCGCGAGTGAATTGTATGGCGGGGAAGACACCGTTAAGACTCTGGTGCAGTCGTTCAACTTCACAGTTTTTTATGACTACGAAGGTATCATCTACGTAGCGGAGCCACATCTTTGGTCTGATGGCTTGAATAACAACTTCTTCTAGTCTTTGTAACACTAGTTTGGCGAGTAGGCCCGATATCGGTGAACCCATTGGGGTGCTCTTGACCTGCTGGTAATATTTGCCATCGAATTGATAATAGTTCTTAAGGCTGAGCCCAAGCATGTCTAAAACGTGCTGTGTTGGAATGCCAATTGGACCTGGAATGCCAATAGCGAACCTGGAATCCCTCCTGCTAACCTCATCCATCCCTGAAGATATGCGTGCGGACATACGCAACTATGCGACCGGTCTCCTCCGGAAAAAAAGACATAAGCAAACCTTGCCGATAGAAGAGGAGAAGGAATTACGACCCCTGAGGTCAGAGGACAGTATCGTTGTTGTATCGGCTGACAAAGGTGATGCTACTGTCATTATGGACGAGACTGACTATGTCAATAAGGCCACTCAAGCCTTTAATGACAGAGAGGCCTATACCCCAATTGCTGAGGATCCGACGAAAAAGCAGGCCGCACCTATAAAGAAGGTGAACGAGCTCATTCGAAAAAGCTCATAAGCCCCGCGGACTCCAAATTTCTGTCGGTTTCCCGATCGAAAACCGACAGAGCAATGGGCTTGTAGCTCAGTGGTTAGAGGCGTTGACTTCTAACAAACGGGTCGCGAGTTCGAGCCTCGGGTGTGCCACACTTTGGAGTTGGGTATGACTGGCTGACGACGGCTAAAAGGACAGAAATGGTCATTTCTGTCTCCCTCGTCTTTGTCGGTAATATCATTCTGCTTATGTATCATGCGCCGCTGTGCGGCTGCTGGTTGGGCTAGAGAGAGAGAGTCCATAAGACAAAACGGAACGAGTGAGTTCCTTAAGAACGATCGGTGAGCGCCCCCTATCATTATATATATATGCAGATATAGGCAAAATGATGTTACCGACAAAGGCAAGGGAGACTGGAATGGTCATTTCTGGCTTATTAGTCGTCGTCAGCCAGTCATACCCAACCTCGAAGTGTGGCACACCCGAGGCTCCAACTCGCGACCTGTTTGTTAGAAGTCCACGCCTCTGATCACTGGGCCACGAGCCCGTTGCCCAGTTGAATTTAGTATAATTCAGTATATATGAGGGATAATCTCAGCAATTGGACGAGATGTCTCCGTTTTATCGTCACGCCCGTCTCGTCGTACTGACTCTCGAGCAGCGGAATCGAAGTGAAAAGAGAAATGACGTCGAATGACACCATGACCTCGTCTTCGGTAAGTCTCATCCCTTTGATCTGCTACAGGAACTGAGTCGCTTAACACACCGTCGTGCCCGCGTTTGAGGTGAGAGACCTCAGGTTTCGGAACATCCATTTAGCCAAATTGAATGTAGGTGCGCCGCGCAATGATACGATTGGCCGGAGGGGCACCCCAGCTTTGTGCACCTTTGGCTGTCCGTAAAAGGGTGGTGCGGCCGCGTCTACCGGCTTAGTGGCCAGTCGTACCGATTTATTTATTGCCTTGCTAGTTTGCATGTCGACAAGGGTCTTGTCCAGTTGCGTCACCAGCTTCGCCATCGGTTCATCATTACATGGTAGGTACGCCAGTCGGTCCTCCAGTAGGGCATTGGCTTTCTGAATGTAGTCTGCTTTATCCATCACAACTGTGGAGCGCCCTTTGTCTGCTGGTAGAATCACGATGCTGGTGTCAGCCCTCAGTGTCTTGAGAGCACTCTGCTCGGCCTTGGTAATAGTTGCACGTGGTTTGTGTGCCATCGCCAAGGAGGTTACCTGCTGTCGAATGATTTGCTTTGTTTCGTCGGATTCCCCGGTTTGTTTGAGAATCGACTCTACCGTGGCCACGAGACTGACTGGATCGGCGTCTGTGGTGTTGAAGCAAGCCTCATGACTCAGCGCTTTCATTGGTGTACCTTCGAAGGTAAGACCTACGAGCAGGCCAAGGGGACGCCAATGGGGTCGTCGCTCTCGGGCTTCATCGCAGAGGCAGTTCTCCAAAAGTAGAGACCCTACTTTTCGCAGCCTATAAGCCGACGTTTTGGACTCGATATGTCGATGATACCTTCTTTATCATTAAGCGGCAAATGGTCAAGGAATTCCATGATGTCCTGAACTCTGTTTTCCCTGACATCCAGTTCACAATGGAGGCGGAAGCCAACAACCAACTGCCGTTCCTGGACGTTCTCGTCCATCGAAAACCAAATGGGCACTTAAAAACGACGGTATATAGGAAGGCCACTAATACACGCCAAATCCTGAGCTTCCACAGTAAGCACCCGTTGTGCCACAAACGCAGTTGTGTGCGAACACTCTACAGAAGGGCAGAAACACTTTGCAGCGAGCCGGACGACAGAAGGTCAGAACTACGCTACCTCCAGCGCCTCTTCATGTCCAACGGGTATCCTTCGCAAATTCATCGAACGCGGCAGACAGGCCGGACCGAGCCGACGTTTGGAAACAGAACGGCCAAAAATATGGCGGGCGCTTCTATACATCGATGGCGTTTCTGAGGCGGTCTCCCATCTCTTAAGACCGCTGGGGATCGGCATCGCCCACCGACCGGAGTCAACAATTCGACATCTGGTCATGAGACCTAAGGCCCCTCTGCCACCAGTTGAAACCACGAACGTCATCTACCGGACCCAGTGTAACTCGTGCGAAGCCAACTACATGGGAGAGACGGGCAAACGACTACGGACCCGTGTTGGAGAACACATGAGGGCAGTAAGGCGAATGGACCCTTTGTCTCTGGTGGCCGAACACGGCGCCGATTCCGGACACACGTTCGTCTTTCAGCATGTCAAAATTCTGGACCGAGGAAGCGACCACATAGCCAGGGAAACAATCGAGGCTTGGCACACGGGGACAACCTCCACCAACCGTTGTGTGGCTCTTCCCGCTGCCTACCAAGCCCTTCGAGCGCAGCTCAGTAAACAAGTGAGCAGACGTGAACCCAGGCTAAACATGAATCCAGACATGAGCGAGTCCATGGCAGATGCACACTCAGTCACCCCTCAACCTGGTTCCGACGAAGGCGCAGTCGTCATCACAGCCGTTCCATCTACTAGTCCGGCGGACGAGAAAACGGACATTCGTTGCGGCGTAAACAAGATTGCCAGCCTTGGACGGCAGTTAAGGTCAATGAAGGTACGGACGACGACCACCAACGTCTCAACGCCGACCCCCGCTGTAGATTGAGTACTTTCCGTCACCCTCCCTCCGCCCCGTCCGCCACAGTCCCTGTGTGTAGGCGCTGGTGATCACTAAAGCTGATCCACCGCCCCGCCTCCCCATCCGGCGAGAAGACGCTCTAGGACTCCCTCCCCGCCCCTTCCTCCCAGCCGCCCTGACATCGTATGTAAGACAAAAAACCGTCTTGACATGACTGTCATCCACCTATAAATACTGTGAGGCGCGATACTGCACTCACCTCCGACGATGGAAGCTTGTATGCCTTTGAAACGTCAGGACAGTAAAACTATGGTTCCCGAGATCGCCTTTTCTTCTGATATATATATGTGTGAGAAGGTAGGCATCCCAATAAATATAAGTCGAAGTCGAATAGGTGCTTTGGGAGAGGAAGTTCATTGTACAAATTTTCGACGCCGGTTCCCCGGGTCGTCGTCAGACACAGACGGAGAGCAGATCCGCCGACAGAGTTAACATCTTAAGTGCACTCAAAAAATCGATAATTACTTGATGTTCATGCCAATAGGCCGCGTCGTGTGTCAGTCCGTTCTGACTGGCCTTCGCTTCTTCCATCTCTCCTTGAGATTTCTGTACGCTGCATCCAACTCGATGTGCCGGTTTATGCATGGCCTCAATGAACTCTCGGCCTTTCTTTGAAAGGCACACAGCGACAATACGAGTCTTGTCCCAAGCGAAGGTATGTCCGGTGTCCAGGGTGTGCATGGCGACTTGAGACAGGTGGTCTCGCCTCTCCAGTGCCAACTGGTGTTCGTGAATGCGTGTAGAGGCGCATTCTCCAGTCGGGCCGCAATAGACGTCATCGCATGTACCACAGGGAATTTTGTAAACGACTTCTTTTTTGTCCAGATAGTCAACCCTATCTTTTGGATGCACGAGCTTAGTGTGCAATGTAGTCGTCGGTCGGTGTACCACCTGAATTTGGTGCCTCCTTAGGTGTCTTTTAACAAGTTCGAACATATTTTAAATGCAAGGAAGTGTTCGCCAGGTTTTTGGTTCGGATGTCTGGTTTGTACTACATGGCTCCTTTCTCTTCGACTCTTTCTGTTTCGTGCTTCGGTACACAAATTCTCTAGGGTACCTATTCCGCGAAAGCAATCCACACAAGAAGTTTAGTTCATCTTGATAGCCTTCTTCATCAGAACAATGTGTTTTTGCTCGATTAAGCAGACTGTTGGCAGCACCCCGTTTGTGAGAGATTGGCTGATTGCTCTCGTAAGGTAGAATGATTTCCGCATAAGTGTCTTTACGGTAAAGGAATTTGAAAAATAAACTCCCTTCCCCAAAGCACATATTCGACTTTGAGATATATATATCGGAGAAGAAGAGGCGCTCTCGGGAACCATGATTGTATTGTCCTTACGTTTGAAAAGCAGACAAGCTTTCATCGTCGGAGGTGAGTATCGTACGGTATCACACAGAATTTATAGGAGGGAAAATAGATAACAGCCATGTTAACACGGTCGTAATTATACGGGGGAAGTGGTTAATCGGCTTTGGCGCTAATGACTCGCATAAGCACAGGGATCGTCTCTGTAGTCGCCGGGGCAGAGAGGGAGGGAGGGTGACTGCTGTCAATCTGCCTGTCTCTCGTCGGGGGACGGCATTTGAACGTTTGTGGCCATCGCCCGCATTCGCGTTGACCTTAGTTGTCGTACTTGGTTGCTAGTCTTGATTGCATCCCTCTGATCGCGTTTCTCCCCGTCTGCCGGAGTAGTAGTTGAGGCAACAGTATTGATGACTGCGCCTTCGTCGGACCCGATTTGCCCTGTGGCTGTGTGTAGGTCCGTCGTAGGTTTTCCCGTGTTTGGATTTACGTCCGGCCTGACTTCGCGCTTGCTCTTTATTTCGTTGAGCTGCGTTCGGAGGGCTTGGTAGGCTGTCGGAAGGGCGACACAACGGTTTATTGAGGTTGTCGCCGTGTGCCAGGCCTTGATTGTTTTCCTGGCTACGCGGTCATTGTCTCGACACAGAATTTTGGCATTCTGGAAAGCGAAAGTGTGTCCAGAGTCCGCGCAGTGTTCCGCCATCAGAGACAATGGGTCCGTTCTCTTCACTGCCCGCATGTGTTCGTTAACGCAGGTCTGTAACCGTTTGCCCGTCCCTCCGACGTAGTTAGCTTCACAAGAGTTACACTTGACCCGATAGATGACATTTGTCGTCTCACCTCGTGGCAGGGGAGCCTTCGGTCGCATAACCAAATGTCGAATGGTCGAGTCTGGTCGGTGAGCGATCCCGATCCCCAAGGGTCTTAGGAGGCGGGAAACTGCCTGAGAGACGCTGTCGATGTATGGCAGCGCCCGCCAGACTTTTGGATGTTCTGTCACCCGATTTTGATCTGGTTTAGACTGCCTGCTGTGCTCGATGAGGTTACGGGGGTATGCTTTGTCCATGAAAGGGCGCTGAAGATAGCGGAGTTCTGTCCTTCTGTCATCCGGTTCGCTGCAACAATATATGTAAATTAATTTAAAGGATAACGGAAATCACTTGAACTATCGTCTGCCAAATTGTGCATTTATTTTTTGGGGGCCTTAAGTATTGACAAAGTAGTAAGCTAATCACGTATCCTCTTCGGGCACACTGGTATACATATCCGTCAGCAGCAACAAATCGATCGCCGCCAAACAAATGCGTATGTGTGATCTACGAATGCATGCTTAGATCTTGGAGCAAAAGTAAAGTGTAGGAACTCAAGAAACTTCAAATGACCTGTAGACCGTTTTGTATGCGACAGCCATATGGGATCCAATACCCTATCGTTATCTATTCTTGATTTCCTAACTGAATGTAAACTTCCCAGCGGCAGTTTCTTCAGATTTCTGATTTTGAAAATTTCATTTTTTGTATTGTTTTTATAATCTCGCTCATTTCCCTTGCCAAGTAAGAGCATAAGATAAGACTTCTAAGAAAATATAATCATTTTTCGGTCGTTTCCGCATTTTGCCTGCTCCCCCTTCGGCGTGTTGCCCCACCTGTGAAATCCCATCCAGAAAATTCCCTTATAACGCGGTCCACCTGCTTCCCCAGGGTAATTAGGGATCCTTCATAGTGCCGTTGCCCCTTTTATATCTATCTACTTCCCTCGACATGCAGTTTAAACAGCACTTCTTATGTTGGCTGCAATGGATGCCGAAACAATAAGAGCTGCAAATCCAATTTGAGAGTCTCTTTAGTCAGACTGTGGATCTAAAACCTACCGAAGCTATAGAAGTTGATTGTCTTTAGTCGACCCTGGTGAATTGCTGCCAACAATATATAAGGAAGGCGCCGAGAAACAAGGGTTCCTTGACAAGGGACATATCGATAGCCTTAGAGAACTTCGTCATATCTGTTGTAATCTCAGGAACTGAGTGGAAGTGCAAACAGAGAAAGAAGCAATACGGGGATCACAATAATTGGCTGACTATTGTGGGCCAGTGAACACGCTTGTAAAAAACAGTGCGGTGAGATGTGGTTATGTTGCCCAACCCGATGATCACAATACTGTTGTGGTTGGGGTTAGAGTTAGGGGTTATAGTTGGGGGGTTAGGGTTAGGGGCTAGGGTTGGCGGTTATGGCTAGGGGGTAGAGTTAGGTGTTCGGGTTTGAAGTTAGGGTTAGGGGTTACGGCAACTATTTCTCAACCACCCAATATACAACCGCGCATTTCCAATAGCTTTTCTTTTGCATGCAACCACTTGACCTCGTCGCCTATGAATTCCCCGGCTCCATCTGTAAATACCCTTATTACTACCAGTCTCGTATTACAGGCGTCTGGGATTTGTTCACTTCAGGTGGGGCTACATAACCACATCTGACCAGTAGTGTGAGTCCTTCTGCGCGATCATTACGCTTACGAGGCAGAGTGGCATATAGTGCGATTCCATGTCAAGAACAAGTTTAAATAGTACAAGTAAAACTGTCACGCTAGAACGGCTTTAGCTACCTAGTGAAGAACAAAAGCAATTTGTGAAAAGTCAGTTAACGATGTTGAAATTCACATCAATTGGGGTGAACCCCGAAAAAGTTACAAAATTGAATAAATGCGAGTTTAGGAAGTGACTTATAAATGGGGTCGCTATAGAAGTGACGCATAAATAAAACTGTAGCAAAGGACTGCAACAATTTAACTCCTACCATTCAGACAGCTAAATATGCGTTCGCGCGTTGACTTACCAACTGATAGACCGAGAGTCAGACTGCGATGGCTCCTTCTTAATGCCAATTTCACACATTTGAGATCCCAGCCGCCTGCTCCTTTTTGTGCAATTGGGGTGTGTACACTTTGATTGGCAGGATCTCTATACCTGCTGGACACTGCGCCCACTCTCCGCATCATACAACTTACCAGTTCTGACAGTGACTGATGTCTGAGAGTGGGAGGGGATTGTGAGGTCGCCGGTCTCAACGCATATTCCTCCTTTTTAACAGTCTGGCGCGCTTGAATATATCACTGCGCTTAAAGTCGGGGCATGTAAGGCCGCCAACTGACGGAATAACTCGAACCTTGCAGTCAACACAGTGTGTCCTTGTGTGAAGTGATCGACTGGTGGACTTAGATTAAATCTTCGATGACTGCTTCTTAATGTGGCCTTTATGGCACTCCCACTTAGTGGTATCCAATCCGATGTGCTGGCACGCTCTAAGGTTCGGGTTGTCGCTGTGTCAGTCGCCTGCATCCTCTTCCGCCTCCGGTTTTCTTAATTCTGTCTAGATACCGAGTACATGCAGGGAGGGAGGAGAGTGTGCAGATGCTGCGAAAGTCTACTATCATCATAAACTAATTATTCCTTACAATTAGGTATATGTAAGGGAGATAGGTAAAGCCTTTGAAAACTCTATTTATAGACATAGACTGTGAAGGCGTACATATGTTGACTTAAATATACGGGTACGTTTTTCAGCTCTTTTCAAGTAAACACATGGTCATCAGAGCAATTGAATTAGGTAGCTAGTCCCAATCTTCTATCACACGGCGAGAGAAGGAGTTGACCTGTACTTCAAGTTTGGCGTAATTTGTCTTCGATTTATACCGGTGGCCTCTGAGATTTGTCGTTTGTACTAGTTAAAAAAATCGGCCGCTTGAAGTGTACATTCTATTACTTTGACTTGAAGACCATGATCATGCCCCTCTTGCATTACCCATAGTAAGTGAGAGGAAGAAGTGTGACCTCTTCTAGCCGTTCCTCATAAGGTAGTCTCTTCAGCCCAACGATTAGTTTGGTCGCCTTAGTTGCACCTTCTCCAAGAGAGCATAACCGCGATCTATCTAGGGTCACCATGCCTGAAAGCAATATTCTAAAATCTTTCAGACTGTCGACCGAAAAGCTCCTCGTCGCAGTTAAAGAAGGATCTCCTGATCGCTCCCTGGTCACCTATAGCCGTCTATTCCATCTTGGCGCAGTGGGACGAGGTTTTGAGAGTGATCGTTATCCACACACACACACACCTAGGCCCTTTATCTTGTTTACGAGCTCGAGTTCGTGGCCTCCAGGGGATACTGATATTTAGATTTCACATTCTTTCTGTAACTAGACCTAGTCAGCTCAATTGAAATTTGTTTAAATTGAGGTTGAGGAACCATTCATCACAGCACTGCTGTAGTTGATCTAAGTTGCTTTGCAAATTTAGCGTGTCCTCCGGCTTTTCCATTGAACTCCATATCTTAATATCATCAGCGGACACTACCTTCCCGCAGATCAGGCAATCTAGGCAATCGTTCTCATATATCAAGAACAGAATGGGACCCAAGACTCTGTCCTGCGGAACCTCGCTGTGAACGGTTTTCCACCCCAATGTGACGTCACCAATGTGCACACGCTGACGTCGACTTGTGAGTAATCGACCAGCCACTTGAGTGGTCTGATAGTCACACACATTCGGCCCAGTTTAGATATGAGCCATGTGTGTGGCACGCTGCCAAACGCTTTGCTGGAGCCAATCTAGATTGGATTTCCTGGCCAATCCATTTCTTAATATTTCATCCAGCTTTCCATTGGTAGGAGCAGATTAGTGAGACAAGATCGACCACCTCTAAATCTATGATGATGAGTTAGTTTTTCTCCTCCATATATCTTACCAGTCCCTTCTTCATAATTTTTTTCATTATCCTGCTACAAAGGCTTTTGAGACAGATTGGTCCGAAGCTATTCGGTGGGGTTCTCTCTCCTCTTTTATGTACGGGGTTTATGCTGGTTGGCTTCCAGTCATGAGGCACAGTCCCTTCTTCCAATGAACCTTCGAAGATCTTGGAGATCGGTGAGGACAGTTTGTCCGCGAGTTCATTCATAACTTTAGTGGATATGCCCTCCGAACCAGGTGGTTTAGTGGGTTGTTGCCGTCCCAGAGCTTTCCTTAGTGTGTCCGTTGTGAACGTTCCCGTATTAACTGCATTTCTAGGCGGGGCAATTTGCTGGTGTACTTCCTCATCAGAAGGCGACTCCTCAGTATACACGGGCATGAAAAAATTTGATAAGATATCCGTCTTATCTGGATTGTCGGTTAGTTTATTGACCTTTCCTTTAGACAAAGAATGGAGTGCGGATTGCGCTTTGCCTATTCACATACACGAAACCCCCTCCCGGAATTTTTCACTACTTCTTTGACTGTTTTGACTTAAATGACGCACGTTCTCACCTCAGGCGTGTCCGACATCTATTTCACTGTTTCTTAAACTCTGAGAGATGCTCGGACTGTTGACATATGACTCATTCATTTCACAATCTCCTTTTCTTTTTTGGGATTTCTTTTCAGATTCGATGTCATAAACGCGGGCCGGAAGACGCATGGCCTACCTTTAAGCGGGCAACAGTTTTCTACCAAGTGCATAATCATGTTCTTAAAAAAGACCCTTATGGCCTTTCGGTCAGATACATGCGCAGGATTCCGTTCTATCTCAGTCAGCAGTCCTTTCATTAGGCACTAATTCCCTTCCCATACATTTCTCTCTCTTACGGTTCGAATTTCGGGTCAGAAAAATGACTTTACGCCAAAACAATAGTGCAATAATCGCGTTGACCCAGGACGTGTTAGATGTCAATACAAGGATGCACTTTTTATCCCTGGTAATGATGAGGTCCAAACAGCTTGATTGCTGTTTACTTCGTAATTGAATGTCCATTGTAACGTGTTGAGTAAGAAATTCGTCAGCGACTAACTGAAGTGCATTCTATTCATATGAGTTTTCCGATCGCGTGTAGTGCACCGTTTCCCAGTCGATGTCTGGAGAGTGAACATCCCCAAGTATTATTACGTATTTGTTTCAGCTGAGCTGCTCTAACTGTGATGAGTGCATCGCCCGTATCCTTCCGCTGTCCTTCGGGTATGTATACTAGCGCAGTATATTAGTCCGGTTGTTTTGGCACTTTAAATTTACAAATAAGGATTTCGCAACTAGTGTTCTTTTTTAATGAGGACCTATTTGTGACGTGGCCAATGCCGTACCGAATGATCCTCGCAATTTCACCACACCTACGTCCATTTCGATTCATGCGAATAAGCTGAACTCCCTCCAACAAGACTTCTGCGTCTGCTATCTACTCATTTAACATGGTTACGTTAGGACTATAAGATCAGATTGCGACTGGACCGTGGTCTGTTTAATTTTAGTCCTTTCGTTGAGAAGACTCGGCATATTTGTGTACCTAATTATCATGTTTTTTGGTTCTCTCGGTCACTATAGATTGGTTGTTGGTTATTCCGCCTGACAATTCTTGTTGTATATTTTGCGCGACATATCCGGCTCCCCGTCAGTCTTCGTCCATTTCGATCAAGCAGCAGTAGACGCTAAAGGGGACGACTGGTCAGAAAACTCGCATGAAATATTCAGCAACTTAGAACCCAAAATCTTCCAAAATCTGTCGTGACTAAGCTCCGCGTTCTTTATGCAAATGCTCAGAGTTTGTTCCAGAAGCTTGATGAGCTGGAAGTGTGGAGATCAGATATGCATTCGAATGTCATTTCCATCACAGAGACCTTGTTACAGGGTGAAGTCTCGGATGCCAAAACTGTACTCGATTAATACCAATTTTTTCGCCAAGACAGGCTGCATAAAAGGGAGGGGTGCTAGCGATCTACGTCAAGAGAGGAATTACCGCGTCAGAACATAAAACTGGTTGCTTCCATGACTGTGAACAAATGTGGTTAAGACTAAGGATGTGTGGCACACCTCATCTGAATTTCCTGACCGTATACAGACCGCCTAATCAACATCTTGAGGTTGACGAGGCGATGTTTGGGTTAAATAAAGAGGTTATGCAAAACTATGAGACATTGATAACCGGAGACTTCAACTCATCGATAATCGGTCGGAACAATTTATTAGTAAATGGTTCGCGAAATTCCTGTGATTTCGGGCTCTTAAAACTAACGACTGCTCTCTTGCTTGTTCAGAATGTCACGTTTCCAAACAGAATGAGTGGCTTAATGGGTAAATTGTCTGGACCTCGTCCTTACAATAGACCCAATTAATGCTGGCGAACTTATACCCATGGCATCACTCGGTAAGAGTGGCCATGTCATGCCGCTTTGGGAATAACATTTATACAGCCAACAAATGGATAAGATTGAGCCTCATTTGAATTTTTCGCGAGGAAATTTTGTTATCATAAGAAGTGAATCATCAGTAGTTAACTGGCATGACGTTCTTGTCGGATAGACAGCTGTTGATTAGAAAGCTCTCTAAGGAGTTCATATATCAAAACTGTACGATAAAGAAAGTCCAAAAGGCAAGTCGTACTGTCTGGTTAACGCAACACATAAAGAAAGAGGTACGCCGGAAGAATGATTTTTGGAGAAGGTATGTAAGAACAAAACAACCTTTAATTTATGGACAGTTTTGTCGAAAGCGAGACGAGGTAAGATCGAATACCCTCAGGTCGCGGAAGGATTATGAAACGCGAGTTATGGAACGGGCCGTTCATAAGCCAAAATTACTCTTTAGTTACATCAGCAGCAGATTAAGCAACAAAGGGGCGGTCCCAGCGTTGAAAGGAGAAAACATTGAGGCTCTTATCGGAAATGACGCTAAGGCAAAAACCTAAGCCGGCTTTCCTCAAATGTTTTCACCAATCAAGCGTACTTTGACGGGGCTGGATTGCTTACTGAAACAACCGATTAAATAATGGAAAGCATGGACTCCCCAGAAGAAGATGTGAAGAAGGAAATCCTAGCGCTTAAGGAGTGTAAGTCTCTGGGTCCGGACCAAACACCGACAACAGTTCTTAAGAAGCTGGCTTTCGAACTCGCCAGAACACTTCTGCGCATTTTCCAGTCGTCCTTTCACCCAGTCATTCTCCCTTCTGATCGGAAGGTGGCGAATATATATCCCATTCACAAGGGTGGATCTGGGAAAAGTGCAAAAAAATTATCGTCCGGCGAGCCTAACGTGCATTTGGGGCTATGTTATGGGGAAAATAATCAAAAAGCCATCATAAAATCCCTTGAAGAAAAGAATTTCCTTTATAGTTCCAAACAAGGCGTTCGACGACATCGCTCCTGTTTAACAAGTATGCCCTATTCAATGGAACGGTGGTCCCGTTCGTTGGACAAAGGAACAACAGTCGACGTCGTTTACATCGATTTCAAAAAAGCCTTTGATTGTGTTCCACACCGCCGGTTACCCTACAACGTTGGAGAGCCTGAGATAAGGAGGAACCCACTAAACCGATCGACCGATCGCAGTTTGTGTGCATTAGCAGTGGAAAGTCAACGCCAGGGCCAGCTGTGAATGGAGTCCCCAGGACTCTGTATTCAGACCAGTACTGATTTTAATTTATGCCAACGACTGTAGGAATGGACTGGATTGCAGTGGAGTCATGTTTGCGGATGACAGGAAGTTGTGGCGATCGATTAATGGGAAAATGGTGAATGGCCTCTGCAATAAGGACTTAAACGTCTACGTGAGCGGTCCGAAAAAGGCCGCTAAAGTTTACTTTTGAGAAATGCAACGCACTGCGACTCAAAATGAGTGGGAGAGCAGAAGGGGATGATCATCAGAACCTCCTTGGCGGAAGGTGCCTTTTAAATGTGACTGAACAGATGGAAAAGTGGAGACTGATGACCAGTTTAAAGCGTCCCTCCTTCGTAACTTCTATCAGCCCGTCTTCACACGCAAACCTCATTCTTTATTTCCTTATCCATCCGTTCGTCAACCAACCTCTCCTCCTAGTACCCCTCACCCTCCTACCCCTTCCCTACCCTCCTTAATTAATGAACCACTCTTTTCATCGACCATATCTAGGGCCGAACTACTCCGGCTGAAACCTTCCAAATCGACTGACCCAGATAGAAGTCCCGCGCTAGCAGTTCGTGAACTTGCTAGTGAACTGTATAAGCCATTGTCTGCAATATTTCAAAAGTCATTTGAAGAAGACGAGCTCTCAGAAGAATGGAAGTGCGCACTCATCACTCCGATCTATAAAGGAGGTGCACGAGTTTCCGTCAGTCTTACATGCATCGGGTGTAAAATAATGGAACGCATTATCAAAAGACATTTAATACAACACCTAAAAAAACAAAAATATTTTGTGACGTCCAACATGGCTTTCGTCCGATACGCTCCTGCTTGACGAGTGTCCTTTACTCGCACTGACAATGGGCAAGTGCTACCGATAAGGTTTATATTCAGTAGATGTCATATTTTTGACTTCAAGAAGACCTTTGGCAGTATCCCGCACAGGCTTCTTTTACAGAAGATCTGCGATGTAAGAATTCAAGGAAGAGTGTTTAAATGGATCAGGAGTTTTCGGTCCTCCAGAGTACAGTGTTCGTTGGTAACTTTACCTCGGAATGAGCAAAGGTGGAATTTGGTGTCCCATAGGGTTCTGTTGTAGGTCCAGTATTCTTCTTTACTTATGTTAACGACAGCATGAGTGAACTAGATTATGAGGCCCTCATATTTGCGGACGACGCAGAAATATAGAGTGAAGTCAAGTGCGATGATGACGCAAAAAAGTTGCAATTGAACATCGAGTAACTGAGTGTTTGGTCGAACAGATAACTTTTAAGTCTAACGTGTCCAAATGCGTGGTCTGACTCCTGAACACCGGCCGAAGTGCATCTGCCAAACATCGGTATTATATTGACGGGACGATGTTATAATAATAATAATAATAGCATTGAATACCAGTTTTCCGCCATTGTCAGGGCAGCGTTAAACACAAATCCGACCAGCAGTGAAAAAACTCCCGTCAAAAAAATTAAGTTGATGGTGGTTTTACATTGTTTGGAGGGCTCAGGAGAAAAAAACAGCTGCCCATGAAATGACGACAGTCAGGAAGGGGAGGGGTAGCACTGAATTGGATATTATCAGTCGCCAATTTATTTCATGAAGTTTGGGCTGGTCCAAACAGGAGCACCAAAGAATAGCTGTCGCTGTTGGCTAAAGAAGTTGCCCTTGGTAATACCGACCATAGAGATCGGTGACCACAAACGTCACCGCTCCGGTATAGTCGATCGGTGGATTCAGCATCCAAAATTTGTGGAAGCTTTTCTGAACGCAAAAAGCCGGTAATAGTTCTCTTAAACAAAAAGATAATTTTGCAGGGTTTTCACATTCGTGGGTAATTTATTCCAAATAGCAATTGTATTTACAGAAATGAACCGACGACATTTAACGGTACGGGCCAGAGGAAGGAATAAGAAGACCTCATGGTGACCGTTACGTCGGGGGTGTGCAAGATGTCTTCCGCTCAGGGACACGCATGAGGCTAAATAAGAACGAATAGTATTCCAGGCCAGATCGAACGTACATGTTTTAAAGACGCATCCTAATATCCCGGGTTTTAGAGATTCAGAGGGTAAGTCCGGTCGTTCTACCTGCTTTGGAGACTGTCAGGGCGCAGTACTCCGAGAGATTGAGAATCTTGGAATATGATACACCCATATCCTTAACAGCCCCAAAAATATTTATGTCGTGACCGTCAATACTTAGTTGAGGTTGGTGGTAGTCGCCAACCATCACGACTGAGCATTTATGCCAAGAAAGAGAAAAGTGTCATGCGCGACACCACTGGGCAAAGGCCTGGAGGTCGCTCTTTAGGAGCTCAAGCCTGATGTCACAATCTGCCGGCTTGTACCTGTATGTAACTTTTAGATCATCAGCATACATGAAGGGCTTATCATTCTGAAATACATAGGGTACATCGTTAACAAAAAGGCAAATTTAAGGCGTGCCGAGTACACTACCCTGAATGACTCCATTCCTCATACGCGTGGGATTGGAGATGGCACTGGAAATCCTGACTAGTTGTGTACGAGCGCCCAGGTAGGACGATATAAAATTCAAAAGTGTGCCACCCATTCCGAAAGTGGACAGTTTCAAGAGAAGAAGAGCACGGTCTACACGAGGAAAAGTCCAAGTTAAATCGAAATAGACTGTGCAAAGGGCAAAACCGTTATTCGTAGATTGGAGAACATGCCCAAAGAAAGAGAACTGACAGGTGTTACAAGACCGAGCATTGAGGAACCCATTCTGTGCAGCGTTCGGTAGGTTATTCTCTGTTAAGTGACACATCATCTTATCTTTGATCAATGTCTATAAGATTTGCGAAGATGCGAGGAGGGCGCTTATTGGCCGAAAGTAATCCAATGACGTAGATTGGCCATGCTTGTGAATAATCAAAATGTGTGATTCCTCCCACAAGGTAGGATAGGTTTCACTTTGAAGAGCGAGCTTAAATATCTTGCATAAGAGAGATGGGAAATTGCATTTGCATCGGATTTTAGAGTGCCCACTGGAACACCATCGGTCCGCGGCAACGAGATTGACGAAGAGGCCGAATTGTTACAGTCACATCCCACAGAGTGATGGTTATAGTTTTGAAAACTGTCTCGGTCAGCGCCTGGATGGTCGACAGCGGAGTGGTCCAGTTTTGAATAAACGTTTTGGACAGGAAAGCAATGAAACTATAGAAACCATTGAAGTTGTAAGAAGACACAGAGATCTAGCTGTGCGGACGACCATAAATATATTGCCATCAGAACATTGCAGGAAGATGGTCCGGTATGTAACTAGTATTTTACACTGGATCACACTTGCATTTAAAATCTTCCCTCCCGAACTCTTCGAAAGACTTTTGGCGTCTTTTTAAGCCCCCATATGGAGTACGGAATGCCAGCAGCTTCACCGTGGATGAAGAAGGTTATTGATTCACTGGAACAGGTGTTACGCAGAGCAGCGAAGATGATCGACGGTCCAAAGCATTTGTCTTATCAGGAGAAGCTAAATGTGCTTGACTCATTTTCTCTATCTTATAGGCAACTACACTTCAGTCTACACTGCGGAAATTCCGGATTGTCCGTGGCCAAGGTTGTTCTCTAAGAACAAAGGACATTTTTTGAATTTGCTTTTACAGACCAATTACGCGGTCATCCCTACAAAGTCAAGAGTGGGCGCACACGGCAAGACCGTGGGAAGTTTTCATTAAGCCAGCGGGTTGTCCGGCCATGGAACTCGCTGCCAAGTGAGATCGTGACGGCCTCCACAATCAGCCTGTTTAGAAAAAGCTTGCTTGCATGATTTTTGAAGAAAACTGGCGTTTGCAACATGACAACTTACAGCCAGCTCTGTAAAACGCTTTGTCGTATACAACCTTCACATACATTACTACAGTGAAAAAATGTGCTTCTCTATCATTGTGATTGTACGCGATCCAACCACGTTATAAATGTTTGCAACTTTACTTTGAGTGTGAATCTGCGAAAACGTTGTACATAAATAGGGTCATCAAAGCTCTGCCTCTAAGCCCTTTAATACATACATACGCAGACCTTGGGATTAGCACTGTGTAGCTTTTTAAGCCCTCCTCTCAATGAGTTAGGACAGACAAAAGGGAAATCCGTGTCCTTTTCGTCATCAAACGAACCTTCGTAAAGAATGTGGTAGTGGTGATGGTGGTGTTGGTGGTTTAATCCCAACAAATAACTGGGCTTCATATAAGCTTGATAGAAAGTTGAGCTCAGATTGGGCCACGATGGGCGTTAGTTGGGTTGAATAGTGTTCGTGCGAACACATGAGTAGCGCCGCACATGGGACTGGGATGCTGGGAAGCAACTGTACGTAGTCTCCACGCGGCGCTTGCCATTGTATCCAGTCTTAACACGAGAAAGATGACAGGTTAAGACGGTCGTCCGTTCCATAAGTGAGGTAACAGACTGCGAGGGTGACTCAGTGGAATCCACCCCAACGGTCGCGGGATTCTAAAGGAAATATTTTCAAAATGTCAAACGTGCAGTCGCGTGGGGAGTATCGGACCTTTAAATGAAGTCTATAACAGTCCAATGTGAATAAACAGACCCAGAAGCAATATCCCTTTTTCCGTTTCGGAAGTCTCAGTGGCCGCTTACTTCGAAATTGAATCAATACGTCTGCCACCAGCAATCGAATGCAGCAAGTCGCTTAAATATATTTATGCTGCAATAACGTTAGCAGTCGACAGCTCTATCAGGAGTCACATGTCGAGTCTGTGGCAACTAGCCATGGATGGCTGTGTCACGCAGGCATGGATTTTGCCTAAATTGTCTCTATTGAGGCGACATCGAAAGGCAGGGACTTCGTGCAGTACTGAGATACTACTGGGTCTCGTTGTACGTTCCTCGACATTTTCGTACCTGCATCAGTTATATTCAATCCGAAATACGCAATTTATGTTTGCAGTCCAATTTTACAGCAAGTTACTGCGTCCCCACTCTGTAACCCCCCAACTGTTGTATTACCGGAGCACCCTTACTCAGGTAGTTACTGAGAGGTGAGGGCAAATTGGTAATAGGTGTCTTGTTATCGTTTATTATAGTTAAAATTTGTTGAACGAAAATAAATGGAAACCGACCGGTCTAGGGACTTCATTACGTACTGGAACCGAACGGTTCCTGCCCGGAAAGGAAGGATAGAGTCCTTGTGCCAAATCGGTCAAGTACATAGAAAGCAAAAACATACTTTCCGTCAGACTCGGGCACCATGTCTACTGGGTGAACCTCCAGATACCTTTTGACTCGTTTTGTGAAGCTGGCCCATAATTCGCGTATTTATACGAGCGATTTAATCCCCTTGGTATGGACGGCTATATATCGACATATTGTAAATGGACAGCAAAGTAGCGGAAATAACCTTATGTGGTTTTGAACCTCAGAGACCCTTTTTAGGATTTCCCCGTTAAAATTATTGTTTACGGGAACGTGATCATCAAATGCAACATAAAACTCTTAATGCAGAGTCGTCCATGCCCCGACCCTGAGACACACAAATAATTATTCTAAATTGGTGCCTTTACAGCATATGTCGTATTAACTAACTGGCTGTAACATTGAGTGTCCTAAATTTCCGCACCTGGGTTTCTGAAACGCCAATTATGTTCGAAGAGCCTTGTAGAAAGGACTGCTCAATAAGACACAGAAGACTTGGCTAACGCTTTGGCTTTTAAGATCATAATAAATCCACTGCGCAGAGGCGCTCTTAGATGCTCTTAATGCTTTTCGTCACCCAAAAGAGCTGCTTCGTTTGTTTGCGTGCACTTCTAAGAGTCTCTTTTGTAATCGAGGCATTTGTTTGTCGTTCACATGGCCTGCTAGAAACCACTAAGTAGTGCGGTTTATTGTCTTTGTTGCGGATTGTGCTGCGTGAGGGACTGCGTATCTACGCGCTGCACGTCATCCAATTCTAAGACTATCATTTGCACAACAGTCTTTTGTACGTCATGTAGAAGAGCTGGAGTCGGCGACAACGAAATCTTACCAAGCTCCCAGTCGACGTCCACTTCAGCCGGCAGCTGTTGCCCTAATCTGGTTAAGATAGCCACTACTGAACTCATTATAGGATCATCTCTGTAACCTTCTATTTTACACGAGGGAGGCTTGCGTAGCACCAACCGATGAGGACATTATACAACCCAACATCCACCTTCTTATTCTATTTATCTGATCTTTTCTCTGTCAATTTCCTGTCACTTCTCACTACTACAGATACCCGGGATAAATCTTTCTGTCTGCGAAAGAATTATCCCACTTTATATACACTTTATTCATAAATGCTCCGGTACTACTTATTCCCGCACTCTACTAATTCTTTCAGTTTACTCCGGTGCGTCCTACCCCTCAACATATATCAAAATACACGCCAGAAAATGACACAAAATAAAACAGTAGCTGCCTCGGCGATTATATCACCTCCCTGTCATCTCTGGAGATCTGCGGTTACAATTCTTTCTTCACTTACGGCAGCAGTGATTGAACAGGCTGGCCTTGGTGATCGGCCCACCCAAAAGTCGGGTTCGGTTTAACGTCATGCCTGACCATCAGCGGCAGACCATACCATGGCTACTTGGGTTGGCCATGCAATTGTAACGCACCATTGGCTGAACAGGTTATTTAGGTGAAGAGAAGTGTCCTTAGGCGCTGCACTCCCCACTGGTGGTTTAACAGACACAACAGAACATTCCCCGCCCCATATGAGATTAAAGTATATGCAACACCACTTTCTATTTTGAATTGTATCCTTATTGTCCATTTAAACGATTATTGTCTTAGAGTGATTTTATTATATTTACGCTACTTCTTCTTATGAACTCGACATGTGTATTCGGCGTGATGCTTACCAGCCGTCTTCAGTATTCTCACGCATCGGAAATCGGCCGCAGATGCTTATTATCCGTGTACGTGCCAACCTGTATGTTGCCGGCCGCTACAAAATAGGCTGATTTTCTGTGGTTAAGGTTATTTTCGCGGTTGATCTAGACATACGTAAATAAAATTCGTCGGAGCCTTAATGACAAATTTTTGCATAGTATATTTCCTGCAGTTTGCGTTATTCCCTAGGCAACACCAGTATAACCCCCAATTCAATACTGGAGTACGTACTCCAGTACTTTAGCTGCTGAAAACCATATCCCCTACCCCGTGTCCTGTGAACCACCTTGGAAGAAAACTACCGCAGAAATTTTGTTTTAGTGCATCGGGGATTCCGAGGTGGTCTGGCGCCTACCTCGCCGTTGTGCGTGCCACGCCGGGGCATAGTCGAAGGGCCGGCGCTGGCTGTGTGGCATCCTCTCCCGGCAGCACTCCTCGTCGTTAGTATTGTGTGGGTCGTGCGCTTGCTTCATGGGGTGAGTTAAAGGATGATCGCCAACCGCCCCAGGCATAAGCTAGTGTTGAATGGTTTTGTCTGAAAGTTTACTTAGTGCTGCTAACAACCTTTTGGTAATTTCAGTTTTGCGTGATGGCAGGTCCGTTGTGAACAATGGGATTTTGGCACCTCGCGAAGCACCCTCCGTATGACGTGGAAGGCAAGTGGCCGAACTAGCTGCTGACCGTCTGTTTTGAGACTTCGTCCGAAGGGTTTCTCGGCCACCGGTCGGATGACTGCTGTTGCATCGTGCCACCCTTTTGGCCTGACGATCGGTCGTCTTCGTTAACGGCACGGAAGTCGTTCATTATTTAGGTACGCTAACTTCTAATGCACGTATTCGTATGTATGCTGCCAGTCTGAACGCATTTTTTTTCTGCAGGCGGACGCCCGTCGGTAAGGCGCGCGCATACCAGTTTTCTACGTAAGCAAGGCAAGTGATAGTGATGATTACCAACCGCCCCAGGCATAAACTAGTGTTGAATGGTGCTATCTGATGATCGCTTTGGCGCTCTTTACGCCTTTTTGCCAAACTTGGTTTCAGGGGTCTCGCGAGGACAATTACACTGCGATGCCCTTCGTACCCTATGTTCGTCTCAGCGCAAGGTAGGAGATCCGAACCCAGATGCTCACGGATCGCCCCCAACTGGGTGGATTCCCTGAAAGTTCTTAATCCAAGCCACAACCTTAGGTTTGCTTCCTTGAAATAAACTACCAACTCGTGTAGGACTCCACCACTTTTTTATGTTGCTGTAGATGTCGGGACGATGTTGTAAACGTCCTCAAGTCGCCTCCGACGCGTGGGGTTATGACGGCGGTGGTATACGCGCGAACCAGGTCAGGGGCGGGCTCGTGAGGTTAGAGCATAAGCACAGATTGGTTGTGTTGAGAGCAGCCGGCGCGAGCAGCAGCAGGTGCGCGAGAACCTGGACTCTACAGTGGCGGACCGCCAGGTTGAGTGGCAGAACGTGGTTCCGAGGCCGTATTGGACATCAGCTGTCGTCCGAGCCATCCACCTGCGGCCTCCCTCGTCTCCGGTCTTCTTAACTGTCTTGAAGCCGGGCTCGGGCGGGGAGGAGAGAGTGTAGGTAGATGCTACGCAAGTCTACCGGCACTATAAACCCCTGCGCAAGTCACCGTCCTTGCTCCCATTGCTGCTGCAACTGTGGGGCACACGATGGACATCATCGAAACCGATGGTCGAACTGTCACATCAGCTGTCGACGACGAACGATGACCCGGTGATTGGCACTCCGGTGGGCGATTCGCGAGGCAAGATGAAGGGCCTAGTAGTTGCCTCTTTCTCCAGCGGGCAAGATCACTTTGTGGCTTTAGTCCGACCGCCGCTCCTGAATGCCCTCGTGGAGGCACCCACTATATCTCTTCCTTCGACGCCTTGTACGTGCGCGGTGCTCCGTACCGCAAACTCCCACGCGCGACCAGCATCCTCAAAGCAGGAGATTTCCGATTGTAGATTAACTGCCCTGGTGTTACGCACAGGGCCAAGTGGGTGGGGTTGCGCAAATGTGTGGGCGTCTGTATTGTCGCGTCTAAATTGTCTTGTACTTCCTAAGTCGTCTTCGCTCGTGAGGTCATGAACGAGGAGGGACGGCGCCACCGGCACCTACCGAGCCGACTGGGCCAACTTACGAAATCGTTGGAAGGCTTAGCTTCCTCGCTTTTGCTGCATGGCTGGATCTGGCCTACTGAATAGCTGTCTGTTGGACCTTGGTGTATAGCTTGAGAACTTAACTTGGACAGGACATATGCCGGACGTGGCTATTTCATTAAAGATGCCAGTGCCGCTGTGCGGTTCTGGTCACTGGACTACGGGTTCGGGAATGATGGCGGGCTCGAAGTGGCAGAATGCTTTGCCCATTCGTTTTCTCTGCTGTCGAGAGGCGAAGCCAAAAGGGCACCGGCCGGTTCGTATAACTCAGCTCACCCGTCTGGTCGCGACTGGAAATACCTGCCTCGGAAGATGGAGAATAATTTAAGGGGTAGGTGATAGGGCTCCTGTCCTCGGCGGTCTCGAGGTGTACTCTGCAAGCTGGGAACTCGTGCGAGACAAGGTGTCGAATAAATCAAGCCTCCAAATACTAGTGCGTCTTCGGCTAGTGGGAAGTATCTCAGACATGGGACCCGTCCGCCGACCAATGCCACCTGTCTATGAGATACTTAAGTCACCGTCTCGGATAGTTGGTCCACGCACTGTCGGATGCTGAGGCGGATCGTCTGCACTGTCCTCCGAGTCGGTGCGACTTATGGAATTTTAGCCATGGTCCCGAAGTGCGTATGCGCTCATGGTGCTAGTTTTCATAGAAAATCGAATCTGCTAGGCTAGTAAGAAAATTTTCCCTACAGTCACGAATCTTGAGCGATGAGGACTGTGGAGGAGCTGAAGTGGGATATGACGGGCCAAGGTCATTTCCGAAGTACTGTACGTGCCCGCTGCGTCGACTTCACCCGATAAAGAATGTTTCACGTTCATTGTCCACGACCAACGGAACTAAGCTTGGTCATATTGGGCACTTCATGATGGCAACTGAATGCCTCGGTACCCCTGTTCGAAGTATTTAGCGGCACCGTCTATAAAGCCTATGTCAGTGCCGTTAGTTCAGGGTGTTGCTAGCTACTGCTCACTAGGACCGTAGGGAGGTCCTGGTCTCTTCGTTATGACAGTTCGACCATCGTAGCCGACGGTGTACACCGTGCGCTCCTCAGCAAGGTGGGAGCAGGTACGGTGACTTGCGCGTGAGTTAGCTGTGGTGATAGTAAATTTGCGCGACACCTACCACACTCTCTTCTCCCCCACCTGGGCCTGGTGCCAAGGCAGAATCGAGGCGATCGGAGGGGGGAGAGAGCGCGGATGGATGGCATGGTGTAAACTCGCATCTGGCATACCACCACACCCTCTGATCCACAAACTACAGTGACCAGGATTTTACACAAGGGAAAACGAAGGAGAGCGACAAGAACCCCGGTAGGAGTGGCCGTGTATTTCCGATAGCGCTTGCCAAAATCTGACCTAGCCCCTATTTCTCGCCCAGCTCACGGTCCGTTTTAAGGACAAAGATATCGAAATGCAGGACCTGTCTTAGAAGTACAAAAAGTGATCAGATTTACACACGTAGAGACGTTCAAGTAAAAAACCGAAATCGATTCAATTTCTCAGCAGAGCGTACGCGACGATTCCTGCAAGATTTCTCCTTATGAAATATGGCTAAATTTGCAATGGCATCCAAAATAGCCTGCAAAAATGCAGACTACACTAGTTAGTAATATCTTCCTTTGCTCACGGAAGAATTTCTTACAGGTCCCAAGGTTGCTACGAACCAAAGCCATCAAGCCGCCCAACTGAGGTCCGGCGCTGACTGGAATTTTGGTGCTTCATTCCCCCCCACCTACTCAAACCCGGGCTACAGCATAATTACCTGCTTAACCGTATCTTTCGACTTATTATTTCGATAGCCATATAAAGTTACAGGCTTGGAGAGAATTTATCGGAAGCAGACGTATGCTCGCCAAATTGCCGTTTGAATTTTACAATGGTAATTTCCTCAACTCTAATGTTTCTCCCTCTGTGGTTCGCGCAGGGGGTTTAGCCGACAGCTAATATGTTTCTTATAGTTAAATTATCTGCAAATCAGTATGGAAACCACACCTAGACAATCTCTCCTCTCTGAAAGAGGGCTTGAAAATATACGTGCACACTCCCGGAGGTTCGTGGACTACCATATGTCGTCCGACCGTTTTACATCTAGGGGATCCTAGAGGACGGGCCCTACGGAATTTTTAGGATACAGCATTAAGAGATGCTTCAACCTAATAGGTGTTCCTACAAGCGCTTGTCTAAAGACGACAAAATTTGAGATCTGATAAAGACGCAAGGACAGATTTGGCCTCTAAATCCCTCATTGGGGGGAACGAAAAAGACTTCACACGAAGACAGACAGAGCACACAGAGGACAGGGCCAGGACGATGAACGAGGGTCAGTTTTTCATAAAGACAAACTCGGAAGAGCTGGACCACTATTCCTGTGTCCTGCAGGTTAGGAAACGTCCTCGCACTTAAAGGCACAGAAACAAATGGAATTGGCGAAAGAGCAAACAGGATTTCTCTCAGGGGACCCACGAATAGATGCCGAAGACACGAGAGAGAGATAGAGAGGGGGAGAGATAACTGTGCTCCCCGCGCGGACATCTTACCACTTCAGTAGAGTCTAAAAATCTACTTTTATGAACGATGCATGACTATTTCAAATGAACAATTCAATGGCTTAGCATGAATAACAAGCTTGGCTTATCCATGATTATTACCGACAATACGAGAAACCTAAACGAACATTTATACTGCACCGAGCGATCACTGGAAAAAGAACATTATTGGCCTGACGTTTCGGATTCTCATTCGAACCGATTTAAGAACTCGTAGCCGAGGCGGCCGTACAACGGCTGGAGTCGCCGATTTGTCAAACATCACAGACCGAGAGTTTGGGCTCGACATATGGATGTTACCTCCGTCGTCATCGAACGGAATCAGCTGTCGGCATTCAAAAAACGTCTCAGCTCCGTCTTCCCCGGCTTTCAGTTTACGAAGAGAATAACCAGCTGGCTTTTCTGGATGTCCTGGGTTACTGCAAATACTGTGGTGGCCTAAAATCAAGTTATTCAGGAAAGTGACAAACGCGGAACAAGTACGGAATTTCAACAGCAACCACCCGATCGGTCACAAACGCAGTTGCGTAAGGGCGCTATACAGACGCGTTGAGACGCACTGCAGAGAAACGGAAGACAAGGTTGCTGAATTGCAATATCTTAGGTAAGTGCCGAGAGCCAATGGCTACCGCTCAATTTTGTCAACCTGTGCGTACGCAGACGAAACCAGAAACCAAATCCAATGAGTCCTGAATGTTGGCGAGTGTTTCCGTACGTGAGGAACGTATCGAAGGTCGTCAGTCGTCTTCCTACTCCGCCTAGGGTTGGGGTCGCACACAGGCCGGAAGCAACCATTAGGCGCCAAGTAATGAGGCCGAAAAACCCGCTGCTACTACGGGAAACGTCTGAAATCGTTTACTGGATCTGATGCAGTTGCGGACAGAGCAATTACGTCGGAGAAACTGGGAAATTGCTCCGGACGCGCACGGTTGCGCTCTCAGCAGCGGTGAGGAGGAAAGACGCCAGTACTCAGATTGCAGCTCATTCCACGGAACCCGACCATATTTGCAAGTCTCAAGAGGCTGAAATTCTCGCAATAGCTGAAAACAGCGTGAGCCGCGAGCTTCTCGAATCATGAGGCAAGCAATCCATTAGTGAGCGCAATGAACTCTCGTTACCGTATTCCGTGCTGAGATTTTCCCTGGGCAGGGAAATCAGTCAGGTGAGGAGGGCGCGGGCGAGCAACAATCCCGTTGAGAGTGAGCCAATCTGCCGAGCGATCGTCACTCCAGCATCTAACACGGATGACAAAATCGCAGCCATTAACGACACGTTCGCGGACTGACAAGTAATCATCGCATTAATTACGACCCCCAGCGGTAATCGCGAGAGCTGTTAATTCTAGTACGCATGTGGCCGCAAGGCAGCCAAGTGCTATAAATACTGCAGTCGTTGTGCCACTATTACCCTTAACCGTGACTGTCTCTGATGAGGGGCTCGAGTGAGGATCCGGAACGTCAGGTCAATAAACTTCTTATTCCAATGACCGCGTGTTCTTCTTCTGAACTGCTTCCGGGAACTCGCCTGTTCGCTTCTATCTGCAATAACATCGAAAGTGTCCGTCAGATTAACCTCAAATCGCGGAAAACAAACGGGTCTCCACAAGATCATCAAAAGATAAACGTTGGTACCTATTTAAACGTTGGCCCATTTCAACACGGTGTACCTTGCGTGAGCACCGCATCCTTTCGCAATTGTGATCCTCGCGAGCGGTTATGCGTCTTACTTCAAGTTCATACACACGGACAATCCGCCTGTTCGGTGGTATGCCGCTCAGGGAGCTTATGGCGTATATGCCCGGGTTCTTGATTGATTGTTGTCAAATTAAGAAGAACGCAGTTTAGGCCAGGGTAACAGGGAAATTGCGCAGACAGGAAATGCTCGTTGAGAGGCGAGGCCGGACCGGCGACCTGCGATTTCGTGTCCGGTACTGTCCCCCAGTTATTACACACACCTTACATCTTGGCGTGACATTATCCTGATTTGTACTTACTTATACTTAATTTGACTTGTGCTTGATTTGCGGCGCACGACGCTACTTCTTGTGCTGACGGGCCAATTTCCCTAGCCCATTTAGGTTGTGCCGTACATCCAAATGACTTGGTCACTTTTGTTAAGTCGGATTGTGGCCTGCGGAACAATTACCTGACTTAGACGCTTGATCCGCTTTAGAAAATAGTTATAGAATGCAAGTACTTAATGCTCAGGACAGCAGTCATCTTCGTGTACGGCCCTCTCGAAAATCCAATCAGTAGCGTAGATGAACGGAATAGGCGACAGGATACAAACCTGTCAATGTCCAAACCGAATATCAGACGGCTGGGAAAGGTTTTTATGGACCAGAACTCGCGCGGTGGTAGGGCGGCAAAAGGCCCTGGTCATGGTGATGGTCTTTTGGCGGTACACCATCTAGTGCCATTTTCCGCCACAGCGACTCACGATAGACGGAATCGAACACGGTGGCGAAGTCAGCAAAGCAGGCGGTCATCGGTCGCTGGTAGCTGTGGCGGATTTCGAGAATGGGCCTCAGCGTGAACATCTGGTTCGCAAATCCACGTCCAGCACGGGATATGGCGTGGTTAGGCCTCGTCCTGGAGACACGCACAGTCTGGAATCGCCGGAGAAGGACAATGACGAGGATCTTCCCAGAAGCGTCGATGAGACCTCTGTCGCGGTAGTTCTTGCGTCTTATCTTCCTTTCTGATGATAGGCACAAGGATGCCCAAGCCCCAGTCACCGGGAGCGACCTCGCCTCTCCACGCTTGCTAAGTCACCTCATGGAGCCAGGACGTCAGTGTCGACACACAACTTGAAGATTTCAGCGAGTATACCGTTCTCTGCGAGCGCCTTGTTGTTACGTGGCGGATCGCATAACATTGTGTTGGCCGGCGAGAGGGAGGCTCCGCTGCAGAGAACAAAAGTATGGTAAGTTGAACATCGAAGTTGAGATGGTACACAAAGTGCTCATGCCAGCGCTCGATTGTGGCCGAGCTGTCAGCAATAAAGCTGCCATTCACGTAGCGAATAGAGTCATTCAGTGCAGAAGGCTTACCACTAACTTGGTGGATAGGTTCATAAAGTTTTCGAGTGTCACCAGCGTTTGAGACCTGTTCCATGGAGGTCGCTATTTCAGTCGAGTGTTTCTTATGGTCATCCCTGGCAGACTTTGTCACTATCTTCCGATTTGGCGGAAAGAATCATCATTACGGGACCTGGCCCGATCCGTACGAATATACAACTACAGTGTTCTTCCGCTGATCCAGTTACTGCGGCGTCGCTGAGTATTTCCAAGAACTTTCTCAGCTGTCCCATGGATGTTTTCAGTGAAGACTATTAGTTACCGCCTCCTACGCCGGGCCGGATCACAAAAAAGAACTGGGTTTCTCTGTTCGGGACGTCTGCAGTGTTGGGTTGTCCATTTTTTTCTGACAACAAGGCGTCTAGGGCGTGGCATTTATGGCGCGGGTGAGAGGTGAACTTTTAAGCGTGTACGAACGAGGACATGAATCGACTCATGGGAGTTACCAGTCTCGGTACCACGTATCGATCTGCTATCGTGAACCCAGCTGCGGAACTTTGGACCGACTAAAATCGACTTAATCTGGCTGGTCGTATCGTTTAAATACCAGGTTAGCAGATGTCGGTTCTGATTAACGAATTCTGGCAACCTCTCGTCATTTTCACATCAAGAACCTAGTCCAAAGCGTACAAGAATACGATTGTTTGTGGAGTCGTTAGGTCCAGGCCGACCGTTCCGAGTCGCGGCAACAATCAGCAGATCTCAACGAGGGAGTCTTTCAACTTTTAGCTTGCAGCTGCGAGTAAAACGCTTCTTTATCGTGCTGTTCGGCACTTGAAGTTGGTGCATACGCAGAGGCAATGAAAATGTTCGTGAAGTGACCCTTCAGTCGCACTTAGGTCTTTCGTTCGTTGACTGGTTCTCAAGCAAGTAGAGCGATGTCCGCTTGTTGGGAGAGGGTGATCACCAAACCGTGCCCACTAGAAGAGTCGCGTGCGCCGTTGAGATACAGGGTGAAGTGTACTTCGACTTCGGACATCTTTATTTCTCGAGAGCCTGGGTCAGAAAGTTGAACTTCAGACAGACATCAGACATCCAACCTGAACTGATTAAGGCTGCGCGAGGTCAGACTTTGAGCACCGGGGTCAAGAAACGTTCGCACACTCCAGCATCAAATACCAAGAGTCCGTCCCCGACTGAGTAGTCCAGCTCGCATACAATTCGCCAGCACCAGTAGACCAAGAATGCGGAAAGCGTCTGTTCCTGCGGACGCCGAAGTACGGGTCGTAATTCTGTACTCCGACATATTTCACGAGGTTTTTTGGAAATTCTGAATGCAGGCGGTCCCAAATAGTCGTTTGGATTGTTTGTTCTAGGTCGTCTCCTCTAGCGCTTTGGCTCAAGAGCCTAACCAGAGGGCAGCGGCGGCAAGAAAACTCATTGAATGGCGGTTCACGGTCGCCATGTTACAGTGCCGTCATCAGGTTTTGCAGCTTTTTTATAAGGCCTTCAGCATGCCAGACCTCAGCCCTCGGCACCCCAGCAGCATCGTCGCAGCTGGTCCGCAACTACTTATTCGTCAGGCCTGAGTTTGCTTATTTCGAAGTTAACCTTCACTGAAAGCCGCCCTACCACCCGTCACCTGTGGACGCGCCGGGTAGCCAACAGCCAGGTAACCCGTCTTCCCGGCCAACCTGAGTGTGCTTGAGGCCGATTTAATTGCAGTGCGGAAAGTGCTCGTCTCGTTGCTCTTTGCACTCCGGTCTAGAGTTCCTGCAGGCAGTCGCATTGCAACAAGTAATATGTGTATAGAAGGAGTATAGATACAGACAAGGGTAGCTGGGATGAACACTTATGGTTTATTTGAACCCGTTAGTCTCGGGTTTAGATGACCTGGAGTTCAAGCCATGACCTACAATTGCACGTTAAGCCTGACGTTCTAGCATTAGATTAAGTGGTTAGTGGCTAAGTAGTTAGGGCTTTGGACCTCCAACTACCAGGTTGAGAAATCGAGCGACAAGTGCGATAAGGTGTGGCCGGCTGATGACGGCTTACGGGCCAGAAATTGCCATTTCGGCCTACATTGCATTTGTTGATGGTGTTATTGTGCTTGCACAAATAATCTTTTTAAAGCGTTTGCTCGGTTGACCGTAGCACGACCTGGTTATGAAACCGGTAAGATTCTACAACCCCAATCCCTTTCAATTTCGGGTAATACGTCAAATAGCAGATGGGTACTTGAGAGTCTCTCTTCAGGCGATGGGGCTTTTCTCCGCTATCCTCCATCTTCAGCCAACACAGTTGTTATTCTCTAGTTCATTTGGGACTTCTACAGTGCGCCAAATGCCGTAGTTCTGAAGGCCCCCCAACTTGGTTCCCATCTTTTGCGCTCCCACTCATACGGTATCCGAGCCGACCACTTCATGGTCATGTAATTAGCTCATGGGTGGTGCGCAAACCGGGTCGCGTGTGACCGAAGACTGGCACAGTACAGAGCTTTACAAATGCGCAAATGCACTGACTTATGGCGACCATATGCAGCAAACTTCGGAGGTTCTAGCGCCTGACGCAGCCTGCCCTTCTACATGAGTCACTATATGAGCTGTATTAAGTTGCCTCACCTACAGTGCGTGACCGATCCCATGAAATGTTTGTCGAAATTCTGGAAAGCGTTTTCGATTGGGAAGGATTACTTAGGTGGGGTTGTGATACTGATTTTCGGGCAGCATAATCCTATATTTCGGGCACGCCAGGATGTCGGCCTTTGCATGCACTTCTTTTTCACCTCCTGCAGAAACCGCACTCGGTAAAAAATGACTACTTAATAACATGCACTTTTCCTACTGACTTCCGATGGCCTTATAAATTCAAATACATTTTGTAGAAAACATGCCCGAAGATATAATATCTTTTGCTCGTTCGGTAGAAAATTACATTGCTTTTATATTTTATACCTGAAAAAGATGTATTTCTAGAGTTCGGAGAAATTTCGCAATGGACCCGAACTGTGTTGTACATTTCATGAGGAGCATTGGTAAACGGACATGTGCGGTCCTACATGCACGGACCTTGCCCGGTCTTCAAAATCTATTTATTTGAAACTTTTTAAAACCCAATTATACACTTTCTTTGAGTATAAATATGAGGTTGGCGTGATTCTCTATCAAACGAGTGAAAGAAAGCATACTTTTGTCACGTTTTCTACAAAATATATCTGATTTATAAGATTCAAAAATCAGCAGTAAAAATACATGTCACTTAAGTAGTCATTTCTTACCGAATGTGGTTTCTGCTGAAGGTAAAAAAGAAATGCATTCAGAAGCCGACATCCTGGCGAATCCGAAATGCCAGGGGATTTTGCTGTGTTCTAATCATTATTACAACCCAGTCTCAGTAATCCTTCCTAGTCAAAAACGCCCTTCAGAATTCTGGCTAACATTTCATGATATCGGTCACGTACTGTACATGCCTAAGTCACACATTATGACTGTGGAATGGAACTAATAGTTTACGGACATTGATGTCTGCGGACGACAGAGAAGCAAATCTTAGAAAATAGGAAGATTGAAGGCTCGAACGATGGTTATGAACATTGGGTGTGCCCGGTGTCCGATTGTTTGAACGCTAAGCGGTCGTTACCGTCCGCGTTCTGCGTGTTGGCCTTTCATAGAATAATGTAACCTACCTTATTATTTAAGTTATCTCACTGGTAAAACCAAAGGCCGAATGAATTTTCAACTGATTTTAGGACAGAGCAGCGGAGAAGGTAGTGGATTGTCGATCACTTCTGGTCTGCGATTGCTGAATTCTCATGAGAATCTCCTTAATCTAAACTATGCGGAGTGAAACTTTGGTAAGATGTGATTTTGTGGACCCACCTGATGGACACAATACTGTTGGGATTAGTGTTAAGGGTTAGGGTTATGGGTTAGGATTGGGGATAGGGTTAAGGGCTAGGGTTAGGGGTTTGAAATTAGGGGTTACAGTTAGGGGTTAGGGTTAGTGTTAGGGGTAAGCGCAATTATTTCTCAACCATTCAGAGTACAACCGCACATTCCCAATAGCTTTTCTTTTGCATACAACTACTTGACCTCGTCGCCTATGCGTGACCCGGCCAACTGTAAAAATCCCTTTTATTACCGCTCCTCTATTGGAAGTGACTGGGGTTTGTTTACTTTAGGTGGGGCTACTTAATCGCATCCGACCGAAACTTTTAATAACTATCGCCTACCAGATATCGCATGTCGTTGCTCCCTAGTTTTTCACATGTAGGTCTACTAAGCCCATTAGCAAAACATCATCTGGTGCGGGGATTAGACAGACGCAGCTGACAAAGCTAAACAAGCCGTCTGCACTACCCACTTAGCACAACTTGAAGTTTTTAAGCAAAAGTGAGTTCGCTGGTTGGACCGATTAAGGCGGTACTGAGTTTGGCCTACGCTCCATCAGTCGATAAGTCCACATAAAACGACACAGGATCATCTACGAGGTGTGTTGCATTGTCAGCGGACAGCCATCCGTGACACGAGGTGTAGCACGCAGTAGTTGTTTCAAACGCGGCAGATTTAATACAGTGAAGTATTATGACAGTGAGCGCTCACCGATCAGGTTGCGGAACATGCTCGTTCCGTTGTGCCTTGGGGCTCACATTAGAACCCTCGCAGGCAGTCGCACAGTGACTAGTAGTAGATGTAGATGTAAATTAGGTGGTACCGACAAAGACAAGGGAGACTGGGATGGCCATTTCTGGTTTATTAGACGTCATCAGCCAGTCATACCCAACTTCAAGTGTGGATCACTTGAGGTTCGAACTCGGGATCTTTGGTCATGGAGTTTTACACTCTACCATTGAGCCACCGTCTCGTTGTCCTGTTCCGGTCTGCCTTGTCTTTGTCGGCACCATCTGATTTACATCTACTACTAGTCGCTGTGCGACTGCCTGCGAGGGTTCTAGTGTGAGCCCCAAAACACAACGGAACGAGCATGTTCCGTAACCTGATCGGTGGGCCCCCATTGTCATAATTGAAATTTCCGGTTACAACCGATAGGACAACGGGCCCGTGGCTCTAGGGTAGAGCGTAAAACCCCATAACCAAAGATCCCGGGTTCGAACCTCAAGTGATCCACATTTGGGGTCGGCTGTGACTGGCTGATGACGGCTAATAAGCCGGAAATGGCCATTATGGTCTCATTTGTCGTTGCCGGTACCACCTGATTTACACAATGAAGTCTACCCTAAAGTGCCATGGGGTTGGTGCCCTCAGGGTCTGCCATGTGGTGGCTTTCTTCTCCAGTGCAGTCGTGGATTGTCCTGGCCGGTCAGGCGGTCGATACTGAGATAGGCAACAGTGGCTGAGATGGCTGGACTACCGCGTCCACACCTGTGACATCTGGGCTGGTACTACACCATACACTAGGATTTCACAAAAAAACTGTATTAATGGATCAGACAATATGGTGAGCAACTATCGCAGATATATTTGAACCCCAAACGACGTCCTGGTGATGCAAACATTAGTTAAATTCCCTGTAAGGGAAGAAGACGACATGACGTTTGCAGAGCAAAATCAAAATCACAAATGCAGTTCATGTTTCAAAGCTAGAATTGAAGATTTTGGTTGACAGTGAAACGCACGATATTCATATGAGAAGCGCCTGCTGAATTACGTCTTTGATGTCTGCTAAGACACCGTCCGCCTAGAACGGTCACGACTTGCACTGTTAGGTTCACGTGAATTTTTGTGAGGTCACCTTTGAAGTTACTGTCGGCATTGTGTCGTTGGGACCATTTATGTGACCTAACAAGCACTGAATTATTGTCGGTGTCGCTGACAGTCAGACGGCTGGAATTCACCTTTCAGCCTGCACA